>CP106727.1:11112410-11431716 GCA_025506655.1 Gossypium rotundifolium
TAAAAGAATAAGCTTATTAAAAAAACATATTTAAAATATGGTTTGGGCTTGTGTCGAAACTATTTTTAAATTTAAGAAAAAACGGGGTCAACTTTTGAAAAACGGAAATGGAGTCGCCACCAATCTCTTTTTACTTATGTGTGATTGGATCACCTTGTAAAACATTTATTTCAAAACATTTATTTTGGTCTACGAAATACAAGAAAACGGGTTCGAGAGTCGGTTACATATGAAGAAGGGTTAGCACCCTCATAACGCCCAAAAATTGGTACCTAATCAATAAAATCATGTCCTAGTGTTAAAAATTTAAAAAATTTTAAAATATGATCCTTTTATTGGAAAGAAAGCCCAGACTTACCTATCTCAAAGAAATAAAATACTATACCCAGTAAATTAAGATATAACATCTCATGACTTCGAAACTAGGCACGCCTTTATTTAGAAAATTCCTACCTCGAGGGACAAATCATCATATCCAATAAGTTAGGATACAACGTGTAACATCCTGAATAGGGCCTATGCATTTTCAGTTTGATTGTATGAAATGACAAGTTTAAAGCACTAAGAATAAATTTTTGTTATTTTTGGAAACCTGGAAATGCATGAAAATGGAAACCTAAACATTTTGGAAACCTAAACATTTTTGGAAACCTGAACATTTGGAAACCTGAACATTTTGGAAACTTGAACATTTTGGAAACCTGAACATTTTGGAAACCTGAACATTTTGGAAACTTGAACATTTTGGAAACCTGAACATTTTGGAAACTTGAAGATGTATGAAAAATGGCAAGTTACAGAGCCGATCGAAAATTTTAGGAGACTTAGAAATAGGGCCAAATTGACAAATTTTAAAGTCCAAAATAGGAAATAAGGGCAAGAGGGCCTTAAAAGAAAAAGTTGGTGAAATTTGACACACAATCGGGCTTGGAAAAGTGGCCTGAAGGTGTCACTTAGGGCTTATGGAAATGGCCTGAGTTCGAGTCACTTGGAAAGCAAATAATGAAGGTTTTATTTTGCTTCCAAGGCTAAGTGGTTGGACGGCACAAGCTTCTAGAATTAGAGGAGTTTTAATTCCATAAATATATGATAAAATAAGTGATAAATAAGGGATTTTTAATTGAAGAGATAAAGGGTGGATTAAACACTTTTAATTTAATTAGGTGATAATTAAAGGAGATAATATTATCACTTGTGAGGAGTAGTGGCCAAGTCATGGACTCTTGGTCTAGCAATTTCAGTTAAAGGAGGAGAATTGAGGCTATTCTCTCATCTTTTCTAGCCTTGCCAAAATTTTGCTAACTCTCTCCCCCTCTCTGCCGAATTTTCCTTAAGCAAGAAACCATCCTCTTTTCTTCTATTTTCTTCTCTATTTCTACTACCAAAGCCGAACCTTTGTTGATTCTAAGTAAAGAAGCAATCGATTAAAGGCATCAAGGTAAGGTTAAGCTATTCAATTTCCTTTCTTCTCTTTTCTAAATGCCGAAAGTAAAAGTACTAATCCCAAATCTTGTTCATGGTCAATCTACAAGGGTCCCTCGTGTTTCAGACTTTTTTCAATATAGGGATCAAAGATCCAAGGTAAGTGAGTTATACATTCGGCCAAGGCCAAATCTTAGGTTTTCATATCAAATTAATCAAAGACTAACTGATTCAAGGATTTAGGATTTGGCCGATTTCAAGGAAGAGGAAGGTGAAGGTTTCGGGATTTAAAGTCCATAAGGTAAGCACTTAAAAAGTATTCGGTCAAGGCTTGTGTGATTATCTAGATCAGTTCTTTAATTATTAAAAAGCCGAAAACTAACCCATATTGAGATTCAAGGTTGGCCGAATATCAGGTAAAGGGAAAACCAAGTTTTCGGGATTTGAATAAACACCAAATCGGCCTAAAGGTGAGTCTTTTTACAAATCCTACTAGGATTTGGTTTTGATATTAGCTAAATAGGTTTATTAACGTGTCTTATATGATGGCCGAATATAGGAGTTAACAGATCTAAAGATAGATCGGGATTTTCGAGATCTCAAGGAACCTTTTAAGCAAATCAGGTGTGTACGCACACTAACTTTCGATATTTCATATGGCAATTATTTTATTATATGATTATACGTAAGAATATGAATATGGCTAAGTACCCTAATGTGGTACAAAAGTACTGTGCACGCTTCCTACTCGATAGGATTATGAAATATGTTATTTTATAACATGTGAATATATGTATATGATTATGAAATTAAGTATGTTATGCATGATATATATTTTTGGGGCATTCGGATTTATGTGAAAGGGAAGAAGGTGTTGACTTTGGTCTCACCAACGTTAGAAGGTGTTGACTTGGTCTCACTAACGTTATATGGTGACTACGGTCACAAATATTTGAATTTGGTAACTTCGGTTACATTATCTCGAATATGGTGTCTAATGACACAAATTATATGGGCGATGAGCACGTCATCGCAAATGACGCCTTTGATGGTGTGTAGCTGATGGAGGTTGACTTAGTAGTCCCACGGTGTGTGGCAGTGTACTGGGTGGTGTGTAGCGGATGGACCATTAGGTTTGGGTTGGGTTGCATCATTATTTATTTTATATGAATGTGAATTTGATATGAACATGTATGCCCGATTTGTTGAATGTTAGTATTGTGTGCACATTGAGTCATTGACTCACCCGTTGTGGGAAATATTTTCAGTGATGAACAAGGACGGACTGTGACGGTGAGACCTTGAGGTGGCCATGATCCATTTGAAGATTCTATCTAAATTTGAACTTTATTTATGTTTAGTACCTTTAATTTTATTTTTGGGTTTTATTTGATGTAATAAGGCCATAAGGCCCAAAGTGGATTTTCTTATTCGCTTCACTTTAAATTATTATGTTACTTAACTATTATGATTAAAGTTAAGTGATTTTTTTAAAACCTTAAAAATTATTTTGACACCTTAATAAAATTGGATTTACAAATTTAATTAAATGGGTTTCAAACTAAGCCCAACTCAAAATAAAATTTTCCAAAATTTTACATATTTTCTCTAAGTAACGAAGGATTTTGAAACCGATTTACTTTAGGAACATACCAGATCCGCTCAGGCTCGTGGGTCGGTGTGGGGTGTTTCAATTTGGTATCGAGCCCACTTTAAACTCTCGGCACTGGGCTAAGGCCCAAAACGCTTTCAAAGCGAGCCAAATGATTATCTTTGAAAAATAAGCAAGCTTCGGCATGGCCCCTAAGTTCTCGACCATGATCCACCGGTAAGTACCCCTAACTATATGTGTGATTCGTGAACTGTTAAAGGGTAGAAAAGGCATGGAACGAGAATAGAATGATAGGAACTTGAACCCTAGGATTAGACTACTCAAACACAAAACCACATAAGACATAAAGCACTAAACAAACCTATGGCTAAGTCATCGAGCTAGGGTGTGGTAACCTCAGACGCATGTCTAGGATTGGATCCGGAAGAGCCTGGTATTTAAGCAGTCCTAGTGACTCACCTCCTCTTCGCAGGAATCCTACCTGGTGCGTAGCTTCGGTTCACCCTAACTCAGAGGGCTTAGTGGTGTGGCAACCTCTGTGTGCATGTCTAGGAATGGTTTCGGTGGGAGCTTGGTATTTAAGCAGTCCGCGTGACTCACCTCCTCTCCACACGAATCCTGCCTGGTGCGTAGCATTGGTTCACCCTGACCAAGAGGGCTCGGTCATAGGCTAAACATAATGACTAAAACCCGAAAGGGAACTAGCTATGTTTTTAAAAAAAAGAGAGAGAACAAAACAACAAACCCTAGTTTTTCAAACTTTTAAAACTTTCTTTTGAATCTAAGAAAATTATTTTTACAACATTTTCTGAAAAACTCCTGATTTGCGAAAATTACAAAAACGCCCTTAGTGGTAAAATTACCAAAACGCCCTTGGTTTATAAAATGTTCCACTACTCAACAGCTTTACCAAAATGTCACTATTTTATAAACATTCAAAAACCATAATTTGTAAAATATCAAAATACCTTGATTTTAGAAAAATTACAAAATTGCCCCTAACTTACAAAATTACCAAAATGACCCTGAATTTCAAAATTTTTGCAACATTCCCATTTTTGAAGGAACAATTTTCGAAAAGAACCCTCAGAGTTTTACAACTTTTGAAATACCCCTGATTTATTAAATTTTACAAATTTACCCTGATTTGTGAGAAATTACCAAAATACCCCTGAGGTCAAAAATTACCGAAATAACCCCGAATTTTAAAATTTTTCCAAATTACCCCTAGACTTCAAAATTTTCAAAGTAATTTTTGACAAAAACACCAAAGAACGTTTTTCTTCTGAAAAATTACGAAAATGCCCTCAGAGGATAAAATTACGAAAATACCCCGGTAGTGGAAAACAACAACAACGAAAAACTACAACGCGTTTTCCGAATGAACGAAAGTTCATACTTGTTTGATGGATGGATGAATGAATGGAAAAGACCGTGTGTTTGTATGAATACGAAAGAACCACTCTTAAATCCTTTCCATAAAACTCCTTCACGGTAAATAAGTGGAACAATGACTAATCCATAAAATTTCTTAATCGATCTTGACGCTAGAAAATGAGCTCTAGAGGACGTGGTCGCCGTGGTCGAGGTAGAGGAAGGATGACCGTGTCGGAACCCGTTAGATCGGTCAAGGGTCCGACAATGAAATGCCACCGCCACCACCACCCCATTTGTTAATGTTGAGCAGCAGCTCGCAGTGGAAGATCTTGTGTCGCAGTCAGTCTTCGCGAAGTTTTGGAATTGGTGGCGGTGTAGGAGGAAATTCAGAAATCGAAAGTCGGTACTGAACGGCTCCGCTAATGGAGCGTAAATGTTCCGAGGAGTATCTAATGTGGCACCCAAAGATACCGAAAATGGTTGGAAGCAACGGAGCGTATCATGGATGAGCTCGATCCGACTCAGAGGAAAAGTTGAAAGGATGGTGGCACCGTTACGCGATGAAGCGATCGATGGTGGTTAACTGCTCGGGATGGTACCACGGTGAAAATTTGACCGGGAGTATGTTAAAGAGGCATTTCAAAAGAAGCATGTGGGAACCAGGTATAGAGATGAACAAATGAAGGTTTTTCTAGGGTTGGTACAAGGGAGTAAGTCTGTCGCAGAATATGAGGCGGAATTCCTGAGGTTGAGTCGTTATGCTAGAGGTATAGTGGCGACTGAACATGAACGCTGTGTTCGTTTTGAGGACGGACTGAGAGACGACCTGAGACTGTTAATAGCACCGCATCAGGAGCGGGAATTCTCTGCTTTGGTGGAAAAGGCCAAGGTGGCCGAGGGGATTAAAGATACTACAAAGCAGACCGTGGATAGGAATAAGGCCAAGAGAGGATTTGGGCCATCTGGAAAGGGCTACAAGAGGCCTAGGGTTGACGGGCCACGAAATCAACAGGTTGGTACAAAGCAAGATGTCGCCTTGTGAGCATTGTGGGAAGAAGCACATGGGAGAGTGTTGGAGAAAGACGGGTGGATGTTTCAAGTGTGGGTCCAAGGACCATATGCTTAAGGATTGCCCTAAGCAACCAGAGGAGAGCAGACTGGCAGTTCAGAATACTAGCCAGACCGATAGAAGCGGACAGCAGCCTCAACGGGGTCGTGGTTCGGGTAATCGAGGTAGTGGTGCTGGCAGAGGCCGTGGAACACAGGGTCGAGGTACTAATGTTAATGCAGAAGCAAGACAACCGGGTTTGGTTTATGCGGTTCACCGAAGGAAAGATGGAGACGGGCCGGATGTTATAATCGGTACGTTCTTTATTTTTGACAAACCCTACTTTACTTTGATTGATGTGGGCTCGACCCATTCCTATGTTGCAAGTAGTATAGTGGAAACACTAGGCCTAGACTCTGAACTTTCTGACAGACAGATGACTGTAGTAAGCCCATTAGGCCAAACTGTAGTGGTAGACCAGATCTTTCAAAATGTGCCCTTAGAGATTCAGAGAGTGAACTTTCGGGCAGACTTGATGGAGTTACCCTTCGGAGAGTTTGAACTTATACTCAGAATGGATTGGTTAGTAGAACACCGAGCCGTGTTGGATTGCGCGGCTAAACGTATGGAACTAAGAACCCCGGAGGATGAAGTGGTAGTAATGATCGGAGAAAGGAGGAACTATTTATCTAATGTAGTTTCGGCACTGAAGGCTGAGAAGATGGTTAAGAAAGGTTTCGAGGCGTTCTTAGCTTTCGTAAGTGCGATAGGTGGAAAGGAGGAAGGTATTAATGGAGTTAGGACGGTAAGGGACTTCGTGGATGTGTTTTCAGAGGAATTACCGGGAATACCCCCAGACAGGGAGGTAGAATTTGGGATTGATTTGCTACCGGGGATAGCTCCTGTGTCAATCGCTCCATACCGAATGGCACCAAAGGAGTTAGTAGAGCTCAAGGCTCAGATACAAGAACTGTTGGATCGTGGGTTCATCCGACCCAGTGTGTCTCCGTGGAGAGCACCGGTCCTATTTATGAAGAAGAAGGACGGAACTATGCGTATGTGCATAGACTACCGTCAGTTGAATAAGCTGACCATTAAGAACAAGTATCCCTTGCCAAGGATCGATGACTTGTTCGATCACCAAGGAGCCGCAGTGTTTTGAAGATCGATTACGGTCGGGATACCATCGCTTGAAGGTGAAGGAGGTCGACATCCATAAAACCGCTTTTAGGACAAGATATGGTCACTTCGAGTTTGTGGTAATGCCATTTGGGTTGACGAGCGCTCCAGCCGCGTTCATGGACATGATGAATCGGGTTTTCCAACCCTACTTGGATAGGTTCGTCGTTGTGTTCATCGACGATATTTTGGTGTACTCGAAGTCGGAAGAGGAGCATGATGAGCATCTCCAGTCGTGTTGGAAGTGTTAAAGGAGAAGAAGTTTCATGCCAAATTCAGCAAGTGCAATTTTGGCTTAGGAGGTGGCATTCTTAGGACATATGGTATCCGCATGAAGGAATAAGAGTAGATCCTAGAAAGATCGAGCGGTGTTGGATTGGAAACCACCTAGGTCCGTGGTTGAAATCTAAAGTTTCCTAGGCTTGGCAAAGCTATGATGAAGGTTTGTGGAAGGATTTCGCCAATAGCCGCGCCTTTAACCAAGTTGCTAAGGAAGGAAGTACCCTTCGAATGGACGAATAAGTAGCATGAGAGCTTTGAAAAGCTTAAAAGGGTGTTGACGAAAGCTCCAGTGTTAATTCAGCCGGAGGCAGGAAAAGATTTTGTGGTGTACTGTGACGCTTCGCATACACGGGGTTAGGTGTGTGTTAATGCAAGAGGGCAAAGTAGTTGCTTATGCGTCACTGGCTAAGCCTAAGGCCTCATGAGCTTAAATACCCAACTCATGACTTAGAGTTAGCAGCAGTGGTTTTCGCCCTTAAGGTTTGGAGGCATTACCTTTATGGAGAAAGGTCGGTTATTTACACAGATCACAAGAGCCTTAAGTATTTATTGACTCAGAAGGAGTTAAACTTGAGGCAACAAAGGTGGGTGGAATTGTCAAGGACTACGATCGCTCAATAGAGTATCATCCGCAAGGCGAATGTGGTAGCCGATGCCCTAAGTAGGAAGGTTGTGTCGATCTACGGGCATTGTTCGCTCATTTAAGTCTGTATGACGATGGAAGTCTGTTGACAGAATTACAAGTCAAGCCCACGTGGCTAAAGGAAGTGAAAGAGGGACGGTTATCGATAACGACTTAAGTACTAAGTTGCGCAAGTACATCAAGGGGTTAAAGGACTATGGCGTCAATGATGAAGGAATATTGTGCTACAAGGAAAAGTCCAGATACCAAGGAATAAGGAGTTGAGACAAAGGATTCTTGGGAAGCGCATGGTAGCCCTTATGCTATGCATCCCGGAGGCATCAAGTCGTATAGAGATCTAAGGGAACAGTTTTGGTGGTCTGATCTGAAACGAGAGGTGACTGAATTTGTGGGGAAATGTTTGACGTGTCAGCAAGTTAAGGCTGAACACCAAGTCCCATCAGGGTTGCTTCAACCAATCGAGATTCCCCAATGGAAGTGGTAGAGAATTACCATGGACTTCGTTAGTGGGCTTCCTCTTACGCCTATTAAGAAGGACTCGGTATGGGTGATAGTAGATCGTTTGACCAAGTCCGCACACTTTATCCCTGTAAGAATGGATTATTCTCTTCAGAAGTTGGCTAAGTTGTATGTGGCGGAAATTGTGAGATTACATGGACTACCAATGTCGATCATCTCTGATAGAGACCCAAGGTTTACGTCTCGATTTTGGAAGGCACTTCATCAAGCTTTAGGCACTAAGTTAGACTTCACTACGGCTTTTCATCCACAATCGGACGGGCAGTCTGAACAGGTTATACAAGTGTTGGAGGATATGTTGAGAGGTTGTGTAATGGATTTCCGAGGAAGTTGGGAAGATTACTTGCCTTTAGCTGAATTCGCCTACAACAACAGCTATCAAGCTAGCATTCGGATGGCACCATACGAAGCATTGTATGGAAGGAAGTGTAGAACACCTACTTGTTGGACCGAGTTAGGAGAACGCCGAGTTTTGGGCCCAGAATTAGTGGCGTAAACCAAGAGAAGGTTGAGTGAATTCAGCACGCTTGAAGGAAGCCTCGATAGGCGTAAGTCGACGCAGACCTTAAACGGAAGGAAATAGAGTTTGAAGTGGGAGACCAAGTATTCTGAAAGTCTCACCGTAGAAGAAGGTAATGAGGTTCATCGAAAAGGAAGTTAAGCCCAAGGTTTGTAGGGCCTTATCGAGTCATCAAACGAGTTGGGCCGGTGGCATACCAATTAGAGTTGCCACCAGAATTGTAGCAGATGCACGACGTATTTCATGTATCCATGCTACGTCGCTATCGATAGGATCCGTCGCATGTAGTATCTGTTGAAGAAGTGGAGCTAAGGCCAGACTTATCCTACGAGGAAGAACCGATTCAGATCTTGGAACGTGATGTGAAAGTACTACGAAGGAAGACAGTTCTTCTAGTCAAAGTGCTATGGCGCAATCATGGAACGGAAGAAGCTTCGTGGGAGTCAGAGGAGACCATACGACAGCAATACCCTCAATTATTTTAGTTAGGAAATTTCGGGACGAAATTTTGTTTAAGGGTAGAAGCTGTAACATCCCGAATAGGGCCTATGCATTTTAGTTTGATTTTATGAAATGACAAGTTTAAAGCACTAAGAATAAATTTTGATATTTTGGAAACACGAAATGCATGAAAATGGAAACTGAACATTTTGGAAACTCGAACATTTTGGAAACACGAACATTTTGGAAACTCGAACATTTTGGAAACTTGAACATTTTGGAAACCTGAACATTTTGGAAACTTGAAGATGTAAGAAAAATGGCAAGTTACAGAGCCGATCGAAAATTTTAGGAAACTTAGAAATAGGGCCGAATTGACAAATTTTAAAGTCCAAAATAGGAAATAAGGGCAAGAGGGCCTTAAAAGAAAAAGTTGGTGAAATTTGACACACAATCGGGCTTGGAAAAGTGGCCTGAAGGTGTCACTTAGGGCTTATGGAAATGGCCTGAGTTCGAGTCACTTGGAAAGCAAATAATGAAGGTTTTATTTTGCTTCCAAGGCTAAGTGGTTGACGGCACAAACTTCTAGAATTAGAGGAGTTTTAATTCCATAAATATATGATAAAATAAGTGATAAATAAGGGATTTTAATTGAAGAGATAAAGGGTGGATTAAACACTTTTAATTTAATTAGGTGATAATTAAAGGAGATAATATTATCACTTGTGAGGAGTAGTGGCCAAGTCATGGACTCTTGGTCTAGCAATTTCAGTTAAAGGAGGAGAATTGAGGCTATTCTCTCATCTTTTCTAGCCTTGCTTAAATTTTGCTAACTCTCTCCCTCTCGTCGAATTTTCCTTAAGCAAGAAACCATCCTCTTTTCTTCTATTTTCTTCTCTATTTCTACTACCAAAGCCGAACCTTTGTTGATTCTAAGTAAAGAAGCAATCGATTAAAGGCATCAAGGTAAGGTTAAGCTATTCAATTTCCTTTCTTCTCTTTTCTAAATGCCGAAAGTAAAAGTACTAATCCCAAATCTTGTTCATGGTCAATCTACAAGGGTCCCTCGTGTTTCAGCTTTTCAATATAGGATCAAAGATCCAAGGTAAGTGAGTTATACATTCAGCCAAGGCCAAATCTTAGGTTTTCAGATCAAATTAATCAAAGACTAACCGATTCGTGGATTTAGGATTTGGCCGATTTCAAGGAAGAGGAAGGTGAAGGTTTTGGATTTAAAGTCCATAAGGTAAGCACTTAAAAGTATTCGGTCAAGGCTTGTGTGATTATCTAGATCAGTTCTTTAATTATTAAAAAGCGAAAACTAACCCATATTGAGATTCAAGGTTGGCGAATATCGTAAAGGAAAACCAAGTTTTGGATTTGAATAAACACCAAATCGGCCTAAAGGTGAGTCTTTTACAAGTCCTACTAGGATTTGGTTTTGATATTAGCTAAATAGGTTTATTAACGTGTCTTATATGATGGCCGAATATAGGAGTTAATGATCTAAAGATAGATCGGGATTTTCGAGATCTCAAGGAACCTTTTAAGCAAATCGTGTGTACGCACACTAACTTTCGATATTTCATATGGCAATTATTTTATTATATGATTATACGTAAGAATATGAATATGGCTAAGTACCCTAATGTGGTACAAAAGTACTCGTGCACGTTTCCTACTCGATAGGATTATGAAATATGTTATTTTATAACATGTGAATATATGTATATGATTATGAAATTAAGTATGTTATGCATGATATATATTTTGGGGCATTCGAGATTTATGTGAAAGGGGAAGAAGGTGTTGACTTGGTCTCACCAACGTTAGAAGGTGTTGACTTTGGTCTCACTAACGTTATATGGTGACTACGGTCACAAATATTTGAATTTGGTAACCGGTTACATTATCTGAATATGGTGTCTAATGACACAAATTATATGGGCGATGAGCACGTTGGATATGAGCGATCGCCTTGATGGTGTGTAGCGGATGGAGGGTTGACTTAGTAGTCCCACGGTGCATTTGGCGGTGTGGTGGTGTGTAGCGGATGGACCATTAGGTTTGGGTTGGGTTGCATCATCATTTATTTTATATGAATGTGAATTTGATATGAACATGTATGCTCGATTTGTTGAATGTTAGTACTGTGTGCACATTGAGTCTATTGACTCACCCCGTTGTGGGAAATATTTTCAGGTGATGAACAAGGATTTGACGGGACGGTAGACCTTGAGGTGGCCATGATCCATTTGAAGATTCTATCTAAATTTGAACTTTATTTATGTTTAGTACCTTTAATTTTATTTTTTGGGTTTTATTTGATGTAATAAGGCCATAAGGCCCAGTGGATTTTCTTATTCTGCTTCACTTTAAATTATTATGTTACGAACTATTATGATTAAAGTTAAGTGATTTTTTTTAAAACCTTAAAAATTATTTTGACACCTTAATAAAATTGGATTTACAAATTTAATTAAATGGGTTTCCAAACTAAGCCCAACTCAAAATAAAAATTTTCCAAAATTTTACATATTTTCTCTAAGTAACGAAGGATTTTGAAACCGGTTTACTTTAGGAACATACCAGATCCAGATTGGGCTCGTGGTAGGGTGTGGGTGTTTAAATTTGGTATCGAGCCCAGTTTTAAACTCTCGGCCTGTGGGCCAAGGCCCAAAATGTTTTCAAAGTGAGCCAAATGATTATCTTTGAAAAATAAGCAGGCTTCTGGCATGGCCCCTAAGTCTCCGACCCGCAGTCCACCAGGTAAGTACCCCTAACTATATGTGTGATTCTGTGAACTGTTAAAGGGTAGAAAAGGCATGGAACGTAGAATAGAATGATAGGAACTTGAACCCTAGGATTAGACTACTCAAACACAAAACCACATAAGACATAAAGCACTAAACAAACCTATGGCTAAGTCATCGAGCTAGGGTGTGGTAACCCCAGACGCATGTCAGGATTGGATCCGGAAGAGCCTGTATTTAAGGTCCTAGTGACTCACCTCCTCTTCGCAGGAATCCTACCTGGTGCGTAGCTTCGGTTCACCCTAACTCAAAGGGCTCAGTGGTGTGGATTAAACACTTTTAATTTAATTAGGTGATAATTAAAGGAGATAATATTATCACTTGTGAGGAGTAGTGGCCAAGTCATGGACTCTTGGTCTAGCAATTTCAGTTAAAGGAGGAGAATTGAGGCTATTCTCTCATCTTTTCTAGCCTTGCCGAAATTTTGCTAACTCTCTCCCCCTCTCTGCCGAATTTTCCTTAAGCAAGAAACCATCCTCTTTTCTTCTATTTTCTTCTATTTCTACTACCAAAGCCGAACCTTTGTTGATTCTAAGTAAAGAAGCAATCGATTAAAGGCATCAAGGTAAGGTTAAGCTATTCAATTTCCTTTCTTCTCTTTTCTAAATGCCGAAAGTAAAAGTACTAATCCCAAATCTTGTTCATGGTCGAATCTACAAGGGTCCCTCGTGTTTCAGACTTTTTCAATATAGGGATCAAAGATCCAAGGTAAGTGAGTTATACATTCTGCCAAGGCCAAATCTTAGGTTTTCGATCAAATTAATCAAAGACTAAGCGATTCGAGGATTTAGGATTTGGCCGATTTCAAGGAAGAGGAAGGTGAAGGTTTGGATTTAAAGTCCATAAGGTAAGCACTTAAAAGTATTCGGTCAAGGCTTGTGTGATTATCTAGATCAGTTCTTTAATTATTAAAAGCGAAAACTAACCCATATTGAGATTCAAGGTTGGTAGAATATCGGTAAAGGGAAAACCAAGTTTTGGGATTTGAATAAACACCAACTCGGCCTAAAGGTGAGTCTTTTTACAAATCCTACTAGGATTTGGTTTTGATATTAGCTAAATAGGTTTATTAACGTGTCTTATATGATGGCCGAATATAGGAGTTAATGATCTAAAGATAGATCGGGATTTTCGAGATCTCAAGGAACCTTTTAAGCAAATCGTGTGTACGCACACTAACTTTCGATATTTCATATGGCAATTATTTTATTATATGATTATACGTAAGAATATGAATATGGCTAAGTACCCTAATGTGGTACAAAAGTACTGTGCACGCTTTCCTACTTCGATAGGATTATGAAATATGTTATTTTATAACATGTGAATATATGTATATGATTATGAAATTAAGTATGTTATGCATAATATATATTTTTGGGGCATTGAGATTTATGTGAAAGGGGAAGAAGGTGTTGACTTGGTCTCACCAACGTTAGAAGGTGTTGACTTGGTCTCACTAACGTTATATGGTGACTACGGTCACAAATATTTGAATTTGGTAACCGGTTACATTATCTCGAATATGGTGTCTAATGACACAAATTATATGGGCGATGAGCACGTCGATCGCAATGACCGCCTTTGATGGTGTGTAGCAGATGGAGGGTTGACTTAGTAGTCCCATTGTGTGGTGGCAGTGCACGGTGGTGTGTAGCGGATGGACCATTAGGTTTGGGTTGGGTTGCATCATCATTTATTTTATATGAATGTGAATTTGATATGAACATGTATGCCTGATTTGTTGAATGTTAGTCTTGTGTGCACATTGAGTCTGTTGACTCACCCGCTAGGGAAATATTTTCGGGTGATGAACAATGGCGGACCGGACTAGAGACCTTGAGGTGGCCATGATCCATTTGAAGATTCTATCTAAATTTGAACTTTATTTATGTTTAGTACCTTTAATTTTATTTTTGGGTTTTATTTGATGTAATAAGGCCATAAGGCCCAGTGGATTTTCTTATTCGCTTCACTTTAAATTATTATGTTACTTAACTATTATGATTAAAGTTAAGTGATTTTTTTAAAACCTTAAAATTATTTTGACACTTTAATAAAATTGGATTTACAAATTTAATTAAATGGGTTTCCAAACTAAGCCCAACTCAAAATAAAAATTTTCCAAAATTTTACAAATTTTCTCTAAGTAACGAAGGATTTTGAAACCGGTTTACTTTAGGAACATACCAGATCCGGTTCAGGCTCGTGGGCCGGGTGTGGGGTGTTTCACAACGTTTAATTCTCAAGAATAAGTTTTTGATTTGAATTTTGTAAGTTTCAATTTTAAAAGAGAAGGGATATTTAATACATTGAGTTCCACGACAAAAATCGAAACCCAGTAAGTTAGGGCACAATTCTTCTCGAAGTCCCCAAATATCATATATCACCATGTTTTAAAACTTTGAATAAAATACGACAATTTCACGAAAATTTGTTTTTATAAAAATGATATGAATCCGATTTCGTATTTACAAAATATAGAATATCAATTCATTATAATCACAAAGTTATACTAACAATTAATGCTAATATAGTCAATTAACAAAAGAGTATAACAACTAATATATGAAATGAAAATAAATACGCTAAGCAATAATAAACAATTAAAGGAACATAAATAAACATAAACAATATGCAGCAATAATTAAAACTTCATATGAAATGTAAAAATTCAAGAAATAAATATATATAATAAAAACAATGAATATATAAATGATTATATATAATAACAAAAATAAATAAATAGTATAATAATTTTAAATAAAACATATATGATACACTAATCATAAAAATTACGTATGTAATAGATAATATAAATAAAATATGTTATATGATATAAATAGATTTTATACAAAATAAAATTTTAAAAATAATATATGATATAATATAGTACTATATAATATAGAAATTTTAAAGATATATAATATAATAACTAACATATAAAGAATAGTATATAATAAAATAATATTAAGCCAAATAAAATGATAAATAATTATTTAATATTTATAAGAATAATACATATAAAAATATATGAATTTTATACTATTAATAAATTAAAATATAAATAATAAAGAAAATAATATTTAATATTTAATATGATAAAATAATTTAGCTAAAATAAAATAATTTTAAAAAAATAAACAAAGAAACAGGGGTTAAATAGCAATAAAAATAGATAAAAAGACTAAATCAAAACGCGTGTTAAACGACAGGGACTAATATGGCAATTATGCCTCCTTTTCAAAACAACGCCGTCCTGATTTTGACCTTTAAATAGCCCGAAGGACTAAATTGAAATGCAAGAAGTAATTCCAGGCCCAATTGTAAAAAAAATATAACAGGACGTAATTATAAAATTTAAATAAAGAGGAGGGTCTAAACAGCAAATATCCCATTTATAAAAAATGCGCAGATCCTCCCTGGTTTTCAGGTCAACGCGCGGATCCTCCCTTGAAACGACGTCGTTTTACGCTTATTAGATTAAATGAAAACGACGACGTTTCTATACTATTATATAAGTAAAAAATCGCCTAAAAAATCATTTTAACACCCATTTAAAAAAAATTTTGCAAAGGCTAAAAAAGCGCGCCTTCATCGTCGTTCGACCTCGACCGCTCTCACATCGCCTCCGCTACTCACGCATAATCGTTCATGGTTCTCTCGAGAAATGCCTCTTTTCGAAAGGTAATCTCCAATCCTTTTCTTTTTGATAGTATTATATATATGAAATATATGTAAAATCGAAAAGGAAAAAAAAACATAACGCAAATAAAAAAAAATCACCTATGTTTAAACTTTTGTATATTGTATTATCCTTGAATCTGCTTTTTTCGTAATTTCTGTGTATATGTGTGTCGTTTTACAGGTTTTTGTAGGGCTTTTATAACCCGAAAAATAAAAAAGGAAATACAAGAAATTATCTCGTCTGCCATTTTTGTTGTCCTTTCTTTCCTTTTTGCAAGTGAGAAGCAGAGATCCCGACGGTGACTGGGCGCGGATTGCGGCGTGATTGGTGGCGCGATGAAGGGTTCTTTGGCGCTAGGGTTTCTTGGCGCGATTGGTGGCGCGTGATGAGGGTTCTTGGCGCGAGAGTTTTATGCGACTAATATTGGGGCGCTTATGTGCAGTGGAAACCTAGGGTTTCTCGTCATAAGCCAAATGGGCCACTTGGGCTTTAGGTTTAGATTGGGTCTGGGTAGGTAATTGGTTTGGGTCTATTCGGGTAATGGGCTAGTTTTGGGTCTAGTGGTATTTGGGTCAGTGTTTTGAAATCTGTAATTGGGCTACTGGTTTTAGCTTTGTAACTGGACTGTTAAAGGACATTTATTATTTTTATTATTTTGGTTTTCATGGGCCCGGGAAAAATTGGGTTCCTACAGCTTGAGTTTAAATTATACCAATCAATCATCTGGCATCAACTTGAAAATCCAACCCAATCAACATGAACTTGAATCAGATTGAATTTGATTAGATCATGAAAAATTAACGGTAAAATCACAAAATTCATAGAGTTAGAATTAATAAAATTATCATGAAAGATGTCTTAGTCTAGGTGGTAAAGAACTTGGTATATTATTAAGAAAGTCAAGGTTCAAGACCTACTCTCTTTTTTTCCTCTATTATTTTTCAGCAGTTAAGGATCAAAATCAAGGTAGTATAAGTATTAAAAGTGGTAAACAATAATCAAGTATGCATAGTAACTTAACTGGTAAGACCTTAGTATATATCTCCTTTATCCCCATGTTGTTCTCTTTTTTTTTTCCTATTTTTGACAATAGGGGTAATTTAACAAAATAGGCCCTATAATTTGTTTAGCCTAGTCATTTATTTCCCTTTCTAATCATAATATAATTTTAGTTTCCTATTCAATCTAAACAACAATTGTTTTCATTATTTCTTTCCCCATTTTTCTACATCTTCCCCTTTTCCATTAATTTCTTGATATTGTTGGAAATTTTATTTTGATCCCGAATTTGAAATCGTTTTTCGTTCAATCCGTTCCTCGTATCAATTTAGAGTAACGCCATCAATTCTGTTTCTAACGTGCCAAGATTGGTAAGCATTCATATTTCTGATTTTGAAGAACCCTAGAACTCTAGAATAAACATTGTTCTTGTCAATCTTTCAAGTTGGATATGAATCTTTTACAAACTTTCCTGAAAATCTTGATAGTTTTGATAAATCTTGAAAGTTAATATTAATTCTTGCGTTTTTTCAGTCAAAAGACCGATTGTAGGTATTTTGAGTTAGATTCAAACGTGAGGATCATCGTACAAGGCCCCGAAAGTCAGGTGTGTGTTCTTTTATGAGAAAATTAAGGCAAAACCGAACCAAGCCCAAACCACATGGCCTACCACATGGGCGTGTAGACTAAATGGCATCATACACTACCACATCACCCCTAAAACCATAAGATGTTCGACTCTCACATGGCCTCCTGCACAGTCGTGTCTCCCCTATAGGTTGAAATTTTTGAATGTCACACAGCCATAGTCTCTTACACGGCCTAGCCACACGGTCATGTACCCATTCCACATGGCCCAAGGCTTCCCACACGGTCCAATCACACAGCCGTGTGTCCCTAGAGTCAAAAAATTATAGTTTTGACCCATAATTTTATGATTTGATCAATTTAGTCCCTAAATGGGTTTTGAACTATTTTTAGTAAATTAAATTATGAATTTAGGTCCCTGATAATATGAGGCATGCTAGAATCCATGAATGATCGAATTAATGTGGAATTTACTTGCAATTATGAATTTTTTCATGACTTATGAATAGCATATGTTACCTTGTATATATGTGTTTGTGATCATATGAACCACATGCCCTAAATTAATGTCAATCTGAATATATGAAAAGCTTGAGTTTGTTACTAATTTGCCATGTGTTAAAATATTAAATGCTATCGTATATGATTTTATTAAATTAGCTATATTGCATTGTATGGGTAGGGATGATAGGATCGGAGGAAGAACCGACAGTATATTTGCATTTATTCTTGTTGTGTATCCATAGCCATAACAGAGTCCAACTGCGACGGTCTTGCTGTGTACCCACAGTTATAGTAGATTCCACCTATGACGTTTTACTGTGCAATCACAACCCTTTAACAGCTATCATCTGTGAGTATGTTGTGTTTTCCACAGCCATCCACAAATTTCACCTACAATATTTTGTTATGTACCTACAGCCATAGTAGATTCCATCTGGGTGTTTTGCTGTGAGTTCACATCCATCAACAATAAAACTGCAAACTATTGGTCGTTAATCCACACTTTAGAGTTTTGGTGGATGAAGTTCTAGGGAACTCCCAATATGGTGTGTAGTGATGTGATAGGACAAATATTGTTTAAATTCGAAACCATATGACATCTTTGATATCATGTGCATACATGTCTGAAAGTTATATTATGAGATTTATGTGCATGTGCGTGGATACATATATATATGCGTGTATATTTATATATCGTTATAGTAGGCAAATATGAAAATTTGACTATTTTGAAATATGTGATTGTGAGTTCTATTGCTTAAATGATGTCATATTTAAAAACTATACTTTTAACTGAATTGCTATTTGTAATAATTGTGTGCGATGCTATCTAATGTACCCTGACAACTGTTTGCATTTGGTTTTATTGTAAATGAACTCTCACTGAGCATCATAGCTCACTCCCCCCTTTTAATTTCTTTCCTTTCAAATAACACACTAGGTTAGGACGTGAGCGCGGCATCCTAAGGGACTCGACTTAGTTTATTTTTCTTAATATTATAAGTTTTATTTATATTCTTTATTTCCTTAAAAATAGTGTATTATGTATTTATAAACTGTGGCATGGGGCTTAGGATTTAGGTTTGATTTTAGTTTGCATAACATTCAATCATAAATTTTAATTAGGCTATTAGACTATTATTATTTGATGAACACCAATTTTATTAAAAACATAAATAATTGCCATCTTTTCCGCTATTAGATAATAAATAAAACTTGAGGAATAATAAATCATGTATTTAGCTAAAGTTTTCTAAACAAATTAAACATATGTTTTAAAAGGATTGTTTTGAAAAACTCCGATAGCATACTAGGTCACTTCGGTGGTTAATGTAATCTTCTAAACTCAAGTCTAATATCTAGGCCGGATGGGGAGGTTACATTAACAACCCGAATTCAACTTGAACTCGAAGTTGACCCAAATCTAAAATGACTTGAACCCAAAATGACTTTAACTGAAATGACTTGAACAAGTAATTCAAAATGATTTGAACTTAAATTAAGTATATATTTTTTAGGAAAATCAATAAAAATAATTTTATAACCTAAATAATTAATTTCTTTTAATTTATAATTTGTAAATTGTAATTATCATAAAATTTACAATTTTAAACTTACATTATATGATTTTGATAGCAAATTCAAAATACAATAAACACTTAATAAAACATATATGATCTATATATTTGCAAGTAAATTTAAAACTAAAGAGAAATTATCAAAATTCAATGCAAAATTTAAAAAAATTATTATTTTCAAAATCTCAAAAATTTGGGATGTTGATTTTGTTTGACTTCAAAATCTTTAAAATTATGAAAAATTATTTTCTTTTGATTTATTAAAAATTCTACAAAGATTTTTTACTAATTCCATTTCTACAAAAATTCTACAATATATTAAAAATTTTACTTATATTTTATTTCAAAACTTGCTTCTAATAACTATTAATATTATAATAAATTAAACCAATTAAATAATTTATTTAACTTTGATTTAATTTTATTTTAAATTTAAGAAATTTAAACTTCATTGACATTAAAATCAAACCTAAAAGTATACAAATAAACTGAATATAAGATTGTTCAATTCAACATTGTATCAAAATTAACCTAAATAACCACAACTTAAAAAATCTAAACACAAAATAATCTGATCTGAAAATTTAAAATGACTCAGCCCTAAAATAACTTAAATCCAAAATTAACCCAATAAAAAATAACTTAAATTTTTTTTAAAAAAATCTATTTGATCTACTTAACCAATTAATATGGATACTTAAAATACATATAAGCCAAAAAGGAATCTTTCTAGCTTAGGAATAATTTAGGCGATTTGACTGAGGGATGAAAAATGGAAATCAAAAGAGAAAAGAAAAAGGTTGGATTCACACACTGTGAAATTGAAGGGAGACATGAATGGCATAATATTTCTTGCAAAATCTAAGATAAAGAAAAAACAAGAGAGGAAAGAATAGACAATGAATGATATACAATGTACCTACTCTATGCACATAATTAGGCAGCTTTGTCCTTATTCTCTAGAACAACAACCAAAATAAATCAAAAGATGATTTGCTCTAATGGTATCCTCTTGAATATATATTGTTATTTTCTTTTATTAATTTTCCGTCGAATATTTTATATAACACATCCATTCTCAACCCATAAATAGGAGGATAATGCGTTTCTGCACACTCGAATCTACATCCTCTTACATTGACAATACTACTCATGCTAATCGAGCTAAAACTCAATCGAATATTTAATTTTTTATGAACAATTTTATAATATAAATTTAATTCTATTCATTTTTTTTTTCAATTCTAGCGAAATATTAAAATATGATTATGTAATAAAATTTTGGATTGAGGTGATTAAAAGTTAGTGGATTAGTGAATGATTGATGGATAAGATGGAGAAAATAAAGTCCTCACTTTTGGAGAAAAAATTAGGCATAAATAGAAGAATAAAAGTGGGTTTAAGATTAATTATTGGACCAATAACTCGTTGATTAAAGACAAAGAAACCAAATCCCAAAAGACTATAAAGGAATTTGGCAGACCAAATCAATAAAAAAAAAATTCAACTAGAATTTCTTTGAGGTGAAAATCTTAGGAATTTTCTAAAATGTCACCTCCCAATGGAAACAACCCCAAAAAATTTTGGCATTAATCAAAACTAAACTTCATTAATTAGTACATTATAAAGTAAAGGAAGATTTATAATAGTAAAAAGTAAGAAAAATAACAAAACCAGATTCATATCAACTTGTTTACTTAATATGTTGATTATAATGTCTCAAACTAAAATTTATAAAATATATATATTATTTTAATTTTAACTTGAAAAATAGGATAACACGATTTAAACCAATTTTTGACAAAATGCACAAATTATTCTCTAAAAAGTAGCTATGAAAGTCTTTGTAAAACACAATGACACAAAATAACATAAAGATGGCATGCATTAAAAATATCAAAATCTATATAAACAATTTATTAACATGTAAAAATATATTTATAAAATTCTAAATGGAAGAAATTAACCCGAATAAAAATATCGTATGAAAAATAACATTAATGTAATATGAATACGTTAACAAGGCAAAATCGACACTATTACACTATCATTTTTCCGTGTAATCTATCTTTGAGTTAGTTTTCCTTGGTTTTTTTTTTTTGTCAATAATCATATTTATCTTCAATATCTTATATTCGATAAAAAAATTGCATATTAAAAAATTTACATAAATTTTAACAAATTTTCTATTTATATTTGTAACACCCTTGATCCGGTTTAAAAGTTTCGACTAAGTCGAAAGTGTTACATTTGATCACCGAAGTGATCCTGTAAAGCCTCTCTTTTACTTGCGATGATTTGTATGAAAAATCGCTCTTTTATTTTTAGGAAAACATTCATTTGATTTAAATTGGCTTTACTTAACAATTCATTAAAAATATTATTAATGTGAAGACTTTGGAAACATGGTAAGGTTTTTAAGAAAGGACTTATCAAAACTTTTAAGAATTCTATAAAGCAGTGAAAACATTTAAAGTAATGGATTTCTAAATGGAAAAGCAAAACATGCAAATATCAAAGTATTATCTAAGTGTTATGTCTTAGAATGAGTAAGTTAAACAACTTCACCCTAGATATAAAAGCGAGAAATAATTAATAACTACAATCTTGAAAACAATAAAAGAAAACTTTAATAAAAAACTGACCATCCCAGATTTGTTTTTCGGTGACGATGGCTGTTCACTTGTTATCTGTGACGATGACCTTTACTACAATAACTTACCATCCCAATTGCCCGGTTTTGATGGCTTTTTACTACAATAAAATATCATATTGGTCGACATGATATGGTGGTTTACTAACCTACCATCTCGGCTTATTCATTTTGGATGACAATGCCGTTCACTTCATGAACTACTAACTTTCGGTGTTGACATAAATTGTCACTGTCTCTTACAGAACTCATCCGTTCTCCGTAATCAATTTCATGTAATTATGTACATATACTCATCATATCATACTCATTATCAATATTTGATACTATGCTTATTTACCACATTTATTGTCACATACTATCATTATTTGGCATGATATTACGTATTCATTCATAACAATATTCACATATACTCATATAATTTGTGTGAGTAAAACAAACAATGTCACAAGTACAAGATTTTTATGTGAACTATCAAACCTAATTACCTAGAACATATACATGTTCACATATATTAACATATAAGTTGTAGTTATGGAATAATATATGCATGTAATAAACTACATGTTCGTATGTAACAATTAGGGTTCGCACATAATGTAACACCTTGGATTATTTAATTTTATTTTTGTGAATTTTGATACAACTAAGTATTTACTTTTGTGGTTAAGTGTTCTGGATGTGTGTTTGGCGTCTTGGGTTCAAGTCCCATTTTTGAAAAATTCTGTTATTTTTTTTATCCTAGCCTTGTCCCTATTCAGTGGGCTTATGTTATATTTTCAGTGAACTCATATCAAAATGAGCCTACTGGTTCAAATGGTGAGGTGTTTGCTTGCCTTAAGGTCTTGTGTTTGAATCCTGTGTGAGTGAAGGATTTTGTTTTTGCTTTTATGAGTGTGTGTTAGTTCGGTAGTAGAGGTTCGGTGCGACTGAAACTCTGAGGTTGTTGGATGAGAATCTGATGTCGATTTTAGTGGGATAGGTTGGTTAGTATAGAGTTGGGATTTTGGGTGTTTTAATTTTTATTTTTATTATTTTAATTTTTTTCCCAAAAAATCCCCCTTTCTTTCTAGCATTTTGACGTTTTTCCCTTTTCTCTTTTCCCTTCTTTTCTCTACTACTTTTTGCTTTGTTTTCTCTCTATTTTGTTCAACCAATCGGTTGTTTTAATCGTTAGGGTTCGGTGTTTCGGTTGTTTGTCATTCATCTTGGTAGGTTTGTAAGTTCGTTTTGTTTGGTCTTCGTTCCTTTTGAATACGCATTTTGGTGTTGTATTTAGGGAGATTAATCTCTGTGGGTGTGTTGTGTAGGAGAAGAATGTGAAGCAGAGGATTTCATTACAGTGGCATAATTGGTGATAGTGGTTTTCTGTTCGTTGGTGGTTTGTGTGCGAATACGATTGGATATTATTCCGAGGCTTTGTTTTGGATAGTTTTCGTTTGAGTTTAGTAATATTTTTACTGAAATTGGTCGTTGGAATGCTGTTTTTAGGTTTCGAAGGTCTCGAGATTGCTTTCATATAAAAAATGAGCCAGGTGTGTAACGAAAACACGAGAAAATAAGGTTCGACAAAAGTCAAAAATGGCCTTTCGACGCCACTTGGGCGTGTGCCCGGCCGTGTGCAACACACGGCCGTGTAACGGGTGAGTATGTGGCCGTGTGGGTCATACGAGCTAGGCAAATTTAGGCGTGTGGGCCACACGGGTGTGTGGACCATCGGCCAGGCCGTGTGAGCCATACGGGCAAGGCCAATTTGGGCATATGGGCCCACACGGGCATGTGGGCCCAAAATTCTTAAATTTTCCCTAGGTGACATATGTCGTTCCGATCGACTGTGAGCCTTCCGTAGGGTCGATAAGGGCAAAACAAACCCTAATGCATGATATATGTTATACTGATAAACTGATTTAAGCATTTAGAAATTGATATGTATGATTTGATGAGTTCATAATAACATGTATGTTATCTACATATAAGAAAGCGAGACATGTTAATTCTGTTATATCTATTATCTGTTATTTGTATCTGTGTATGGGTGAGATTTGTATCTGTCTATGGGTGAGATTTGTATATGTGGAGGAAGTGTTTTGTGAGGCGACATTTCACCGATATACTGGCAGCTTGACTGCAACTATTCTGGTAAATGTCGTAAAGACACTATATGGTGTGTAGGGACGGGTGGGTGTTTTAAACCCCACATAGTGTGTTGCGATGGTCGGAGTTGGTGTGTAAAGGATGGGGGTAGGACTTTACATATCTGTATCTTCTGATTATTCTATTCTGATATTATTTGATTCTGTTAATGACCTATGCCCGTATCTGATCTGCTACATGAGAAATATGAGTTTATATGCATGCATGTCTCTGTTAAGTTACACACTGAGTTTATGAAAACTCATATCTGTCTATCTGTTCTGTTCAGGTAATCCTCAGACATAGGCAGGTCAGTGCGACAGAGCCTCAACGGTGACCACTAGTTCGCTAGCTGGTTTAATTAACGATTTTATTTAAATTCTGGATTATTTTGAGAGTTTTGCAATTTATGGACTCTCTGGACTGTTGGTTTTAATTTTGGGTTTTGAAATGGTCTATATTATTATTCTACAATTTTTAACAAAATGATTTACAAAAACAATGGTTTTTACGCAAACAAATACTTTACCGAAAGCACAAGCTCAAATTTCAAATATATCGATTTCTAACTTCTGTTGTAAGATAAGTTTTATAATAAGAGTAGATTATCAACGTTTTCCTTAATGAATATAATAGAGTTAACGTGTTTTATAAAACGTGGACTCTTTTTTAGTAACAAATTATTCGAGAAATTTCAAACGGTAAAATTGGTTTCAAAACCCTTCTTCATAACATTCCCAAATTCGGCCATAATGTCTAGGCAGGGTTTGGGGTGTTACACATAATAATCTATAGGTTTGCATGTTTATTCTAGGAGCTCACATACTAACTCCTATTCAGTTTTGCATAAGGGTTCGCAATAAGGGCTCGCCTATAGGGGTTCATATACTAGGGCTTGCCTATAGGGTTTCACATGTAAGGGTGGTTCATAGGCGGATTCACATGGGGTTCACAAGGGGTTCGCATAGATGTCTACATTGGTTCACATGGGGTTTCACATGAGGGTTCGTATGAGGGTTTGCAAGGGGTTCAAATAGGGGATCGTAGGGGGTTTGCATGGGAGTTCGCTAGGGGTTCACTGGGGTTCACCTACATGGGGTTCACATACATGGGGGTTCAAGTACAGACTACTTACTTTCTAACAATACAATAAATCATACATAATGATTTGAGTTTAGATGCCACACCTACTTTGAAGACATAAAAAAAGAACCTTTAGTTTGGAGAGGAGATCGAAGATCCACTTGAGGGTTGATTTTGGAAACTTTTAACTCCTTTGGCTTTGAAAGTTTGATTTGAGAGAGAAAGTGTTTATGGGTGTTTTCTTGAAAATTTGCTAGGTAAATTCTAGGGTTTGCATAAAATTGACTATTTATAAAACATATTTTACCCTAATTAAAATAGGTTTTAAGAATTCATGTAGAATTAGGACAATTTTAAAATAAGGATTAATTTGAAAAAAAAGCTTTTGGTTGGGCTATTTTGAAAATTTGGCACTTTTATAAGGTGACAACAGAAAATTAAAATATTTTGGCTTAATGCACTTAAAAGGATTTGAAATTAGAACCTAAAGATAAACTAAAGATTTACCACTAAACCAACAAACTCATTCTTATTAATTTTTTAACACATAATTTTTATGGCATTCTAACTCTCTTACTCTATGCTTTAAAAGGAAACAAAAAATTTTAAATCTTCATTTTAATCCTATTTCTTCGAAGCCCATTTTTGGGATGTGACAATATTATTTATCCAGTTGTTTCATATTTTGATTATTTTTATATCAAGATTGTATTGTATAATTATGATGGGTTAAAATCACCATATTCAAATAACTCCAAATTTTTGCATATATTGTATAATAAATTAAATATTTAAACATATAAATTATTTTACCATTTTTTTTATCTTTTATCATTCAACTATAACATTCTAGCAACAAAGTTGGTGTATTTATCTAGTAATTATGAATTTCATCCCATTTATTATATAAAAATTGAGAAACCTAGTAATCAAATTTTACAAAAATTAAGAAGTTAGTCTAATTATTAGTAAATACATGAATTTGAATCATTATCTTTTAGTAATTTATCGCATATAAATTATTGAATTATATTAATTTGGTGCATATAAATTGATAAACTACTAATTTTCAAGTCAACAATTTAATGGCTAGGTTTAACAATGTTACTTAATTAAGTCAAATTTTTAATTTATCAAGTACGGCGATCAAATAAAAATAAATCGACTGATTTAGTCAAGTTACAACTATTTTAATTTAAAAAGACTGTTAATAAAGAAAAAAATATTTCTCTGCGCGATTCGCAGCCTAGGGTTTTTTCTTTTACTTTATCCACCAACAATTAGCAGATCTAGGGTTTTTCACCGATTTTTTCATAGCGATAAGTAACTTAGTTAGGGAAAGGAAAATTAAAAGGCACAATCATTCATAAGGAAGACATGGAAGATGAGATGGCGAAATTAAGGCTAGCTGATGAAGAAGATGACCCAGTCCAATATCACGAGGAGGAAGACGAGATTTTGAGGAAGATTTCGACTTTGCCTAGTTAGGAAAGCCCTTACCAACTACGCAATACACTTTTCATCTTTAAGAAATATGCTTGCAGAAGTATTGCACCCAATAGAAGGGGTTACAATTTCTGAGTTGGAGGATAAAAGAATATTATTCTACTTCTATAATGATCTAGACCTAATGAGGGTGGTAGATCAAATGCCCTGGTTCTTTAATAGGCATTTAATTATTTTCATAGATTAGACAACGGAGAAGACCCGATTCAAGTTCCACTATTTAACACCAATTTTTGGGTGCAAATACACAACTTACCATCAAGTTGCATGTCGAAAGGATTGGTAAGGCAATTAGGAAATTTCATAGGCGAATTTTTAGATTATGACACAACGATTGTATTAAGAGGAATTAGAAAATATATGAGGATAAAGGTGAAATTGGACGTACGGAACCCTCTGAGAAGGAAGAAACACTTTGTTTATGGCCAAGATAAGACAACTTACACATACTTTCAATATGAAAAGCTCTTTCTATTTTTATTTTTGTGTGGAAGACTAGGGCATGGGGAAAACTTTTGTCCTTTATGACTTTCCCTAGGAGTATAGAAGGAGGAATATGGGTGGGATATCTCTTTACGAGCCCCGCCAAGAAGGGAAAAATTGACACCAAGTAGACCGTTAAGGGAGGAAAAAATTGGTAGAAGAGATAAATCTATTGTGAATCGTAGGATTTGAAGACAGGAGGAGGTAGTAGAAGGTGGACAGATGGGTAGCTCTAAAGTAAGAAGAGCAATTAGGGTGACAAATTAAGATGAGTTCTCTGAAACTTAAGGCATAAGGGATGGCAGGGAATTTAGAAAAGAGAATGAGACAAATATCGAACTAAATAAAATACCATTCATTAATGTGGATGGTAAGATGAGACAAAGAACCATTCAGGGATACGACAATAATAGTAGCAGCTTAATGGAAATTAATTCACACAATGATATATTAAAAGCCGCTGCAAAAGGTGGCCAATCGGTCGCAATAAAAACCCTAAGTTGGAATGTTCGTGGTCTGAGACAACTACGAACAGTAAGATATCTCAAAAATAGTTTGAGACAAGTACAGCCCCAAATTTTATTTCTAATAGAAACAAAAGTTAGTGACAGGAGGATGGACAAAATACGAAAAAAGTGTGGTTTCATGAATGGTTTTGATGTAAGTGTAGATAGGTCCATAGGAGGCCTCTCCCTAGGGTGGAACGATGAGGTGATACTTTCATTAAAAAGTTATTCAAAATTTCACATAAATGTAGAGGTAAAATAGAGGGATAGGAATGCCAGTTAGAGATTCACAAGTTTCTATGGGTCCCTAGATGAAAGTCAAAAGCGTGATTATTTGGAACATACTAAGACAACTAAAGAAGGATAACCAATTGCCAGGCTAGTGGTGGGAAACTTTAATGAAGTAATGTTCTTCTTTGAGAAGAAAATGTGCCAGTTAAGAGAGGAGCGTCAAATGTTAGCTTTTAGAGAAGCCTTAGAAGATTGTGAGCTATACGATTTGGGTTTTTTGGGATAGTGGTGCACTTAGGAAAGAGGAAAGCTAGCAGAAAACAACATAATGGAAAGATTTGTTAGAGAAGTGGCCAATTTAGATTGGTGGGATCAGTTCCCAAATTATTCAGTTTGCTATTTATCTCATGGTTTCTTGAATCATTGCCATGTGCTTATTGACACTTATGGAAGAAGGAAAAAATTAAGAGCAATGATGATTATCCTTTTCGATTTAATGCAAATTGGATCTTAGAGGAAATGTTCAAAGATCAAGTAAGGTTTGGATAGAGGGTAAACGATTCAGAGCTACCGCTGAAACTTGAAGATTTGTGTAAACATCTGAAGGAATGGGCAAAGGTTATCCAAGGAGAACGACATAAGAAGAAGAAGTTGAAGTTAAAACTAAAAAAATTAAAGGAAGAGTACCCAAAAGAGCCAAACCTAGTAGAGATTATAGAAGCAAAGTTAGATTTGAATACTGAAGCCAATAGGGAGGAACTATTTTGGAAACAAAAGGCAAGATCAAGCTGGCTTCGCATGGGGGACCATAATTGTAACACCCAATTTTTAGTGGTGTCAAAAATAGTGGTTTCAGGACCACAATTTCTACAAGTGAATTATTATTTTATTATTTATTTAATGTCTATGGGATTATGTTAAGGTCGTACTAAAATTTCGTTAAGAAATTTTGACGTTTAAATGGTTAATTAGGTAAAAAGGACTAAAACGTAAAAAGTGTAAAAGTTGAATTCTATTAGTTAAAGGGATTCAATGGCTTGAAATCTTAAACTAAAGGCCTTGAATGGTAAATATACCATTTGAAGAGTTAGCAGATGTGCATGGACAAGGTTTTATTGAAATTTTGATAGTTTTTAAAGGTTAAAATGGTAATTGAATAATTTTTTTCGCTTAATCAAAGTACAGTAGCTTTCAAAACTACAACAAAGCAAATCAAACAGCAAGAACAAACAATCCCAATCTAGGAACAAAAACCAATCACAGACATAATACAACAAACAAACCACAAAAACCCCCCACTGAACCCCATATGTTAAACATACCACAAAATAGAAAGAAACCTTCACAATTAACCCTAAAAAACCACAACATAACATACAAATGCACTTACAAGCACACAACAATAACACACCTTGAGTCACCACCATGCTTTAAACATGCCCTGTCTTTTTAGACTAACAACCGCCAGTAAAAGCCATCTTATTCCCACTCTTGTCCACACAGCCTCATCCGCCCTCAAAAATAAAATAGTGTCATCCGCAAATTGTAGATGAGAAACCAAATGCCCAGGAATAATGCCTTTAAACCCCTCAATGACCCCTAATTCCTCCGCTTCCACTAACATTAGATGCAAAACGTCTGTCACCAGAATGAACAAAAAAGGAGATAATGGATCCCTTGTCGGAGACCTCTAAACATTCTAAACTCATTTGTAGCCGTTCCATTAACAAGCACAGCAGCCCTCGCTGATGACACACACTCCATCATCCATCCTGTCTAATGTTCACCGAAACCCATCTTCAACAGTACCAACTCCAAAAAATCCCACCGAACACAATCAAACGCCTTAGCAAAATCCAGCTTAAAAATTAGATAACCCCCCAAACCCTCATTTCTCTTGACCGAATGTATCAACTCATTTCATATTAAAATTCCATTAAAAATTTGTCTACCTCGAATGAAGGCACATTGTGTGTCACTAACTACCTTCCCTATAACATCTTGTAATCTCCTCAATAACACCTTAGTAATGATTTTGTACAACGATCTCACCAAACTTATTGGCCTAAATTTGGAAATATCCTGCGGATTATCGTTCTTTGCAATTAAAGCAATAAACGATGAGTTTATACTTTTCTTCAATTTTCTAGAATTGAAAATTTTGCCATCATCTCGAACAAGTCCTCATGAACAACCTCCCAATATTTTCTAAAAAAGCATAACTTGTTCTCATCGCAGCTCCAAACCGCTTCCTTTATCTCCTCCATTGAAAAAGGTTTCTCCAAGTTCAACACATCAACTTCTTTTAACCTCTTAAATTTCAAAGCCAAATCCAATCCCTATCTCTTCGAGGGACAACTAAAATGGTTTTAAAAAGTTAAACAGCTTCTCTTTCAACTCTTTGGGTTTGTAAAACCACGAATTTCCAATTCTCATCCCATACACTATCTTCCTTTTAGCTTTAAACTTAAATTCTCTATGAAACAATGCCGAATTGGAGTCACCTTCTTTCAGCCATGTCAATCTCGACTTTTGTCTCCAAATTGACTCCTTAAATTTAATTACCTCTCCCATTTCAAGGTTCAAGTTTTTCAATTCCTCTAATTCCAACTCAAACAACTCACGATCATCACTAATAGCATCCAAAAATTAATTCTCCTTTCAATCTCGTTGATTCTTTTCTTTAATGAATATCTCTCCTCCCCATTCCATTTTTTGAGCACACATTTTACCTTCTTCAATTTTCCTGAAACCCTACCATTCTTTCTAGCCATCTCACCCTATTCTTTTCTAATAATACCAAGGCATTGCTTTTTATTAACCTACTTATTAAAAAACTTAAATGGTTTCGGACCCCAATTCGCAAAACCATAAGATAACAAAATCATAATGCGATCAGAGACTGATCTGTTAACCCTTACTATTGAAAGTCCACAGAATTTTCAAACTAGTCTTCATCTAGCAAAAATCTATCCAACCTGCTTTTCTTATTTTCGAGCCATACCAAGTGAATTTTTTTCCCTAGTAATGGAAAATCCACCAATTTTCATTTCTCTATGAAATTCTCAAAATCCTTGGAACCTCTTAATAATCCTACACAATTGCTTCTTTCACTCTTATTCCTAATAGCGTTAAAATCCCAACCCACAATCCAGTGGTTTGTGAATTGTTCCGTATCTTGATCATTTCCTCCCAAAAAATTTTCTAGTCCCTCAACATATTAGGCACATAAACATTAATCAACACCCATTCCCACCCTTCAGCACGCTATAACCCTTTAACCATAATCAAACGATAAATACAAAAATCTTTTTTCAACAAAAAACACGATTTATCCCAAATGGTAATCAGCCCTCCCGACCGACCCACAGCTGCTGCAAATCTAAAATCAAAATTATTATCACCCCAGATTCTACTTACAAGGTCCTCTGACACTTCATTTAACTTTATTTCCTGTAAGAAACAAACATCCATCCTATGTAGTTTTGCTAATCTGTTTACCATAGTTACTTTAACATCCGAACCCAATCGCTAACACTCCATGAAACAATTTTCATCTTACCTAGCTAAACTAAATTCACAAATCATCAATCTCAAAAAAGATGCACATGTAATTGCTCTGAAGTATGATGATTCTAAGCCTCATTTACTGTTGATCTTCGAGTCTCCTAATGTCCTCAATTACATCTTTTTCGTCTCCCCTCACTCTAAGCCCCAATTTCTTCCATAACTCCCAAGTCTGCTTAGCCTCCCTAAGGATAACCTTCCTCCTGGTACTAATGTCCAAATTAGACAAGGAAAGATTCACAACTTTATCATCTCCTAACGCCACTTTGCTCTTATCCTTCCTCTTGCCTCGGTCCCTGCTTAGTTTTTCTTTGGAAGACAACACTCTATCCTAAATGTCCCACATGGAACAAATCATCTTGTTGAAATGTTTCTTATTCCTCCTGCTTTTGATTGCATTTAAAAATTCCTCTTCAATTTCCTGACAAAAGCCCCAACCCTCTGATTTCGGAATTTCAAAAGATTAGGGGAAATCTGAATTGCGTCCAGAGTACATCCCTACTCAAATGCTGCCCTTTGATACTGTATAAGCCCAATCCCTTTTCAGAATCCACCGGACCACCTTGACCCCCACTAGGGCCCAAAATCAAGGCCAGGCCCATATCAACAACATCCTCACTTGCTCGATCCAACCCACTATTAATTCTACAAGAACCTAAATCATCACCTGTTAACCTTCCCACGCTTACAGCATTATTATCACCTTCATTTAATTCCCCTAACACCTTCTGACATTTTTTAATGCACTTTTATTTTCAATAACTTTTTCCTTCATACCATCCATCTAGACGTTTCGGTTTCCAGCAGTCCACTTCTCCGATTCTAATTTCGATACACTTTTATCAGCCAGCCCTAGGATTCTTTCCTTCTTGAAAAACTACCTTTGTTTTTATGTTCCTACGACCATCCTCTCTCCCTAATACTAACCAAAAATCTAACATCTCCTACCTTCAACAATACAATCTCATCTAACTTTTGTACTTGTGAAATTGAAATCAACATCTCGACCTTCTCATAGTTGTTCGCACTTGACCAATTTTCACCCATCAACACCAGTGTACCCCACTTTCCAGTGATTCTTTTAAATGTTTCATAGTTCCAACAATGCATAGGTACCCCAGATAATTCAATCCATGTGACCCTCTCGAAAAAACCAATTTCTCTAACCAATGTGTAATATGGATGAAAAATTCCTTCAAGTACGACCAGTCTCTTTACTTTAAAATATCAAAAAGTTCATCATCCAGAATCTTAATAAGAAAATGAATTCCTTGAATTCTCTTCACACTAATTTCACCAAGACCCATCCCTACAACTCTATCAACTAAACTCTTCAATTCACAGAAAGAAGCCACTTTCCCCACCAGACATGTCTGCAACTTCCACGGTTGCTCATCTTCACGTGACCTTAAATTACATTTTCTATATTCATATCCCCTCCACCCGAACCACCACCTAAATCTCAATCAATCTTTTTCGATTTCCAAACTGCATCCATGTTCTCTTCTACTTCTTTCCCTCTTAGATCATCGACCACTGCTTTCTGATTTGATTCTTTGAAAAACGAAGGAATTCGTTGTTTGGACACCCTTCTCCATATAGATCTCCTTCCTTCAAACCTATCTACCTTCACCCAAATTCTATTTCCAAGAATCACAAAGCCATTTAGTCTTGATATCGCTCATTGAGTGTTCAAAAAAATAGAAAATCTCACAAAATTGAATTTCTTGCCACTCTTGCTTGTTTTCTCCAAGATGAAAGCATCTACCACATTTCCATGGTAACTGAATAGTGTCCATAACCTTTTCCAATGCATAGTCACCGAAATATTGAACACAAACACCGTGATCTAAAACCCTCCCATTACTAACTTCGGAGAGAGATAGAAGAAAATAATAAGCAGATCCTCCACAGCTTGTATGAGCAGCATCGTGTAGATTACATTCTGACCCACAGCTTGTGTGAGCAGGCCTATTTCACAGCTCTTGTAAGCATTTATGTAAAGGAAATGTTACAACTATATGTAAAAGCACACTATGTGTAAGCTTTCCCGAGTATCTGATGTAATTCTAGATGGTTCAACGGGTAGGAAAAGGAAATAAAATAGTAAGTATACAAATGTGATGTATCATGATGTTATAAAAAGATTGATGAGTTAAATGATGTACTTATATATGAAAATCTACTTATGTTATGGATGAACTCATTTATATCATGGACAAGTGGACTAACTTGTGAATTGATGATGTTGTTTAGGCTTATACTAAGCTTATGGTACTGGTAATGGTTTATGCTTAATCTATGAATTGTATAAAAAAATGGTAAGTTATATTTAATTTTATACAAGCTTACTAAGCACTTGTTACTTACGTAGTTATTTTCCTTTGCCTTTTAGATTATCGAAAGCTCGACCGGTTGGAAGCTCGTCAGAGATCTATCACACTATCCAACAACTATTTGTGTAGATTTTGCATATTTTTGGCCAAGGTTATAATGGAATGTATAGGATGTTTTGTAATGGTGATTTGGTATGTTTATGCTTTGAAGATTTTGTTTGGTTAATAGACTTGTAATACCTGTTAAGTTAGGTCATTTTGACCATCTTTAGGTAATTGAAATACATACTCTTTTGGTAGTTTTGTAATGGCTTGATAATGGTCATCTTTTGATATGTTTTGGTAGGTAATTGAACTAAGTTGTAATGCTTGAAATATGGCAATGTTGACTTGTTTTGGTAAATAATGTCTTGATGCTATTGTGATGCCTTTCAATAGCATATTGGTTTAGTGATTTAGGATGATTGAAATGGCATATTTATGTATATTTGAATGGTGTTTGAACCCTTTGAATATGTGCCTAAATGGTTTGAATGGTTAGGTATGAATTGGACTTGTAATGGCTTGATTTTAAGTAAATTTTGGGTTCACACGATCTGGGACACGGGCTGTCAAACAATCGTGTGACGCACACATGGCGATGTGTCATTTGAGAGTTTCTTAGTGTTTCAGGTCAGTGAGTTACACTACCTAACACACGGCCTGGCACACGGGCATGTGTGAAGCTCAGAGAGTTACAAGCCTAGCACATAACTTGGCACACGGGCGTGTGGGGCAAATCAGTGAGTTACACGAGTGAGGACACGAGCTGGGACACGACCATGTGTCCCTTGGTTGAACGTTACACGATGTGGGGTGATGTCATATGGCCTGGCCACATGACCGTGTGACCCTATTTTTCAATTTTTGTAACTTTTTCTTAAACTTTATGTTTTGTTTAAAATTGTCTCGAATTGCTTCTAAGCTATTTTTAGGGCACCTAAAGCTCGATTTAGGGACAAGGTGCATGTGATTGAATGGATTATAATATGTTTAATTTATTATTATGTTAAGATGTTAAATGTTTTTGATTATTCGGTAATGCTCTGTAACCCTAATTTGGCGAAGGAGATGAGTTAAGGGTGTTACAGTAATACTTCATTTTTTTTAAAAGTTTGCATCACAACTAAGAAGAAAAAGCTCAGTGAGTGCCTTGGTTGATGAGAATGGTATTTTGGTAGAAGGGGAAAAGAGGTTAAGTATAATAGCGAAGAGTTGTTTTAATGAGCTATTCACATCTAAACTAGTGCAGGATTATGAATGCTTAATTTCTAAAATTTAACTTTGCATTGATAATCAAGACAATGAGGAGCTAATGGCCAAGTTTATGAAGGAAAAGGTGTTAGAGGCATTAAAGTCAATGGCCTCTCTCAAAACTTCAGGTATTGATGGTTACCTAGCTTTTTTATCACAATTTTTGGCACATAATAAGGGAAGATGTTACCAAGTTTTGTTTGGATGTATTAAATAATGAAAGAGGGATTTATGACTTAAATAAAATAAACATAGTTCTCATACCCAAAGTAGGAACACCAAGGAATATAAGTCAATTTGGAGCTATTAGTTTATGCAATGTGGTCTATAAAATTATTCCAAGAATAGTGGTTGACAAATTTAGGAAGGTCTTAAATTTGTGCATAGATGAGACATAAGGTGCATTCCTGCCAGGAAGGCAAATCACAGATAATATCCTTATAGTCTATGAAATGTTACATTTGCTTAAGTAGAAAAGAAGGGGAGGAAAAGGTTCATTTGCATTAAAGTTGGATATGAGCATAGCATATGATAGAGTTGAATGGGTTTTCTTGGAAAAAATGATGAGAAGATCGAGGTTTTGTAATGGTTGGGTATTATTGATAAGGCGGTGTCTTCAAAGCATCTCCTATTCAATAATATTGAATGGTACCCTAGGAGAAAAGTTTAAGTCGTGAAGTGGTTTGAGACAAGGGGATCCATTGAGCTCGTATCTATTTATACTTTGTGCCGAATGATTTTCCAAGTTATTGAACATGGTGAAAAGAGAAGGAATAATTGATAGGGTAAAACTGGGAAAAGAAGGAATTACAATTACACATTTATTCTTTGCGAATGATGGTGCATTGGCTATAAATAAAAATAGTGAATGAGTATGAGAAGTGGAATGGCCAACTAGTAAATTTTGACAAATCCCTAATCCACTTGTAATGTGAAAGAAGACATCAGAAATCAGATTGGGAACATGTTGGGAGTGCATATGTCAAACAATCCTAAAAATATTTGGGGTTACCTATGATGGTAGGAAGACACAAGAAAAATGCAATTGTGGAAATAAAAGAGAAATTCATTAAAAGAATGAAGTCATGGAGAGTACGAAATCTATCTATAGGAAGAAAATAAGTTTTTCTTAAAATTGCTTTACAAGCTATTTTGACATATTCTATGTAGTGTTTTAATTTACCATTTTCGTTATGTCGTGAATTAGAAAATTTGATGTGCAAGTTTTGTTGGCGAAATTTAAAGACCAATAAAGGGATTTATTAGTGTGATTGGAATGCTATGTGCATCTCGATATCGTAAGGGGGGCTTTGTTTTATGGATCTTTCAAAGTTTAATACTGCATTGTTAGTGAAACAAAGATGGAAACAGATTATTAATCCTGATTGTTTGCTTGCTCGAGTTTTGAATGCTAAATACTATCCATAAGGAGAATTTATGAGTGCAAGATTAGGGTCTTACCCTTCTTTTTTCTGGCAAAACATTTGGGGTGAAAGTTTTCAATAACAACCTAAATAGAATCTACCATGAAGGCATCAGGGAAACAATACAAGAGGTGGTGGGTTTCATTATATCATATAGAACAGAAAGCAATCAACTAGAAACATTATTAGAAAACAATACCATTACAGAAGGGAAGCACTAGATGCCCCTAAAAGAAGGTCAGGTTAAAGTAAAATTTGATGTTTCCTATTAAATTCGATTGAAAAAAAGCAGTAGGATGCATTATTATTAGAAATTGTAACAGCCCGTTTTCAGTGAAATCAGAACAGTAGTTTCGGGACCACAAATCTGAGTCCGGAAGAAAATTTATTTTAATATTATTTCATGGTCTACATTATGATAAAAATATCATATGAAAATTTCGTAAAGAAATTTTACTGGTTACATGTCTAATTTGATGTAAAGGACCAAATTGCATAAAGTGTAAAATTTGAATTCTAGTAGCTAAAGGGATCAAACAGCTATGGAAATCAAAAGTTGAGGTCCTTATATGGAAAATATACCAAGAATTGGAGTTAGTAGATAAGGATAATTAGTCATCAATGGAAAATTCTTTAAAGAAAAGGACTAAATTGGAAACTAAATAAATAAAAGATGATAAATTAATTAAATAAGAAAATATCATCAATTTATATAATCTTTCCTGAAAATAAGACATGGAAACCCTAGCCATGGTTATGGAATTCAAGCAAGCTTATTTTGCTTAATTAGGTGAGTATCATTGTCCCATTTTTAATGATTTTTATATTTTCAAGATCGTAATAGCTTAATTTAGCTATCTCAGGGATTAATTTGCAAAGTTATGATAGTGTTAGGGTTTTTCTATGGATGAGTATATATGAATTATAAAGTTTTATGGTAGAAAATGAAGTTGATAGATAAACAACTTTTGTAAAGGGAATTTTGATAAAATTATGATTTAGGGACTAAATTGAAAAGATGTAAAATTCATGAAAAAATTTTGAATTTTATGAAATAAATGGGTTTCTAATGTTATATCTAAAAATTGACTAGGCTAGGAATAAGGATTAAATTGCATGAATTTTATTTTTCGAGCCTAGGGATGAAATCGTCATTAATTAAAAGTATAGGGGCAAATGGTGATTTTGACAAAGATGTGAATTGGATTGAATTGAATATAAATTGATGTTAAATTCATTCGCATAAATCCAAATAGATCAAATTTGAGTTAGATCGTGGAAAGAGAAAGTAACAGATTAGTAGTTTTTGTGTACACGAACATTGTCGACGTAAGTTCGTGTAACTAAATTGAGAATTTATATGGGTTAATTAAATTGTATGTATGTGATTGTATTATTGCCATGTATATGAAATTAATCACATATCCGAGGATGACCGACAAGTACTAAGTCCCGTTTGAATAAATGAAATTCGATGGATACAGGGTTCCCAAATTGGCTGTGGTCTTGCATGTGTTGCGGACACACCACAGCTCGAAAGAGTGTCATGTTATTAGCTCTCATGAGCATCCCGATATTGGCTCTCTTGACCTTCTTGATATATGGCTCTCATGAGCTTCCCATTAATAGCTCTTCTGAGCATCCCGATTGGTTGTGATCCTGTATGTGTTGTGGACACACCGTAGCTTTTATGAGCATCCCAATATATGGCTCTCGGAGCTTCCCGATTAAAGGTTTTTTCATGAGCTTCCTGATTAATGGCTCTCCGAAGCTTCCCGATATTGGCTCGCATGAGCTTCGATTATGGCTCTTATGAGCTTCCCGTTGTATGGCTCATATGAGTTTCCCATTATATGGCTCGAGAGAGAGCTTCACGTTTATGTACTAGTATAAGCATTCCCGAATATGAATTGATAGATATTTTAAGAATTGACGAACTAAGATTTGTACACTTCGTGTTTACTACCCATGTATCCATCGATGTTTTAAATTGTTCAACAGGCAAAGTTCTGACATGAGACAACGTGAATTTAAAATGAACCATACTAGTATACCTGGATTACATGGAAATTATATTACTTGATTTATTGAAGCATGAACTGGTTGTTACACGGATGTGGAATTTATTTGATGACTTTTTTCATCCATGATTATAGTTTATACATGTGATTATTTGGCTAATGTGATATGGATATTGATCGTATGTCTGTCGAGTCTTAAAAATTTATAAAAAGAATGATCGAACATGGAAACTAACTAAGACAACGATGGAGGCAAGTGCACCTATCGAACAGTAGTATAGTTAGCGGCAAGACCGGATTGTCAAACCCAAAGAAATCAAAAGTACTAATATTAACTCTCTTTCTATTATTTAGCCTAAGAATTAATTGAATTTTTATCTAATCTAAAATTAACTATTCAACTAAACTAAAGATGCGAAGACAATGAAAAAATTGGGGAAAATACTTGAGAGAAAACCGATTGACTTGGACAATACCTGAGGAAGAATCCAACTAGACTTCACTTATTATCTAACTCTGAACCGGATGATTTATTCATTTGACTTGATCCGTAGGATTCCCTAAGTTATATTAATCCCTCTCTTCAAGGCTATTAACGTCTAACCCTAGGTTGATTAATTGAAATCTCTTTTTATTTAAAAACCATAGAATTGCATTAACTCGATCTATGGACTCCCATATTAGGTTTGACCCTAATCCGACAGATTTTCGTCACCCTATCTCTAGGCGCGCAAGCAAATCCGCTTAACTATGCTAGATCTACTCTTAGACAGGGTCTCTTCCTCCTCTACCTAAGCACATCACACTTAATTCAATATCCCGAAAATACCAAAATAAGGATTAAGAACACATAGTTAAGAACAAATCAAATATTTATCATTTAGTTTTGATAACAATAACAAGATTCGTCTTAGGTTTCATCTCCCTCAAGTATTTGAGGGTTTAGTTTATAATTATAAAAGAAAACATCTCAGAAGAAAAGATAAAACAAAACATAAAAAATCCCTAAAACCCCCTGAAGGAATTGAAGGAGAAATCCTCCATCTTGAGTATGATTCCGGCTTCTTTAGATGGATCAATTGGCTTTCTTCAAGTAAATCCTTGATTCAACTGCTCTGGCTCGGCTCTTTGGCCTAGCTGGACGCTCCCCTAAAGGTTGGCCTTTAGGGTCTTTATATAGGCTTTTGGAATATGTTTCTTTGCCTTTAAGTACCCTAATCTGAATAGAATTCTTATTTCCTACGGCAAGGACATGCCCATGGCACACGCCCGTGTAAGTCATGGTCAGGCCGTGTTCAATCATGTTGATGAGGCACGACTGTGTATTTCGGGGTCCAGGCCGTGGTCGACTTTTCTCACGAGGCACGACCGTGTGGTCTTATGCCTAGGCCATGTGGATTTTGTACTTTGGCCCATTTTCTCTATTTTTGGCCCGTTATTCGTTCTTTTCATTCTCTGGTGCTCTACTGAGTATAAAACATGAAAACAAAGGATTAAGAGCACCTATTTCCATAATTAAAGGGCAAAATCATCCAAAATGTGGTATTAAATGTGGAATTAAAATATGTTGCTATTTTGGTTTATCAAATACCCCCACACTTAAGCTTTTGCTTGTCCTCAAGCAAAATTCTCAAGTCATAATTAAAATGAACTTCCTCAATTCATAACATTTATCAACAATGCCTCATCATAATTCATAGATAATTTATACATGGATAGTTTAACTTAAAGAGTTCTAAAGATTCAAACAATCAGAGTCATGAGTTTTTAGCATGAAAACATAGGTGTTTCCCTTACCTAAATAATCACCTTTAATTCAAAATCGACAAAAGTTGACATCCTCACTAAAGATTCACTCAAATCACTCAAGGTGTTTAAGGTTCAAAAATTAAGCTCTCAAGAGTCGAACATGAAAAGTTATTACTATAAGCTTCCTGAAAATAAAATCTCCACCACTGTAAAATAAGATGATACACAAATCAAAAGGTTTTTAAAAGGGTTGTAAGAGGCTTGGTTAAAGGTGTGGATAAAGGCTGAATTAGAAGAGTTAAAATCGAGATTCACTTGACAAATTGCCTAACTAGAAAAATGACTAATAACCTGAATAATTACATCAATTGAAAACTTGTAACACTAATAATATGAGCTTCTTTTTCAAGGTGTTGAAATTAAACGTATAGGCTCACTTAAATCTCTTAACTAATAATGAACATGTTTCAAAAAAATTTTTGATTGATTTTTTTTGAAGAAAAAATCAAATATTTTTTTTAACAACTGAAATAATCTAATTAGGCAACTAATCAAAACAAATCTCGATAGAAGGGTAATCAAAAAGAATAGTAATAACAAATATGATATGGGTTTCGGGTTAATATTAGTGGGTTGAGTCAATAAAAAGGGTTGTTAGGATCAAAGGGGTTCACTAGGGGTCAATTATGAGGGTAGGCTTTTGAGTGGAGTAAGTGGGTTAAATCCTAGGTGCCTTAATCATCTCTATATATCAACTCAATAGTGTTGTCTCGACATGTATACTTGAAGCAAGTTTTAGAATAACAAATCAATGTTGACACACTCGTAATCAATAAAGTGAGCATGAAAAGAATGTATTCTCTAAAGGGCTCAAAATCTCACAAAAATTATGGGTATTTTGATGTTAACCTCGTAAATTTCAAACTTCAAGGTAACAATTTAGATTCAGGTAGACAACCTAACAAAATTTTATTTTTTTTTTGAAAATTGACTCATCATGCTTGATTCTCTTGCATCTTAAAGTTTAAATCATCATTGTACAATTCTCAATGACTTAATCTAAAACATATCAATAAAAATCATGAATCAACAAGAATTTCATTCTAATTAGTGATATGAGAAAATTACTTTAAGACAGAATATTATTCAAGGATTTGAGACTAATGCAAAAGGTTAGGCATTTTTTCTATTAAACTTTTACCCCCACACTTAAGATGTACATTGCCATCAATGTACAAAGATAGATAATAATCATAAAATAAGAAAATCAAAAGAGAGGGTGAGAGGTGAAACTTCCTGAATTTTTGGATGGATTCCTTGAGTTGGAAGTGTGAAAACTTGATTCGGAGGTTAAAGATAAGTTGGAGGGAGCACCTCTAGTTCCTGTGCTAGATGAAGAAATTTAGTAACTCGTGAAGAATTAGATAGGAAATAGTAATAATAATTTAAATTATACTAATTATATAAATAAAGTAAATAAAGATAACAAGAAAGAAAATATGAATTGAAATAAAACTAAAAGATGAGATGAATGGACTATAAAGTCCTTATTGGTAGATGGTTCGCGAGGTGGGTGTGGTGTCTAAGGCTGTGGTGTTGTGATTCCCTAGCAGCCTTTAAAACCTAAAACCAAGAAACTAAAATGAAATAAACCAAATTTAGTAAAAAAAAATAAAGATAAGGAAATTAAAAGAGACGATAAAAGTAAAATAAGAGCTAAATGGTCTCAAAGACCCTTGGCTTGTCGGGGTAATGAAGCGGCCGGCATGAGCTTATGTTGATTTGTCTCACACAGGAAGACAAGACTCGGATCTTTCGTTTCTTTGAAATTGTTGAAGCATAGATTGAAACTTTTATGGAGCGAGGAAGGAAGAAAGTGAAGATGAAGGGAAGTGGGGAGTGAATGGGGTGTGGGTGAGAAGGGGAGAGGGGGAGAGGGGTGTTTTAAATAGAAAATTTTGGCTCTGGTACATCCCCACGCCCATTATCATCGGTGTGATATGTCAAACGGCCATGCCACAGGGTCGTGTGATGGTTCAATCTATTCTCTCACACCTGGTTTTTAAGTCGCCACGCCCGTGTTGGTTCATCAGTGTTCGCCACGGCTGTGTTGCACGGCTGTAGTGTAGGTGAGTCCGTGATTCAAAGATATTTTTCTCGTCCTGGCTCGTACTATCTTTGCCATGTCAATATGAAAATTCGTAGCTTCCACACGACTGTGTATAAGGACGTGTGATGTGACGATCTGCGCTTCATTAACTTAGATAGTCTGTAGTTTAGGTGCTAAAAGAAAAAGATTTGAAAATAAATGGGTTAGTGCTCGGGTTGCCTCCCGAGAAGCGCTCGTTTAAATTTTTAAGCTAGACTTACCTCTTATTCATACCTTTACGGTGGTTTAAGGAGTGAAAAATATTTTTCTGTGCTATCATCATATAATTTGAGTCGAGTGGAGTTTACTTTAAAAGTACCGAAAGTATAATTACTTACCTCGAGTATTCCATAAGGAAAAACATTAAGTACCGTAAAGAGGATTTCTTTGATTATCTTCAGGTTTGATGTAGTGATTCGTGGGTCTGTACTATCTAATAGTACCTAATCTCCTATTTTGAAGTTATTTGATGTTCCTTTAAGTTTTTCTGGGGTTTCCTTCGGTTTCACTTCGTGTGGGTTTGATTTCTCCTTGAGATGTGTCTCTCACTCATCTAGCTCATTGGTCTAAAGCTATCGTTCCTCATGAGATATTTTCTTGTTGGTGTGAGCTATAGGGTCTGGCTCTGTAGTGTGATCTTGTGGTGTTTCCTGAAAAGAGAGTTTAACTGAATGCTTATCAATGAAATTTACGTCCTCACCTTTCTCACTCGATGTCCTAGCTGAGTCGAGAGCTTGAAGACTGATTGATTCGTCACCTACACGAAGTATGAGTTCACATGTGCTAACATCAATTTTAGATTTGACAGTTTCTAGAAAAGGTCTTCCTAAAATTAAGGGTATATTATTGTCTTCATCCATATCTAAAACAACGAAGTCTACGGAATATGAATTTATCAACCTTAACTAGTACATCTTCAATTACACCCTTAGGGATGTGAATAGTCTTATCAGCTAATTGAATACTTATCCTAGTTTACTTGGGTTTCCCTAGACCTAGCTGTTTAAACATTTTAGATGGCATAACATTAATGCTTGCCCCTAAATCAGCTAAAGCATTATCAACTGATAAACTACCGATTAAACATGGAATTGTAAAACTCCCTGGATCTTTTAATTTCTGTGGTAGTCTGTTTTGTAGCATCACTGAGCATACTGCGTTTAGTTCCACATGCGACTTCTCATCTGACTTTCGTTTGTTTGTTAAGAGCTCTTTTAAAAATTTCCTTGAATCTGGCATCTGCGAAAGAGCTTCAAGAAGTGGTAAGTTAATATGTAATTTCTTTAAGATTTTAAGGAACTTACCGAACTGTTCTTCTGTGTCATCTTCCTTTATCGCATTGAGGTAAGGTATACAAGATTTGTATTCTTTAATTTCCGGTTTTGGCTTTTCTTGGCTTACCTTAACGTTACCTTCACTTACCACAGGTTCTTGCCTTGGCTCAGATTTAGATTCTACTAATCCTTCACTGCCATGAGCTGTTATGGCTTGAATTTGCTCCTTTGGATTAGTCTCAGTGTTACTTCGCAAGCTACCTAGTGGTCGTTCTGAGATCAGCTTTGCGAGTTTCCCTAATTGGTTCACGATTCCTTTAATCGATGCTTGTTAATTTTTAAGTGTTGTCTCGGAGTTTTGAAAATGAGTATCAGACACTGCTATGTATTTTGTCAGCATCTCTTCAAGGTTCGATTTCTTTTCCTGTGGATAGGGCTGTTGTTGGAAGTTTGGAGGGGGTGGTTGTTGTCTCTGATTTCCTTAGCCTCCCCACGAGAAATTGGGGTGGTTTCTCCAACCTGGATTATAAGTATTACTATAAGGGTTATTTTGAGGTCTAAAATTGTTACCCAGTAAAGTTTAATTGTTCGCCTTCCACGCCCAGATTGTAGGGTGGGTACTCAGGATTCGCTACTTCTCCTAGATTTGTGTCACATTGCATAACTGGATGTACCTGCAAAGAACCACACAAACCATCAATCTTTTTATTCATCATCTCTACCTGGTTTGATAGCATGGTGATTGCGTCGAGATTGAAAACTCCGGCTGCTTTGGTTGGCTTTATCCTTATAACTTGCCACTAATAGTTATTTAATGACATCTACTCTATGAATTTATAAGCTACTTCGGGAGTTTTGTTATTAAGGGTTCCGTCGGCTGCTGAGTTAATTAACTGCCTGGTTGAAGGGTCCACACCGTTGTAAAAAGTTTAGACCTGTAACCACAAGGGTAAACCATGGTGTAGGCACTTTCTTAACAGGTCCTTGTATCTCTTCCATGCGTCGTATAATGTTTCTAAATCTATCTGCACAAAAGTAGAGATATCATTCCTTAATTTGGCTGTTTTGGCTGATGAAAAATATTTTAATAAAAATTTCTCGGTAATTTGGTCCCATGTAGATATTGATCCTCGTGGAAGAGAATGTAACCACTGTTTGGCTTTTTTTTGTCAAGGAAATGGGAAATAACCGAATACGAATGGAATCATCAGAAACGCCATTTATTTTGAAGGTATCACAGAATTCTAGAAAAACAGCTAAATGAGTATTTGAGTCTTCATCCTGCAAACCATCAAATTGAACAAACTGTTAAATTATTTGTATAATGTTAGGTTTTAATTCAAAATTATTAGCGGCTATAGCAGACCTAACAATACTCGATTTAGCTCCTGTTAAATTAGGCTTAGCATAATCATAATAGTTCAGGGAGCATGATGATCGGCCATATCTTGATGTGGCAGATTATTTCAGCCATCCTTTCGGTGGTATTGGTTTCTTCCTCTTACTCTCCTTGTATGTAATTTAAACCTCGCATTACTTCTCTACGATTTCTGCGTACGGTTCCTTCAATATCACTGTCATAAAGTAGTGGTCTTGTTGGGTTCCTTCTAGTCATAAACTAGAGGTACCTGCTAGGAAAAGAGAAAAATAAAATTTAGAAAAGTAAAAATAAAATTTAATTGTAAAAAATAATAAAATATAATATGGCTAAAGTAATAAAAATTAAGTGTTCTTAATATTTTAGTTCCCTAGCAATGGCGCCAAAAACTTGATCATATCTCTATCAAGTCTTAAAAATTTATAAAAAGAATGATAAAACCTGGAAACTAACTAAGACAATGATGGAGGCAAGTGCACCTATCGAACAGTAGTATAGTTGGCGGCAAGACCGGATTGTTGAACCCAAAGGAACCAAAAGTACTAATATTAACTCTCTTTCTATTATTTAGCCTAAGAATTAAGTGAATTTTTATCTAATCTAAAATTAACTATTCAACTAAACTAAAGATGCGAAGACAAAGAAGAAATTGGGGAAAAGACTTGAGAGAAAATCGATTGACTTGGACAATACGAGGAAGAATTCACCTAGACTTCACTTGTTATCTAACTCGAACAGCATTTATTTATTCATTTGACTTGATCCGTAGGATTCCCTAAGTTATATTAACCCCTCTCTTCAAGGCTATTAACGTCTACCCCTAGGTTGATTAATTGAAATCTATTTATAATTAAAAACCCTAGAATTGCATTAACTCGATCTATGGACTCCCATATTAGGTTTGACCCTAATCCGACAGATTTTTGTCACCCTATCTCTAGGCGTGCGAGCAAATCCGCTTAACTATGCTAGATTTACTCTTAGATAGGGTCTCTCCTCCTCTGCCTAAGCACATCACACTTGATTCAATATCCTGGAAATACCAAAACAAGGATTAAGAACACATAGTTAAGAACAAATCAAATATTTATCATTCAGTTTAGATAACAATAACAAGATTCATCTTAGGTTTTATCTCCTCAAGTATTTAAGGGTTTAGTTCATAATTATAAAAGAAACCATCTCAGAAGAAAAGATAAAACAAAACATAAGAAATCCTTAAAACCCCCTGAAGGAATTGAAGGAGAGATCCTCCGTCTTGAGTATGATTTCGGCTTCTTGAGATGGATCAATTGGCTTTCTTGGAGTAAATCCCTGAATTCAACTGTTCTGGCTCTGTTCTTTGGCCTAGCTGGATGCTCCCCTAAAGGTTGGCATGTAGGGTCTTTATATAGGCTTTTGGAATATGTTTCTTTGCCTCTAAGTACCCTAATCTGAATAGAATTCTTATTTCCTGCGACAGAGACAAGTCCATGGCACACATCCGTGTAAGTCGTGGTCAGGCCATGTTCAATCCTCTTGATGAGGCACGGCTGTGTATTTCACGGTCCATGTAACACCCCAAACCCGGTCTATGCATTAAGACTAGATTTAGTTTGTTACATGAATCGAGCTATCTTAAAATCTTCAATAAGTTGAAAACTACAATATTATTTTTAATTACAGGTTTAATAAAAATCGGAAGAGTATTTTAATTTGATGTATATTAGAAAACATTAGTTGAAAAACATTATTAACATTGTATTATCAAAAACCCTTAGGTAATTTATTTAAGAGTTAACAATAATAAAATATTTATAAAGGAATTTCATATATTTGAAAACCCAATTTATTTTGATAAAAACATCATATAATCATAAGCCCATATTTAAATGTTCAAAATATAGTTTAAAACCAAACACACATAAAAATCCATTAATTATTAATAGAGGCTCTTATTACATTAACCCAAAATAGTAAAATACTTATTAAAAAGTTCAGAGTTTAATAAACCCATGTTTTGCAGTATGGCCTCCACGAAGTCATCCTCGGCCCAAGTCCATGTCAATTTCCATTACCTGAGATGGAAAATTTGAGGGGGTGAGTTACTTAGAACTCAGTGTATAACTCACTTACTTTGTCCACTGGGCCAGATTTTCAAATTATGGATTTGGGCCTTGAGCCCATAAGCAGAATTAACAACATAATTAATAACATATTTAATAGCATAATGAATAACATAATTAATAACATGCATGTAAAAATGAATTTTTTTCCCTCCCAAACCAAATTCCATCCGCTACACACCCCCGTACCAACCATCACACCTGTGGGGATCAAGTCAACCCACCCCGCCATCACACCAATCGTAGGCATTAAGCCAATTTATATTTGTGGCAGAGCCACCGAACTAGATTGTGACAAAGTCACCGAACTAGAGGCATTGAGCCAATTATTATTTTTGTGGCAGAGCCACCGAACTAGAGGCAAATAGCCATTTATTACTTTTGTGGCAGAGCCACCGAACTAGAGGCAAATAGCCATAATTTTGTGGCAAAGCCACCGAACTAGATTTTGGCAACAGGCCTTCTTCTCTTCATCATTTTCCCAACCCATGCAATATGTATGCAAAGTAAACTGTGATTATACAATGATTTAATCAAAAAGGCCCATTAACAAGAGTCAATATTTCCAATTTTTTTTTATTAAGGCCCAAAAATAACATTTGGCCCAATTAACAATTTAACAACTTATGCCCAAATTTACGATTTAGCAGGAATTTGGCCCATTTATCAATCTAGCAGGGATTTCAGCCCGTTTAACAATTTTAACTGAGATTACTACCCATTATGATCTAATGTAGATTTCGCCCAATTATCGATCTAATAGATTTCGCCCAATTATCGATCTAACAAAGATTTGACCCAATTATTACAAGATATACAATTTTACATATTTACAACTAATTTCTCGAGGCGTTTTGTAATTTCTACAATTTTGTTATTTTCAAGTAATTTCGTCGAAATACCAATTATTACGTTTTAAGCCGATCTAAACGTTTTTTTTATGATTTTACTCAATACCGCAATAACATCCAAACCCGAGAAAAAGTGTGAAGTTACACACCTTGATATCGAGAGTACTAATCCTTCTCGCTCCTCGACACCTAAAACATATTTCGATCCATTAGAACACTATTTTGTATAAAAATACATTATCGATATTAGATCCAAAACCTTACCCTCTTGATTTTGAATCACTTCAATTTTCGGTTTCTCCTCGTTTATTGGTTCGTTATACGTTGAGAATCCACTAACGTATAAAGGCTCGGAAGTTCGTACCACTTCAAATAATTGACTTCCTTCGGAAGATGGTCCGCAACCCGGTGGAAAATCCCGGACTGCCGAAACCGCTCTTCGTTTATACTTAGGAGAAACAGTGGATCCGCCCTTCTTACGAAGACTAAACACCGCCCTTTTCTTCCCTATTTTGAAAGTCTTCAATATCAAAAGATTGTTAGCACGTCCTAATAATATTTATATCGATTATGACTAAAGGTTTTAAGAACGAGATTTCCTTACCACAAATATTCTTGTTCCACAAGGAGAATCGATCCAAGCGTTCTATGTCACTCACGACCACTTGATTTCCGATCTTCCATTATCGCACTAAAATATAACCATTGGAAACGTTTAATAGAAGGAATAATAAATTTCGATCCAAAAGATCCTCTTACCACCATTAAAATTCGGCCAAACCTCTATTAACTAATATAAACCAAAAAGGAACCCTTACCTATTGTCCACGGTTGAAAAGAAACGATTGAGAATGATGCTTAGGAATAGAGAAAAATTCAGCTATGGGCACACTAGCATTCGGCCATGAGAGAATTAATGGAGAATTTTGATTGAAAAGAAATATGAGAAAGAAATAAAAGATGGAAGAAAAGATGATGATGAGGATTAGTTTTCAAAGAGAAGAAAAAGAAAGAAAAGAGATGAATTTAATAGCATTGTATATTCGGCAATGGGAAGAAGAAAAGAAAAGAATGGCTTTTTGGTATAGGTGATTTCGTCACTAAGAAAAGAACACACAAAAGAATACTAAGGTGATATGCAAAAGTGACCAAATGGTCAAAAGATTAAGGTTTACCAACGCTCAATTTCGCCAAGGGAGAAAGGTAGAGAAAGAGTTTCAAAACTATGCACAAAATGCTAAGAATGACCAAAACTAATCCTAGCCAACTACTAGCATTTTCGCCAACCTCCCCTAGCCACTATCTCAGTCAAATTCATTGGTCAAATGACCATGAATTTGTTTCCAAAACTTTTCCTTGATATATGCCTTATGTCCCCATATTTTTCCATAAATTTTGATTCCATACCATATGTTTACACTTACCTTATTCCTTTGATATACTAACCAAAAATAACAAGGTCAACACTTACCATATTTATGCTTGGCCGAGCGCTTGCTATACATGTGCGAAAAATTAAAAATAAAATTTACCTAGATGCTAAACAAGGGATTGAACCTCTCCCTCATGCTACAACTTATGCGCCAACACCACCATGCCATTTACTCATCTTATGTCACTTATTAACACTTAAATTAACTTAAGTATTAATGACACTTGCTTCTCTTCAATAAATTCTCAAATATAAAATTTATTCCTTACCCAAATTATGCTATACTCTTCTTCGGGACTATAATAAATACAAAAATAAAAGTAAGAAAATTTTCCTTCATAATCTAAACACCAAATCATGCAATATATCAATACTCAGATTTTTAGGGTGTTACAACTCTACCCTCCTTAAAGAAAATTTCGTCCTCGAAATTTACGATTGAAAGAGGTGAGGGTATTGTTGCGAATTGCATCCTCGAGCTCCCACGTAGCTTCCTCCACTCCGTGGTTATGCCATAGAACTTTGACCAACGGCACGGTTTTCTTTCTTAGCACTTTGACATCTCGGTCTAAGATTTCCCTTTGGTTCTTCTTCAAAAGACAAATCAATTCAACTCCAATTCTTCTACAGGATTTATGTGCGAAGGATCCGATCTATAACGCCTCAACATGGAAACATGAAAACATTATGAATTTGATCCAATTAGGAGGTAACTCAATCGATAAGCCCTTGGACCAACACGCTTCAAAGACACGATAAGGTCCAATGTACCTAGGACTTAGCTTGCCCTTCTTTCCAAACACGAAGATCTTTTTCCAAGGTGAGACCTTCAAGAAAACCGATCCCCACATCATACTCGATATCCTTTCGCTTCAGTCCGCATCGACTTACATCTATCCGAGGCTTCTTTCAACCGTGCTCGAATAACTTTTACCTTTTCCTCTGTTTGAGATATCATCTCGGGACCTAACATCATCGTTCGCCCAACTCGGTCCAACAATTAGGAGAACGACACTTACGACCATACAATGCCTCGTAAGGTGCCATCTCGAATGCTAGATCGATAATGTTGTTATCGTAAATTCGCCGGTGGTAGATAATCCTCCCAACTACCCTCAAGTCGATTACACACCCCTTAACGTATCTTCTAATATCGAATTACTCTCTCGATCGACCATCGATCGAGGATGAAAAGTCGTACTAAAATTCAACTTTATCCCCAAGGCTTCATGCAGAGCTTTCGAATCGTGATGTAAATCTGGGATCCTATGTCGATATAATAGATCTGGTACCCATGCAACCTCACAATTTCAGATATGTACGACTTTGCCAACTTTTGCAATGAATAATCCGATTTAACCGGTAGGAAATGAGCAATCTTCGTTAAGCGATCAACAATTACCCAAATGAATTTTTCTTAGTAGGTGTTAAAGGTAACCCACTAACAAAATCCATAGTTATCCATTCCCATTTCCAAAGAGGAATCTTTATCGGTTGTAACAATCCAGACGGTAATTGATGTTCTGCCTTCACTTGCTGACAAGTCAAACATTTTCCCACAAATTATGAAATTTCACGCTTCAACCCTGGCCACCAATACTGTTCACGGAGATCTCAATACATCTTATTTCCTCCGGGATGCATAGCATAAGGGCTACTATGCACCTCCCGTAGAATCATTTGCCTCAGATCTGAGTCCTTAGGCATACATACTCTTCCTCGAAAGCACAACACACCTTCCGTGTTTATTCCAAAATCCTCGATTTCACCATTTTCAACTTGTCAAGTAAAGGTCCCAACTTTTCATCGATGTACTGCTTTTCCTTGATTTGTTCCGACCACGAGGCTTCACCAAGTTACGCTAACAAACTACCATCCTCATACTGAGACTCAAATGGGCAAACAATGCTCTCAAATCGAATCGCCTTACGACTTAACGCGTCAGCTACCACATTAGCCTTTCCAGGATGATATTCGATTGAGAAATCATAATCCTTTAATAATTCTACCCATCTTCTTTGTCTTAAATTCAACTCCTTTTGGGTAAGGAGGTATTTAAGACTCTTGTGATCCGTGTAGATGACAGATTTCTCACCATAGAGATAGTGCCTCCAAATCTTTAAAGCAAAGACCACAGCAGCTAACTCCAAATTATGAGGAGGGTAGTTTACTTTGAGTGGTCTCAATTGACGAGAAGCATAGGCCACCACCTTTCCATTTTGCATCAACACACAACCTGGACCGTGTGAGGCGCATCATAATAAGCAAGTGAATTCTTTTCAGCCTCCTATGAATCAAACCGGAGCTTTCGCCAGATCTTCTTTAATTTCTCGAAACTCTCTTCTTTGCTTTTCGGTCCAATTATACGGAGCTCCCTTCCTAATAGTTTAGTTAGGGTGCAAAGAATCAACGAAAACCCCTCTACAAAACGTCTATAGTATCCAGCCAAACCCAAGAAACTCTAAATTTTAGCTACCGATGTTGGTGGTTTCCAATCCAGAATAGCCTTAATTTTTCGAGGATCCACCCTTATTCCTTCGGCTGATACCACATGACCAAGGAAAGTCACTTCCTTTAGCCAAAATTCGCATTTACTAAATTTGGCATACAGTTGCTTATCACGAAGTAGCTGTAATACTATCCGCAAATGCTTGTCATGCTCCTCCTCATTTCTCGAATAAACCAATATGTCATCTATGAACACTACCACAAATCGGTCTAAATATGGTTGAAAGACTCGGTTCATCATGTCCATAAATGCAGCTGGTGCATTGGTTAATCCAAACGGCATCACTACAAACTCATAATGTCCGTAATGTGTCCAAAATACCGTCTTATAAATGTCCGCTTCTTTCACCTTGAGCTGGTGATAACCCGACCTCAAATCAATTTTGGAGAAAACTGAAGCTCCTTTTAATTGATCAAACAGGTCATCAATTCTCGGCAGAGGATACCAATTCTTGATCGTCAATTTATTCAATTGTGCGTAGTCAATGCACATACGCATCGATCCATCCTTCTTCTTGACGAACAAAACTGGTACTCCCCACGGAGACACACTTGGTTGAATAAATCCCCGATCCAGCCATTCTTGAATTTGAGCTTTAAGCTCAGCCAACTCCTTCGGTGCCATTCTATAAGGAGCAATGGACACCGGAGTCATCCCTGCAAAAGCTCAATGCCAAATTCTACTTCCGATCCGGAGGTATACCAGAAGTTCTTGGAAATACATCGAAATTCCTTCACCGTCCTCACATCATTCACAGATAACTCTTTGGCATCCAAAGCACAGATAAAAGCTAGGAATGCTCCATATCCTTTCCGAACCAACTTCTCTGCCTTTAATGCAGATACCACATTTGCCAAGTAGTTCCTTCGCTCACCAATCATTATGACTTCCTTATCATCCGAGGTTCTTACTGACATTCGTTTTTCAAGACAATCCAATTGCTCGATGTTTAACCAACCAATCCATGCCCGAATGAGATCGAACTCGAAAGGCAATTCCATCAAATTCGCCACGAATACCTCCTCTTGAATTTTCAAGGGCACGTCTTTAAACATTTTATTTACAATTCTGATCGCCCTAAAGGACTAATTCATCGTCATCCCACTATCGGTAATTTGATTCTAAATTGTGTTTCTAGATATGGCGCTAGCAATATATGAGTGGGTAGAGCCAATATCTATTAAAGCAATAACAGGTACATCGAAGATGAAGAACGTACCAGTTATCATATCTAGTGCATTGCCGTCTCTCGCTGCGTAAGCGCATAAACCATCCAGTGTCTTACATCTGCATTTCCTCTAGGACCATTGCCTCGACCCGGTGCACCTTGACCACGACCAACCCCATTACCACCACGACCTGGTCCATGACCTCTCGGTGGCTGCTGATTACCTCTGGCTGGCTGTGCATTATTATTACGAACTTCTTGAGTCGTATCCATACGTCGAGGACAATTTTTGTCTCGATGATCCATTGAACCGCATTTGTAACATGCGTCCGCTTTCCTCAACACTCTCCAAAATGTCTTTTCCCACACTCGGTATAATCTCGACTTCGATTATTTGTTCGGTGTTCTACCTTGAACTGGTTCATCATTAGAGGTCTCTTCGGAATCTCTTTGAAGAACCGCATCGTTGTGTCTCTCTCTTGTTTCAAATCTTTCTCGGTTACGCTGTTCGAGTTCTTAGCCTCCTCGGCTATCTTGGCCTTCTCCACAAGAGTGGAAAAAGTTCTAACTTGCTGTGGAGCAATTAGAACCCTCAGCTCATCATTAAGTCCATCCTCGAAACGCACACAACGTTCATGATCTATTGATACAATTGTCCGAGCATAGCGGCTCAGACGTAAAAACTCAGCTTCATATGCTGCCACTGTCTTACTTCCTTGGACAAGATTCAGAAATTCTTTCCTTCGAGCGTCTACATAACTCGTTCCAACTTATTTTCCTTGGAAGGCGGCTTTAAAGAATTCCCAATTAATCGGTGTAGCCGGTGCCTTCTCGAGCGGTGAGCCACCTCGACACGCCTCATCTCTTAACAAGGATACTGCTCCTTTCGCTTTTTGCTCAACAATTGCATTCCATATCATCCATAACTGCTCCATAGCTTCGAGCCAGTATTCAGCCACATTCGGAGCTACACCGGAAACTCCTCTGAAAACTTCTGCATTATTGGACTTAAGTCGTTCTGAAATTGACCCACGAGTTGTTGGCCCAATTCTAGTTCCGGCGACCCTTTCCAAGACTCGCAGCATTGCTTGAGTTAATGCATTATCTTCTTCCATGTGATCGCGTGATCCCGTCTCACTCTCAATTGACGCAGGTGCATCCATTTTCGGCATATGATTTGGTGCTTCAGTTGTAGCACATCGACCTCTACCACGGCCACGTCTACCGCGTCCACGACCATGTCCTCTAGTGCTCATGATGGCTTGTTCGTTTTTATCTGATTACAAGTTTTATGAATCAGAAAATTTGTTTCGGTGTTTATTAACGATGTTTTATGAGATTTGAGAGATAAAGTTGTTTTTCGCAACATATCCTATAGTCTCAATCTCTACGATTTTTTTTCACATCTAAAACTAGAAGTTCTAGAGTGTTCCTATGATCATCATAGTAATCATTAAGCAATAAATACTTACTTGACTTGTTGCTTGGATGCTTGTGGTGCCATAACGATCTTTAAAATATAATTGAACGATTTCATACAGAAATTATTTGCGAACCCAAACCACAGCCGAGTTTTTGAAACTGGCTCTGATACCATTAAATGTAACACCCCAAACCCGGTCTATGCATTAAGACTAGATTTGGTTTGTTACATGAATCGAGCTATCTTAAAATCTTCAATAAGTTGAAAACTACAATATTATTTTTAATTACGAGGGTTTAATAAAAATCGGAAGAGTATTTTAATTTGATGTATATTAGAAAACATTAGTTGAAAAACATTATTAACATTGTATTATCAAAACCCTTAGGTAATTTATTTAAGAGTTAACAATAATAAAATATTTATAAAGGAATTTCATATATTTGAAAACCCAATTTATTTTGATAAAAACATCATATAATCATAAGCCCATATTTAAATGTTCAAAATATAGTTTAAAACCAAACACACATAAAAATCCATAAATTATTAATAGAGGCCCTTATTACATTAACCCAAAATAGTAAAATACTTATTAAAAAGTTCAGAGTTTAATAAACCCATGTTTTGCAGTATGGCCTCCACGAAGTCATCCTCGGCCCAAGTCCACGTCAATTTCCATTACCTGAGATGGAAAATTTGAGGGGGGTGAGTTACTTAGAACTCAGTGTATAACTCACTTATTTTGTCCACTGGGCCAGATTTTCAAATTATGGATTTGGGCCTTGAGCCCATAAGAAGAATTAACAACATAATTAATAACATATTTAATAGCATAATGAATAACATAATTAATAACATGCATGTAAAATGAATTTTTTTCCTCCCAAACCTAATTCCATCCGCCACGCACTTCGCACCAACTATCACACTGTGGGGATCAAGTCAACCCACCCCGCCATCACACCAATCGTAGGCATTAAGCCAATTTATATTTGTGGCGAGCCACCGAACTAGATTGTGACAAAGTCACCGAACTAGAGGCATTGAGCCAATTATTATTTTTGTGGCGAGCCACCGAACTAGAGGCAAATAGCCATTTATTACTTTTGTGGCGAGCCACCGAACTAGAGGCAAATAGCCATAATTTTGTGACAAAGCCACCGAACTAGATTTTGGCAAGCAGCCTTCTTTTCTTCATCATTTTCCCAACCCATGCAATATGTATGCAAAGTAAACCGTGATTATACAATGATTTAATCAAAAGGCCCATTAACAATAGTCAATATTTCCATTTTTTTATTAAGGCCCAAAAATAACATTTGGCCCAATTAACAATTTAACAACTTATGCCCAAATTTACAATTTAGCGAATTTGGCCCATTTATCAATCTAGCGAGGATTTCAACCGTTTAACAATTTTAATGAGATTACTACCATTATGATCTAATGTAGATTTCGCCCAATTATCGATCTAACAGAGATTTCGCCCAATTATCGATCTAATAGATTTCACCCAATTATCGATCTAATGTAGATTTCGCCCAATTATTACTGAGATATACAATTTTACATATTTACAACTAATTTCTCGAGGCATTTTCGTAATTTCTACAATTTTGTCGTTTTCATGTAATTTCGTTGAAATATCAATTATTACATTTTAAGCCGATCTAGACGTTTTTTTTTTACGATTTTACTCAATATCGCAATAACATCCACACCCGAGAAAAAGTGTGAAGTTACACCTTGATATCGAGAGTACTAATCCTTCTCGCTCCTCGACACCTAAAACATATTTGATCCATTAGAACACTATTTTGTATAAAAATACATTATCGATATTAGATCCAAAACCTTACCCTCTTGATTTTGAATCACTTCAATTTTCGATTTCTCCTCGTTTATTGGTTCGTTATCGTTGAGAATCCACTAACGATAAAGGCTCGGAAGTTCGTACCACTTCAAATAATTGACTTCCTTGGAAGATGGTCCATAACCCGGTGGAAAATCCTGATGCCAAACCACTCTTCGCTTATACTTAGGAGAAATAGTGGATCCGCCTTCTTACAAAGACTAAACACGCCCTTTTCTTCCCTATTTTGAAAGTCTTCAATATCAAAAGGTTGTTAGCACGTCCTAATAATATTTATATCGATTATGACTAAAGGTTTTAAGAACGAGATTTCCTTACCACAAATATTCTTGTTCCACAAGGAGAATCGATCCAAGCGTTCTATGTCACTCACGACCACTTGATTTCCGATCTTCCATTATCGCACTAAAATATAACCATTGGAAACGTTTAATAGAAGGAATAATAAATTTTGATCCAAAAGATCCTCTTACCACCATTAAAATTCGGCCAAACCTCTATTAACTAATATAAACCAAAAAGGAACCCTTACCTATTGTCCACGGTTGAAAAGAAACGATTGAGAATGATGCTTAGGAATAGAGAAAAATTCAGCTATGGGCACACTAGCATTCGGCCATGAGAGAATTAATGGAGAGAATTTTGATTGAAAAGAAATATGAGAAAGAAATAAAAGATGGAAGAAAAAGATGATGATGAGGATTAGTTTTCAAAGAGAAGAAAGAGAAAGAAAAGAGATGAATTTAATAGCATTGTATATTCAAAGAATGGGAAGAAGAAAAGAAAAGAATGGCTTTTTGGTATAGGTGATTTAAGTCACTAAGAAAAGAACACACAAAAGAATACTAAGGTGATATGCAAAAGTGACCAAATGGTCAAAAGATTAAGGTTTACCAATGCTCAATTTCGGCCAAGGGAGAAAGGTAGAGAAAGAGTTTCAAAACTATGCACAAAATGCTAAGAATGACCAAAACTAATCCTAGCCAACTACTAGCATTTTCGGCCAACCTCCCCCTAGCCACTATGCCGTCCAAATTCATTGGTCAAATGACCATGAATTTGTTTCCAAAACTTTTCCTTGATATATGCCTTATGTCCCCATATTTTTCCATAAATTTTTGATTCCATACCATATGTTTACACTTACCTTATTCCTTTGATATACTAACCAAAAATAACAAGGTCAACACTTACCATATTTATGCTTGGCCGACACTTGCTATACATGTGCAGAAAAATTAAAAATAAAATTTACCTAGATGCTAAACAAGGATTGAACCTCTCCCTCATGCTACAACTCATGCGCCAACACCACCATGCCTTTTACTCATCTTATGTCACTTATTAACACTTAAATTAACTTAAGTATTAATGACACTTGCTTCTCTTCAATAAATTCTCAAATATAAAATTTATTCCTTACCCAAATTATGCTATACTCTTCTTCAGGACTATAATAAACACAAAAATAAAAGTAAGAAAATTTTCCTTCATAATCTAAACACCAAATCATGCAATATATCAATACTCAGATTTTTAGGGTGTTACAGCCCAGGCCGTGGTTGACTTTTCTCACGAGGCACGGCCGTGTGGTCTTATGCCCAGGCCTTGTGGATTTTGTACTTTGGTCCATTTTCTCCGTTTTCGGCCCGTTATTCGTTCTTTTCATTCTTCGGTGCTCTACTAAGTATAAAACATAAAAATAAAGGATTAAGAGCACTTATTTCCATAATTAAAGGGAAAAATCATCCAAAAGTATGCTAAATGTGGGATTAAAATATGTTGCTATTTCAGGTTTATCATATATGTGTTTAGGCTATGGCCAATTTGATTGTATATTTCTTATATACTTACCTTATATGTGAAATAATGGTAAGTTAAATTCCATGTTATACAAACTTACTAAACATTAAAATTCTTACTCTATTTTATTTCCTCTATTTTATATTAATTCAGAAGCTCGTTGGGTTGGAAGATTGGTGGAGATATCTCCTACTATCCATCGACCCATTTCAGTACATATAGAAAACTCATTTTGGTTATAATGGCATATATAGGGTAATTTAGCCAGTGTTGGCTTAAAAGTATTTTGTTGTAAATAGCCATTGGAATGGATTGAGTTGGATATATTTGATATGTATATATGTATGCCCTTATCATGTTTATTATGTTTGATTGGGTTGAGCTAGTATGTTTGATATAAGTAAGCATACATGTGATTTTGTTCAAATAGGTAAGTTTGGATATTTGAATTATGAAATGATATTACATGCACAAAACTTGATTTTAGTTTGGTTTAATGTCTGATTATGGTCTATTGATGTTCAAAAATGTTTGGTTAGGTTAATGCCAAGTTTAGGTGAGAAATGCGGTCTTAGAAATGACATATTTTCATCCACACGGGCATGTGTCTCAGCCTTGTGTGACACACATCCTAACACATGGGTGTGTGGTTTGACTGTGTGTCCCCTGCATCTTTAAAATTGCAAAACAAAATGCTTAGATATTCTCACACGGCCTAGCACACAAGCGTGTGGTTTGGCCTTGTGACCAAGTCAGAGAGAACCCTAATTTGTACACGATTTGGGACACGACCATGTGTTCCTATTTCAAATGCCCACGTAACCTTAGACATAGGCCTGTCTCTTGACCGTGAGAGACACGGCCTGGCCACACAGGCGTGTGTTCCCTGTACCTTAAAAAAATTTTGATATTTTTGAAAAAATTTTAAGTACCTAATTTAGTCCTGACTTTTTCCACTATGTAATTTGAGCCTAAAAGGCTCATATAAGAGATAAAATGATTGATTATGATTAGTTTCTGATATAAATTTTAAATAATAAGAAATATTTTCATTTGATCTGTAAATTTTAGTAATGCTTTGTAACCCTATTCTAGTAGCAGATATGGGTTAAGGGTGTTACATAAATGAAACAGGTTTGGTCATAGGTCCATGGGATAATGGGAGCGACCCGACCACTTCCGAGCCAATATCGAATGAGACGCCTTAATGGTGATTAAAAAAATCACATTAGAGGAAACTCAAAGATTGATTATTGGCAATACCGTAAATGAAATAAAACGCAAAACACCAAGGTTTAATCACTTATCTTTCAAGCATATCTCCCTCGACACGAACGATGTGGTGCACGGTCTGGCAGTTTGGGGGCGACTCTTTGACTCGCCACAATACTGAGTGGAAGAAATCCCCCACTAATGTAGATTACCTCCTCAACGTCGACAGACAAGGTGGGTAAGGTTCTTGGGTAGAAAGGTTTTGCAAACTAAGACCGAAGGAAGAGAAGGAAGCAAGGACTCCAACAACGCTCAGTGCATATGGGGATGGTGGTTTCTGTAGAAGATAAAACAAATTGATGGAAAAGTGACTAGGCTCTCACATCTCCATCCTCTGATGCATTATGAAAAGGGTTTTTAAGAATGGGCTAAAGATGTGTTTAGGGATTTAGTTTCTGTTTAATTTTTTAGGGCGTTTTGGTTATCTTTGTGGGTTTTTTACTAAAAAATACAAAAAAATATGAAAATAGGGGCCCCTTTTTAAAATTTACCAAAATGATACAAAGAGGGTGGTCGCGCCTCTGGCAGAGGCGGCACCACCCTCAACCCTACCCTACAACTGCGAAAAAAAAACACTGAAAAAAATAGACACCTGAAAAAAAAGAAAAGCTGACACAGACTAGACACTGGTGCAGCCTCTGCCAGAGGCGGCACCGAAGGTGCCTATGGCAGAGGCGGCACCCTCTTGAATCGGCTGGGACCTTATAATGGTCCCCAAATCAGCTGAAAATGAAAGGAAGAAGAAGAAGAAGAAGAAGAAGAAGAAGAAGAAGAAGAAGAAGAAGAAGAAGAAGAAGCAACAGCAGCAGCAACTTCACGCCCCGAAAAAAAGAAGAGAAGGGAGGAGGAGAAAGAAGAAAGAAAGAAGAAAAAAAAAGAAGAAAAAATATAAGAAAGAAGTATGTAAATTTTTTTAAATATGAATAATTATATTTTATTGATTATTGTTAGTTTAGGTTAGTTTAGTTTAGGTTAGTGAAATTATTAGTTTAGTTTAGTTAATGTTAGGTTAGTTAGTTGTATTAGTAGTTTAGTTTAGTTTAGTTAATAGTTTAGTTATTATTGTTAGTTGTATTATTTAGGTTAGTTTAGTTTAGGTTAGGTTAGTTGTATTATTATTAGGTTAGTTTAGTTTAGGTTAGTTGTATTATTATTAGGTTAGTTTAGTTTAGGTTAGTTGTATTATTATTAGTTTAGTTTAGTTAATGCTAGTTTAGGCTAGGTTAGTTTAGTTATTATTTAGGTTAGTTAGTTCTATTATTAGTTTAGTTTAGTTAATGTTAGTTTATTTTATGGTATGTTAGTTTAGTTATTGTTAGTTGTATTATTTAGGTTAGTTAGTTTAGTAGTGTAATTTAGTTTAGGGTTTAGGTTAGTTTAGTAGTTATTGTTAGTTAGTTGTATTATTATTAGATTAGTTTAGTTTAGTTTAGTTATTGTTAGTTTAGATTAGAAAAGTGTTTAAAAAGTACTTTAGTTAGTAGTATTATTAAATAGTTATTATTATAATTAGTTTAAATGATGAAATAATAATTTAGTTAATAAGTTACTATTAGGATTAGTAAAAGTTAGTAATTTAGTTTGTTTGTAATAATATTGTTAGTTAAATTATAATTAGGTCGTTAAAAACCCTAAAATGATAATTTAGGTATTTAGTTATTAGGGTTTAGGGTTATTATTAAGATTAGTAATGATGTAAATATTAAGTAAAATTATATTTTTAGTAGTTGTTATTTATTATTATACTTAGTTAGTTAGTTAAGAACCCTAAAATAATAATTGTTAATTAGTTATTATTATTATTATTTTTATTATTTTTATTATTTTTATTTACTAAAAGTTTAAATATTAACTATATTGTGTGTTATAGTTAGTTAGTTAAACCTAAAATAATAAATTATTTATTATTATAGTTAGTTAGTTAAATGTCCTAAAATAATAAATTAGTTAGTTAGTTAGTTAGTTAGTTAAATACATTAAAATAATAAATGAGTTAGTTAGTTGGTGTGTTAGTATTACTAAAAAGTTACAATATTAATTATATTGTTAGTTATATATAGTTAGTTAAAAACTTAAAATAATAATTTTGTTGGTTAGATTGTAAGAAAAGTTATTATGTTAGTTAAAAATAATAGAACACTAATTATTATTTTAGTATATTGGTAGTAATAAGTAAAAAACAATGGTAGTTAAATAAATATTATTTTAGTTAGTTAGTATTATTATTATTGTTGTTAGTAAAAATTATTATATTATTTTTATTATATTATTTATTTGGCATGTTATTTATTTTTTGTGTACTTTAATATAAAATAATTTTTTTGTAGGTTATCCGAGAGGGCAATGGCTCGAGTGATTAGTACAGATCCACACATATCATGTGACTAATAATTTGGTAATGTATTGTTATTTATTAATCATGGGATATATTAACAAAATAGGTATATGATAATTTATGTTATAATAATAATTTTTTTCTGATTTAACACTTTCGGGACTCGTACCGTACACTAAGGGCGCGTGAATGGGTTAAGAAATCCCCCGGATGCACAATTGGTACCGTATATTGAGCAAGCTGGATTTGGGTCAGCAGCACTGATCCGGACGTTTGACTTGCGGTATGATTTAATATTCGCACTAGTCGAGCGTTGGCGCCCGGAGACCCACACTTTTCATTTCCCGTGTGGAGAGTGCACAGTCACTCTAGAGGATGTAGCATTGCAGCTTGGGCTCCTAGTTGACGGGAGTCCCGTTACGGGCGTCAGTGTGATAGATGACCCATTTACACTATGTCAGAGCCTACTAGGGGACCCGTACGGCGATGGCGAAAAAAATTTTATGGGCTTGAAGTTTACATGGCTGAGAGCGAAGTATGGACAGTTATCACCTGATGCCACTGCAGCCGAGTTGATGTACGCTGCTCGAGCGTACATTATGCACATCATAGGGGGTGTACTGATGCCCAATGCAAATAATAATACGGTTCATATCCAGTACCTACCCCTATTGGCTGATTTCGGCAATGCTCGCTCGTATAGTTGGGGCTCCGCTGTTCTTGCGATGTTGTATCGTGAGCTTTGTCGGACGACAGATCCAACGACCGCAGACATAGGCGGATGCCTTACGCTGTTGTAGTCATGGGCTCTGTATCGGATGCCATTCTTGGCATCAGTTACCCACCAACCATATGTATATCCACTAGTAAACAGGTGATGATAAAATATAATTTGTTATTGATTGACAATTTATTTATATTGATTATATTTGACTTAAAATTTATTTTTGTAGGTAGAGCATTTATCCGGGTATCGGAGGTCGACATCGTCCGATATATCGGCTTATGATTGAGCAACATGGGGAAGGGTAAGTGATTCCAATATTGGTTACTTGTTAGGTTGTATATCATATGCACACCATGTTAAATTTTGACAATGTTATTAATCGTGTAGTTTATATGGATGCCATATCGTCAATCGAAAATTATAGCCGTTGTAATTTTGGCGCTTATATTCACTTTCGTACATGTGGTGCACAAACGCACCAATTGTGTGTTTCCATGTAGTCGAGTGGTATCACGGGGACCGAAAGTCTTTGTGGCAATTTGGTTCGTCCAATATATCCCGCTTCGCCATGCCATGTGGGAGCGGTTCACAGTAAAAATAAGAGAGGAATCAAGGCTTGGATTGGGGGTTAGGCATAGGCAATTTATTGTGGTGTGGAATGACCGCATGTCCCGTATACCCCGGATGGATATGGCTTCCGATTTTCAACCTTCATTAGAGTACATACAATGGTACTCTAGTATGGGGAAGCCATATATACTGGGGAGAAATGATCGTAGTCCCCAACACGTCTGTGAGATAGGGCATACGAGGCGGCGGCGATATGGAGGTCAAGGCGGATGCATGAGATCCCGATCCCGATCCCGGCCGTACCGAGCAGGGAGCGAGCGAGCTCGAGCAATCACATTCACATTCGGATACGCATTCGTATCATCCGGATGTGCCGGGCTATGACTACTTCCCGGGCTCTTCAGGAGGTAGATACCAGTTTGGGTTTGATATATTTGGATCATACACACGCGAAGATAAGACTCGGCTCGTATCCACTACATGACATCAAGCCTTCTGGGTCGTATCAAGTGCATCAGGGCACTCCTTCTGGCTCGAGTTCATCTATACCGTTCGAGCCACAGGATTTTACTACCATGTTTAGCACACCCCCACCTGGACCCCCACCGGGAGCTGAAGAGGATGTTGGTCGTCGCGAGCACCCACGACGTTATCGTCGACCACCACAGAAGTATACACCTAGGACTACACCATCGAACCATCAATTTTAGGTGTTTCTTACAGTTTAGGTGGTCTTCTAATTTGTATTTGTAAATATTCACATCTAATGTAATTTGTAAATATTCAGATTGATGAGAAAGCAAAACAAATCCATACATGTAATTTTTTTTTTTTGCAATTTAGCCCTAATTAATCAAAATCACAAAAAATCTGAATATTTAGCCCTAATGTAATTTGTAAATATTCACATCTAATGTAATTTATTATATTACCCATATCGCACAAAATATAAATCAATACAAATCAACATTCATACAAATCCATACATGTAATTTTTTTTTTTACAATTTAGCCCTAATTAATCAAAATCACAAAAAATCTGAATACAAAACATGTTAATCTGAATAATGTCAAATCCCACTCCCTTGTGACGATTGGCCAACATGGTAGTTTCGCTGCGGGCATTTACTTCGATTATGACCACCTAACCTGCATATTCCATAGCGCCTATTATCGGATTTTTCCCTAATGTCCATTTCATTATGGATTCTAGATGATTGCGGACGACCTCTCGGATTCCTGCGTAGCGCTCTGTCCAGGACAAGCTCGAAAGTCGTCTAAGGTTCCTCCCATGTAGACATGTCAGGCAGGACAGGGAACTCATTTTCCCAGACATGTAACGTACACTCTAGTGTGTACACATCATTCACAAATTGTTCAACATTAAGGTTCGCTTTAGCACACGCTGCCACGACATGTGCGCACGGATAATGAAGTGTTTGGAACCTCCTGCATTCGCACTTTCTGTTCCGAAGATCGACTCCATAAGATCTAGGTGGCAACCAGGTCGACGACCGATAGACTCCGTAACTCGAAAAGTTTCCATACGTCGTGAATATATTTCTACAGTCATCGACCTTGTAATCCGACGGTTTACAATCAATGCATCCCTGACATCTTCCACAAACACGTGTCCGGCATCTATCTGGTTGACTTGTTGTTCACCCATTCTTGGCATCAACGTGGCCAACCTGTAGAATGTATCTAAGAAGACAGATGAAATTGGAAGATGTCGTGTTTTCAACAACACAGCGTTGACCCCCTCTACCAAGTTTGTGGTCATTTGACCATACCGAAAGTCGTCTTTGAGTCCATTGCCACGGCTCTATTGTGCCTAACCACTCTCGAAAAGATTTGTTCGTTTGACCTTTCATTTGACTCTCAAGTCGAGTCATTCTTTGGTTAAAATATGTGGCTCTAACTCGACGTTGTATGTACATTTTAATAAAAGATAAGTTCTGATAAATATATACCATAAAAACATTAAAATTGAATGATTGAAAATTTAAGGCTATCTTTTACCCATTTTCACCACTTGTCTCTTCCACTCTGCATTCTTATAGTCTCGAAGGAAGTTAGTCGCAATATGACGGATGCAGTAAATAAATCTCCATGGCACACCGGAACGCCTAATTGCGGCAATTAATCCTTTCCCTCTATCAGAAATGATACAAATATTATCGTTGCTGATAACATACCTCCGCAGGTTGGTAAGAAAGAATTCCTAGGATTCCATGTTCTCCTTATCTACTATGGCAAACGCTATCGGGAGCACGTTCCTGTTGCCGTCTTGAGCATCCGCAATAAGTAGGATCTGTGTATATTTTTCGTATAGTCATGTCCCATCAACCTGCACAAACGGCTTGTAGTGTGGAAATGCCCGCACACATTGATCAAACGTCCAGAACATCCGATGAAAAATTCTTTTCCTCGGCTGTAATTGGTCATCTGGGCCGTAATAAGGTCGTGTCTGCAACTCAATCACAATTCTCGGTACGTACTCTCTCATAGTAGCTATCCATCCCTACAGCTCGTTATACGATGAGTCGTAATCTCCATACAGCTGCTCCATTGCCATTTGTTTAGCTATCCACACTTTTCGATACGATGCTCGATACTGAAATCGTGCTTGTATTTCAGCAATCAGTACCGAAACTTTGATTGTTGGCATGTCCTTCACCATTGGAAGGATACACGTACAGATGGTTTTCGAATCAAGTTTTTTATGATCTTCTATCATACGTGTCGATCTTATGTATGCGGTCCAACCAATTTTCGTATCTCCCACATCTGTAAATTTTGAATGAACGCAACTCGTACCCGCCAATTGCAGCCTTCCGCTGCCTTCCAACACTCTCCAATATAAACTGTCGGTTTGGACACTACGACTTTGTAATCCGCTGATATATCCATGATATACCGTTTAATAGCAGATACGCACTCTTCTTTACTTTCGAATCTTTGGCCTACGAATAACTCATGCTCAGAATTTATGGCCAGCCGATAAGCAGGATACATTTGAGGTACTCGGAACTCGGCTACATCTTGTTGCGTCGGGTCTATGAGCGACATGTGTGGCCCAGGATTATTGTGTATCATAATACATCCCATCTGGTTCCCGACCGAAGACGCGCTAATGTTTCCATCATCATTCACGTCTTCATTGTCAATATCATCAGGTATATCGTCCATATCGGGATCGCTGTCACTATCGACCTCTTCCTCACAATGATCACTACTATCGTGTCCATCATCACCAACCACGTCAATATCTGGTGTAATATTAAGATCAATATCGATCCCACGTATATTCGAATCGGCATCAACATACGATATTGGAGGCACTATGCACGGTTCTTGAGCTCCACGTTCTTCACCATATGCATTGCTCTCTTCATTTGCCTCGATACCAATACCGGCAAACTCAGCAAATAAGTGAATTGGTGCATTTCTATTACTCCCATTCCCACAGTAAAGAGCGATCATTGTCTCAACGTCTTCGTCGTCTACAAGTTCCATTTCTGTGAATTTGATCGGATCTGCCGAAATTGGAAACTTGTAGAAAATTCTTGAGATAGTTCTCCCACAACGTCTAACAATTTTTGCGTTTATCCTTCGCTTCATATCATCCAACGAGACATTTCTATTAAATCTCATTGCTATTTGTTGCCAACATTCAAATATGCATCCAACGGTTGTTGTCAGTATGATTCTATCGAAATAAACACATACGAAAAACTGATCATCCATCTTCAATATTCAATCTGTTAAAAATAAACAAAATTTCTCAGAAAAATTTCGACTCGTATATACTATTCTTAAATAAAAAACATAATGTTTCAATATGTTATTTTTTCATTCTTACGCTCACCATATTACAATTATCATTTTGTACATGAACAACATTTATCTTTACATCTAACCACTTAAAGTCAGATCTACATTTTATTCCATCTCCGAGCTTGTATCTTCCTCTGGAAAATCTTGTATAATCAATTTATAAATTCTTGATTCTCTTCATATTGATCTTCTACAACATATTAAATACTAACATATTATTAATATACTAACATATTAACATACTAACAACAACAATATACTAACTATGTTACATGTTAAATAAAATACTAATATACTAACATATTATTAATATACTAATAATATATTATTTTAGGGTTTTAAGATTTTAACTAACATATTAGTCTAATAACAATTTATTAACTAACATATTATTAACTAAATATTAATATATTATAATAACATATTAATACACTAATAATATTTTAATATTTTATTTTAGGGTTATCAATACTACTAACTAAACTAAAATATCATTCTAGGATTTCTAATTAAAAATATTATAGTTAACTAACTATATTATTAACCTATTAGTTATAAACTAAACTAACAACAACAAATAATAAAAATAAAATCAATATCTTCCTTATTAAAAAAAAATTATACATACTCTTATTTTTCTTCTTTCTTTCTCTCCTTTCCTTTCTTCTTCTTCTTCTTCTTCTTCTTCTTCTTCTTCTTCTCAATCGATAAATTTCGATAAAAACCACTGACGAGTTTAAAACAGTGGTGATGCCTCGACAGTGGCACCATTGGTGCCGCCTCAGAGGCACCATTGTGTGCCTTTGTGATGAGGCTTCACCAAACCTATTCGCCATTTTTACTTTTTGATTTTTTTTTTATATTTGCAATATTTTTTTAACTTGAGTGCCTAGAGAGAGGTGGTGTCGCCCGCTGATGCGATCTTTTGACCACCCTCTTTTGTTTGGTTTTGATAAATTTTAAAAGGGACCTTATTTTCTCGTGTAGCAAGGATACCCTCCACCGATCTGAGATGTCTACCACATGGACTCTTTTCAGTAACTTAATATGTTGCACTTGTATTTTTACTTTTTGATGTAACAAGACAGGCTTTTTTACCGCTTTTGTTCTAGTTGTTTCTCACTTTGTTTATCATTTATATTTTTTTTTGCATTATTTTAGTAAAAAGCCTATCACAGTTTGGTTTGTGTGCCTCTATGATACACTTAATTGCCTCTTGAGAAATTTCCTTCTTTTGAAGCAAATTCTATGATCTCTCTTTGCTCAAGAAGCTTCTTTTTTCCCTTAATTTAATGCCTAACATTTTAGATTCTTACCTTCCCCATTGTCTATTGCCATTGCAGACAATGAAACTTTGGTGTTGGTATTTGATATTTTTTTTTTTTTTTAAATTTATAAGAATAACTTCTTAAAAGATGTTTTTACTTTTAGAACTCCAAGGCACCGCCCAGGCCAAACGTTGGTGGTGTGACAGCTGGACAGTGTGTAGGGTTAGGTTTATGTATTTAGTCCTTTCATTTAATAAATGCATCGAGTATTTGTTTTAAAAAGACTGTTTATATAACTAGAACCACATCAGGGACAATAATTTCACCCATTTGGTTATTTTTGGAGCAAAACAAAATAATTATCAAAACAACAGAATGAAAGAAAAGCAACTATTAAGCCTTAGAAACTACTCTTTAATCTATCAAACTACAAATATAACCAAATAATTTAACCATTAATGATTTAAGATAAGAGGTATTAGTAAAAAGAATATAGTACATAATAAAAATAGGGTACACGCTTGCACCCAAATAAATATTAATTAAATTGACCATTAAATTCATCATTACTTTTAAATTTTGAAGTAATCATTACATTTTAAAATTTAAACTAGTAGTTGTTAACGTTCGATGGAAATCTCTCTGAGTTTTGGTGGTAACGAAACTCGCCTGGAAAACAATGATGGTGAATGTAGGCAAGTAGATGTGGATTGTAATACTAAAAATGTTCGTTTCAAAAGGTCAACGGTGAGGCGAACACCGAAATACTACTTGAATCGCAGTCGTCCCTATATATGTCATGGAAGGATAAACCTATGGGGGAGCAGAACTGGAAATTTTGCTAAGATGGCGATGAAAAATTCTGGTGTGGAAATAAGACGATTTGGAATTTTTGGAAGGAGATATTAAAAGATTTATAGTCAATGGGATCCCTGCAATAGATTTTTCAGATAGGATTCAAAAAATTCTTTTCAAAGAAATAGAATCCACGGTGGTTTTGAAACTACTGGGTAGGATCATATAATATGGGGCTTTAAACAATTAGATCAACAGTCTATAGATACCCTCTAAACCTTTTCAACACATGGATATAGAAAATGGATACTTTAATGTATTGATGATTTTGAAGAAGTCTTATCGAAAGGTCCTTAGTTAATCTATAGCCAATACTTGACTGTCCGACCTTGGACCAAAGATATTAATCCGTTGCAGTCGTATCCATGCATGGTGATGGCTTAGATACAGCTAATGGGACTTTCAGGTTTCTTATACAAAAAAGAGGATTCTTGAAGAAATATGAGGGACTATAGAGTAGGTAGCCTGACTGGACTTCAACACAGATAGCGAAAACAAAAGAAAGGTATATGCGCATTGATAAACCATAATTTATACATATTTTAACCCCATGCTTGGCTTATTTTTGGATGAATTTTCATTAGATTTGATGAATTCAATGCTCTTAATCCCTTAATTTCATGTTTTACACTCAGGAGAGCTTAGGGAGTCGAAAAGAACAAGAAACGGGCCAAAATGGGACGAAATGGGCCTACCTAGTAAATCAACACGACTGGACCAATGAACACGGTCGTGTGTTACGAGCAGGATCAAACACGGCCTGGATCAACGTACATGGGCAGACCACACGGCTGTGTGTGGCGAGCATAAGCGAGCACGGTCTAAGGAATCAAACACGGGCGTGTCCCTGCCGTATCAAAGTTAAATTCTACTCGGAATAAGCCACTTGTGGGCCAAGAGAGGTATTCCAAAGCCTATATAAACACCCTAGATGAAACCTAAACGAGGACGCTGAATAGAAGGCAGAAAATACTCGAAGACAGCCGTCGGAAGCAGCTCAGAAGGAGGATCTCCATCAAGACTGAAGATCTCCCATCAAGTTCTTTAGAAGCTTTTGGGTTTTCTTATGTTTTGTTGTTTTCCTTATTTTAAGATGATTCCCCCTATTAGTATGAACTATATCCTTTAAATACCTAAGGGGATGAAACCTAAGATAGATATTATTATTATTTGATTTATAAGATAAATACTTGTTCTTATTCTTAATCGTGAGTTCTTATTCTTGTTTTGATAATTTAGGTTATTGATTCAAGTCGAATGTGCTTATTCAGAGGAGCAAAAGTCCCTGTTTAAGAGTAGATCAACACAATTAAGCGGAGTTGATTGCAACCCTAGAAATAGGGCGACGAAAATCTTCCGGATTAAAGTCAAATCTAATAAGGGAATTCATAGATTGAGTTAATGCGACAATAGGGGTTTTAATTAGAAAGAAATTTCAATTAATCAACCTAGAGTTAGTTGTTTTTAGTCTTGAAAAAGATATTAACATAAATCAGGGATTTTTACGAATTAAGTCAAATGAATAAATCATATAAATCAAAAGTAATAAGTGAAGTCAAGGTGGAGTCTTCCTTAGGTATTCTCTATCTCATAAAGTTGTCTAAAATATTTTCCAAATTTGTTTCCTGTCGTGTTTTTAATTAAGTTTTAGTTAAAAAGAAATCACTCCAATTTTTAAGCTAGATAATAAGAAGATAATAATTACTAGTACTCTTGGTCCTTGTGGATACGATATTACCGGTCTTACCATAACTATACTATTGAACGATAGGTGCGCTTGCCTTTATTGTCATCGTAGTTAGTTTGAGATACATCAAGTTTTTAGCGCCGTTTCCGGGGACTAAGATATTAGGAATGCTAAATTTTTATTACTTTACCCATTCTTATTTTATTGCAATTTAATTTTAATTTTTATTTGTTTTTACTTCTCTAATTTTTCTTTATTTGCTCCTGGCAGGAACTTTTAGTTTATAACTAGAAGGAACCCGTCAAGACCATTACTTTTTTACAGTGATATAGAAGGTACCGTTCGTAGAAATTGAAGAGAAATAAGGCGAAGTCTACAATACATAGAGGAAGAGCAAGAGGAAGAAACTCATACTACCGAAGAGATGGTTATAATAATCCGCTACCTCCTTGGTTGTCGCAAACCCAGTGAATCAAAATCCTACTCCTCGTACTATGTATGATTATGCTAAACCTAATTTAACAGGAATTGAATCAAGTATTGTTAGACCTACTATTGCTGCAAATAATTTTGAACTGAAACCTAACACTATTCAGATGATTCAGCAATTTGTTCAGTTTGATGGTTTGCAGGATGAGGATCCAAACAATCACTTGGCAAATTTTCTGGAATTCTACAACACTTTCAAAATAAATGGCGTTTCTGATGATGCCATTCGCCTTCAGTTGTTTCCCTTCTCGTTGAGAAATAAAGCCAAACAATGGTTGAACTCGTCACCACGAGGATCAATCACTACATGGGAACAAATGACTGAAAAAATTTTACTTAAATATTTTTCACCGGCTAAAATGGCTAAGTTGAGGAATGATAAATCTTCTTTTGTGTAGATGGATTTAGAAACACTTGATGATGCATGGGAGAGATACAAGGATCTACTGAGGAGGTGCCCTCACCATGGGTTACCATTATGGTTACAGGTTCAAACCTTTTACAATGGTGTGAACCCCTCAACCAGGCAGTTGATTGATGTAGCCGCCGGTGGTACACTAAACAACAAAACACCTGAGGCTGCTTATGAATTCATTGAAGAGATGTCGTTGAATAACTATCAGTGGCAAGTTATAAGGACGAAGCCAACAAAAGCTGCCAGTGTTTTCAACCTCGACGCGGTTACCATGCTATCAAACCAGGTAGAGCTTTTAAGTAAGAAAATTGATGGTTTGTGTGGTTCTTCGCAGGTACATCCAGTTATGCAGTGTAATACGAATGAAAGAGGAATGAGTAATACAGAATATTCATCCTACAATCTTGGCATAGAAAGCGAACAGATGAACTATATGGGTAATAATTCTAAACCTCAGAATAATCCTATAGTAACACTTATAATCCAGGTTAGAGAACCACCCAAACTTCTCATGGGGTGGTCAAGGAAATCAGAGACAACAACCCCTCCAGGCTTTCAACAGCAACCTTACCCACAAGAGAAGAAGCTGAGCCTTGAGGAGATGCTAAAAAATTCATCGCAGTGTCAGCAACCCATTTTCAAAACACCGAAATAGCACTAAAAAATTAGCAAGCTTCGATTCAAGGGCTCGAGAACCAAATAGGTCAGCTTGCTAAGTTGATCTCAAAACGACCACAAGGTAGCTTGCCAAGCAATACCGAACCTAACCCAATGGAGCAACTCCACGCCATCACGGTATGCGATGAAAGAGGGGTGGTAGAATCTGAATCTAGACCAAGGAAAGAACCTGTGGTAAGTAAAGGTAAGGATGGGGTAAACCACGATACACAGAAACCGGTAAGTAAAGAGTATATACCTCGAGTGCCATATCCTAACGCGACGAAGAAAGACCGCACAGATGAACAATTCGGTAAATTTCTTAAACTTCTAAAGAAATTAAATATTAACTTACCATTTATTGAAGCTCTTTCACAGATGCCCAATTCAAAAAAAATTTAAAAGAGCTTTTGACAAACAAGCGAAAGTTAGATGACACATCGCATGTGGAGCTAAATGCGGTCTGCTCAACTATATTACAGAATAAACTACCCGATAAATTAAAGGATCTAGGGAGTTTTACTATTCCTTATTTAATTGGTAGTTTAGATGCTAATAATGCTTTAGCTTATTTAGGGGCGAGCATTAACGTCATGCCCTATAAAATGTTTAAACAGCTAGGTCTTGGGAAACACAAACACACTAGGATGAGCATTCAATTGGCTAATAAAACTATTAGAGTTATAATCGAAGATGTACTAGTAAAAATTGATAAATTCATATTCCCAGTAGACTTTGTTGTCTTAGACATGGATGAGGACAATAATGTTCCTTTAATTTTAGGAAGACCCTTTTTAGTAACTGCTAAAACTAGAATTGATGTTAGTATAGGTGAAGTCACACTTCGTGTAGGTGACTGATCGTGTCAAACAGTCGAATTTTAATATTTATAAAGAATGATCAAACCTGTAGACTAACTATGACAACGATTGAGGCAAGTGCACCTATCGAACAATAGTATAGTGTAGGCAAAATTATTTTATTGAACCCAAAGGAACCTAAAAAACTACTACTCACTTTCTTTCTATTATTAGCCTAAAATATGGAGTGATTGGTTTATTAATCTAAAACTAATGAAAAACTAAACTAGATGCAAAGAAAAAGAATGAAACTTTGGGAAAAGACTTTAAAAAAACTCAATTGATAAAGACGATACCCTCGGAAGAATCCACCTATGACTTCTCTTGTTATCTAACTTTTAATTCATATGACTTCTTTACTTAGCTTGATCCGTGAGACTCCTAACCTATATTAAACCTCTCTCGAGGCAAATAACGTCTAACCTTAGGTTAATTAGTGGAACTCTCGTTCTCTTATAATAACCCCCTAAGGAAGCAAAGAATCGATCAATGGACTCCCATATTAGGTTTCACCCTAATCCGCAAAATCTCGTCACCCTATGTAACATCCCGAATAGGGCCTATGCATTTCGGTTTAATTGTATGAAATGACAAGTTTCAAGTACTATGAATAAATTTTGATACTTTTGGAAACCTAGAAATGCATGAAAATGGAAATGAAAACGAAAATGGAAATGAAAATGGAGATGGAAATGAAAATGGAAATGGAAATGGAAATGGACATTTTGGAAACTTAGACATTTTGGAAACTTAGACATTTTGGAAACTTAGACATTTTGGAAACTTAGACATTTTTGGAAACCTAAACATTTTGGAAATGATCCAAAATGGAAACTTGAACATTTTAGGAAACTTGGATATGTAAGAGTAATAAGGAGTTTTATTCACATAAATATGTGAATAATAAGAGATAAATAAAGGAGTTTTATTCACATAAATATGTGAATAATAAGAGATAAATAAAGGAGTTTTATTCACATAAATATGTGAATAATAAGAGATAAATAAAGGATTATTTTCTAAGGAGATAATTGAGGAGATAATGGATGGATTAAAGGCTTTTTCTTTTAAATAAAAGAGATAATATTATCTTAAGGAGAGTGGTGGCCAAGTCAAGGACTCTTGGCCTAGCAAATTTATTATAAAGGAGAACCCAAGGTCTTTTCTCTCATCTTTCCAAGTAGCCGAAAATCCCCTTGCTCTCTCCCCTCTTTCTTAAATTTCTCTTTAAGCAAAATCCATCTCTTCTTCTTCTTCTATTTTCTTCCTCTTCTTTGCTATTGTCGAGCCAAAACACTCTTTGATCTCTGTTAGATCTCCATAGCCAAAACCCCGTGACTCTAGGCAAGGAAGCAATCGAATATAAGGATCAAGGATCTAAGGTAAGAACAATTAATTTTGTTCTTCCAATTCTTTTAATCAAGATCTAAGAAATAACCCTTTTATGTCTCATGGCCGAATACCAAAGGAAGAGTTTGGGATTTGATTCAAGGAAATTAAGGTGAGGCACAATCACCAAAGGAAAATTTTATTTATTAAAGTTAGATCGATCTAACACATGAAGTTATAGTAATTTCGACGGGCATATAAAGGAATCCTCTTGATTTGGAAATTGTATGGTAAGGACATTCTTGCCAAGGTTTGTTCTTGATATTTGGAATTATTTTCCATTTATTCAAAAGTGAGAAACCGACATAATTACTGATTTAGTGGCTAGCCGATTTAAGGAAGGAATACTATCAATTTTCGCATTTGATTTACAATCTTTTAATTCGCAACAAGGTAAGTAATACAAATCCTACTAGGATTTGGTTTTGTTTTAAGCCAAATAGGTTTATTAATGTGACTTATATAATGGCGAATATAGGAGTTAATGATCTAAAGTTAGATCGGGTTTTCGAGATCTCAAGGAACCTTTTAAGCAAATCGGTGTGTACCCTTACTAACCTTCGATATTTTATGGCTATTATTTTAATATATGAATGTGAATGTGGCTATGTACCACAAATGTGGCAAAAAAAGTACCTGCACGTTTCCTACTTCGATAGGATTGTGAAATATGTTATTTTATAACATGCGAATATATGTATATGAACATGAAATTAATTATGCACAATATATATATTTTGGGGCATTCGGATTTATGTGAAAGGGGAGTAGGTGTTGACTTGGTCTCACCAACGAAGGTGTTGACTTTGGTCTCACCAACGAAATATGTTGACTACGGTCACATTGGAATTTTGGTAACCGGTTACAATGTTTGAATATAGTGTCTAATGACACAACGTATAAATTGACTATAGTGTCTAATGACACAACGTATATGGGCGAATGCCTTCGATGGTGTGTAGCGGATGGAGGGTTGACTTAGTAGTCCCACGGTGTAAATGGCGTGTACGGTGGTGTGTAGCGGATGGACCATTAGGATTGGGTTTGGGTTGCATCATAATTTCATTTTATATGGATCGATGATTTGAACATGAATGCCTGAATTGTTGAATGTTAGTATTGTGTGCACATTGAGTCATTGACTCACCCCGCTATGGGAATTATTTTTCAAGTGATGAGCGGATTTGACCGGGTAGGTGGACCTTGAGGTGGCCATGCTACATTTGGAGATTTTATTTTATTTGGACTTTATTTCATTTGGTACCCTTAATTATATTTCTTTTGGGTTTTATTTGATGTAATAAGGCCATAAGGCCCAATGGATTATTCTTTATTTTTACTTTACTTTTAAATATTGTGCTAAGAACTATTTTGGACGTAATTAATCAAATTGGATTTACAAGTTTAATAAAATGGGTTTCAATCTAAGCCCAAACCACAACAACATTTTCTCGAAAATTTTACTTAATTTTCTCTAAGTAACAAATGATTTTGAAATCGGTTCACTTTAGGAACATACCAGATCCTGGTTCAGCTCATGGGTAGGTGTGGGTGTTTCACCCTATCTCTAGGCGTGCGATCAACTCCGCTTAATTATGCTAGATCTACTCTTAGGTGGTCTATTCCTCCTCCACCTAAGCACATCGATTAAATTAAGCAACATAATTAAGAACAAACTAAGTACTTATCATTTAATTTAGAAATCAAATAAAAAATCCATCGTAGGTTTCATCCCCTTCAGGTATTTGAAGGGTTTAGTTCATAACAAAATAGGAAAACATCTCAAGAGAAAAGATAAAACAAAACATAAGAAATCCTTAAAACCCCCTGAAGGAATTGAAGAGGAGATCCTCTATCTTGAGTAGAACTCCGTCTTCTTGAGATGGATCAACTGGCTATCTTCGAGTAATTCCCTAAATAAAAGCTCTAGCAGAAAACTCTGCCCAAAACTTCCTTCCCTATTTTAGCTTCTGCCGAACTCCCATTTTTAATTGCTACCTTGGGTGTTTATATCGACTTTGAGATGCTTTACTTGGCTCTTAAGTGTCCTAATTCAAGTAGAATTCCTTCTAGGATGTTTAAGTAGACTTAGGAATGTGTTTCTTTACCTCCAAGTATCCAAATCTGAGTGAAATTTCTCTTTCCTGCGGCAGGGGCACGGCCATGGTACACGTCCGTGTAAATCATCTTCAGGACATGTCTCGATTCTGTCGATTGGGGCACGGCCGTGTAAATCGTGGCATGGCCGTGTGAAGTAATTTGACGAGGCACGACCGTGTGGCTTGAAGTCCAAGCCCTATCAATTTCCTCTTTGGCCCAAATTGGCCCGTTTTAAGCCCATTTCTCGTTCTTTTCGTCCTCGGGTGCTTTCCTAAGTATAAACATGAAAAAAAAGGATTAAAAGCACCTTTTTACATAAATAAATGGCTAAATCATCCAAAAGCATACTAAATATGGGGTTAAAATATGTTACTTTTACGGTTTATCAATGACGAAACGATCACTTTTCAGGCTCTTGATTCGGCTAGGACATCGAGTAATAAAGGTGAGAACATAAATTCTATTAATGACCATTTGGTTCAACCTTCTTTTCAAGAAACACCAAGAAATTACACAACTAAGCCATATCCTAGACCTCGTGCCAACAAAGAAATAACTCATGAGGAGCAAAGGCTTCAGATCGATGAACTAGACGAGTATGAGACACATGTTAAGGAGAAACCAAGGACATACGACGCAAAATCGAAGCAAATCCATAACGAACTTAAAAATGAAGCAAACTACTTCAAGGTTGGAGACCGAGTTCTAATGGATAATACAGATCCTCGTGTTGCCACTTCTGAACCTAATGGAATAATTCCTTTCATAGTACTTAATACTTTCCTATACGGTACAATCGAGGTAACTCATTTTCAATTTGGCACCTTCAAGGTAAATCGTACTTGTTTAAAACCTTATTTTAATACAATTGATAGCAAAAATAAGGAGTTTCAACTCCTCAAATCACCATGATTATGCGAATGAAAGGTAAGTCTAGCTTAAAACTTTAAACGAGAGCTTCTCGGGAGGCAACCCGAGCACTAACCCTATTAATTTTCATATTTTCAATTTTTAGCACCTAACTAAAAACTAACCAAATTAATAAAGCGCAGGCTTCCCTACAATACGACCTTGTACACGGGCGTGACTGTGGCTGTGTGGACACCACGAATAGGCACATCGATGTAGCAATGACCGTGCGAACCAAGGACGAAAAATTTCCCCAATACACGGGCTATGAAAAAGCCACAGCCGTGCGATACGGTCGTGGTCGACACTGAAAAAGTAACACGGGAGTGAGACACGCTCATGCTTTTAGGCCATGGCCGACACTCATTATGCAACATTGGCGTGGAAACCTCTACATAGGCATGGGAAAAATGAATGAGGCACCATACGACCGTGCGATATGGTCGTGTGACCTAACACTCCTAGGGTACACGGGTGTGGGCAGTAACCAGGTGCCCCGATTTCTATTCAAACCCCCTTCTTCTTACCTTCTTCCCTAATTCTTCTTCTCCCAAACCCTACCTACCATACCCCTTTCTTTTTCCATTATCTTTCTCCCTTTATTTTCCTTTCCTCCTTTCCCTCATTCTTTCTTTACCCCATCACCACACCAACCACCATCCTAGCCACCGTACACAATGAATAATACTAGAGGCAAAACCAAGACCACCATCCCCATGTTGAAAAAGCGAAAGGATTCTAGCAAGGTTTCCCCGTGCGTGACCACTCTACATAAGTTCATGCCAGCCGCTTCACTCACTCGACAAGACAAGGACCCTTGAGTCCATTTATTTTATCTTTTTCTTTTATTTTCATTTTTAATTTTTTCCTTTTATCTTTCTTGTCCTTAAATTATATTAGTATATTTTGATTTCTTTAACTTAGGTTCAAAGTGCTATAAAGGAACGACCACATCACCACCGGAGTATCCACCTCCTCTGCCCAAATTTACCATATTTCTTTTCTTTGACTCCATCCAAAATTTAAGAAGTTTCACTTCTCTCCCTATCTTATGATTTTCTTATTATATTGTCATTATCTATCTTTGTACATTAAGGACAATGTACATCTTAAGTGTGAGGAGGTGTCAACAATACTGAATTATGCCTTGTTCTTAAGTAATTTTCTCATAATTACTATTAGAATGAAACTTCTATTGATTTATAATTTTATTGATATGTTTCGGATTAAGTCATAGGTAATTGTGCATTGATGATTTAAACTTTAAGACATTAGAGAATCAAGCATGATAAGTCTATTTTCGGAATTAAAAAATTTTTAGGTTGCTTCCCTAAATTTAAATATTACTTTGAAGTTTAAAATTTGCAAGGTTGACATCAAAAACTATAATTTTTGTGAGATTTTGAGCCCTTTAGAGCATATACTTTTCTTGCTCAATTTTTTTTTATTATGAGTGTGTCAACATTGATTTGTTATTCTAAAACTTGCTTCGATTATGCATGTCGAGACCACACATTTTGATTTGATAGACTGAGATGATAAAGGCACCTAGGTTTTAACCCACTCGTTCCTCCAAAAGCCTACCTTCATAATTAACCTCTAGTGAACCCCTTTAAATCCTAATAAACTGCTTCTTGACACACTCATTAATATTAATCCAAAACCAATTTTTTACTTCCCTTACTTTATTGACTTCCCTTTTGTCGAGATTTGATTTGATCAGTTGCCTATCTATTTTCTTTATTTCAGTTGTTAAATTCATCTTATATCGTGAACTTGTTCTTATTCTAAAAAAAATCATTCATTATTATTTCTATGTTATTTGAGCTTAAAACGGTTAAATTCACATCTTTGGAAGAAGCTCATGTTACTATGATAAGTTTTCAATTGATGTAATTATTCAGTATTAGCCTATTGTTCTAGTTAGGTAATTTGGCAATTCAATCTCAATTTTAACCCTTTAATTCAACCTTTATCCACACCTTTAACCCAAGGCCCATTACAACCCTTTCAAAAGACTTTTTGATTTGTGTATCATCTCATTTTATAGTGGTGGAGATTTGATTTTCATGCAAGCCTATGGTAATAACTCTTCATGTTTGACTTTTGAGTGTTTTATCTTGAACCTTAAACACTTTGAGTGATTTGAGTGAATCCTTTGTAAGGATGTCAATTCTTGTCGATTTTGGATCAAAGGTAATTATTTAGATGAAGGGAAACACCTATGTTTTCGTGCTACAAAAATTTTTGACTTAGATTGTTTGAATCTTTAGGAATCTTTAAGTTAAATTATCCATGTATGAATTATTTATGAATTATGATGAGAGATTATTGATGAGAATTATAATTTGATGAAGTTAATTTTAATTGTGAGTTGAGAATTTTGCTTGAGGACAAGCAAATGCTTAAGTGTGGGGATATTTGATAAACCATAATTTATACATATTTTAACCTCATGCTTGGCTTATTTTTGGATGAATTTTCATTAGATTTGATGAATTCAATGCTCCTAATCCCTTAATTTCATGTTTTACACTCAGGAGAGTTTAGGGAGTCAAAAAGAACAAGAAACGGGCCAAAACGGGATGAAATGGGCCTACCTAGTAAATCAACACGGCCTGGACCAATGAACACGGCCATGTGTTACGAGTAGGATCAAACATAGCCTGGATCAACGTACACAGGCAGACCACACGGCTATGTGTGGCAAGCAGAAGCGAGCACGGTATAAGGAATCAAACACGGTCGTGTCACACGGGCTTGTCCTTACTGTATCAAAGTTAAATTCTATTCGGAATAAGCCACTTGTGGGCCAAGAGAGGTGTTCCAAAGCCTATATAAACACCCTAGGGGGCAACCCTAAATGAGGACACTGAATAGAAGGCAGAAAATACTCGAAGATAGCCATTGGGAACAGCTCAGAAGGAGGATCTCTATCAAGACTAAAGATCTCCCATCAAGTTCTTTAGAAGTTTTTGGGTTTTCTTATGTTTTGTTGTTTTCATTATTTTAAGATGTTCCCCTCTATTAGTATGAACTAAATCCCTTAAATACCTAAGGGAATGAAACCTAATATAGGTCTTATTATTATTTGATTTATAATATAAATACATGTTCTTATTCTGAATTGTGAGTTGTTTTGATAATTCAGGTTATTGATTCAAGTCGAATGTGCTTGTTTAGAGGAGAAAAAGTCCCTGTTTAAGAGTAGATCAACACAATTAAGCGGATTTGATTGCAACCCTAGAAATAGGGCGACGAAAATCTACCCGATTAAAGTCAAATCTAATAAGGGAATTCATAGATAGAGTTAATGCGACAATAGGGGTTTTAATTAGAAAGAAATTTCAATTAATCAACCTAGAGTTAGTTGTTTTAGTCTTGAAAAAGATATTAACATAAATCAGGAATTTCTACGGATTAAGTCAAGTGAATAAATCATATAAATCAAAAGTAATAAGTGAAGTCTAGGTGGAGTCTTCCTTAGGTATTGCCTATCTCATAAAGTTGTCTAAAGTATTTTCCAAATTTGTTCTCTGTCGTGTTTTTAATTAAGTTTTAGTTAAAAAGAAATCACTCCAATTTTTCGGCTAGATAATAAGAAGATAGTAATTACTAGTACTCATGGTCCTTGTGGATACGATATTACCGGTCTTACCATAACTATACCATTGAATGATAGGTGCACTTGCCTTTATTGTGATCGTAGTTAGTTTGAGACACATCACGCACGTTTTATTGCAGGAAAAAACATTACGGATAACATCGTTGTGGCTCAAGAAGTAATTCATTCCATGAAAAGCAAACAAAAGAACAGGAAATGGATGACCATCAAAATTGACTTAGAAAAAGCATATGATCTAGTTAGGTAGGATTTTATTGATGCATCACTACATCCTGCAAGTATACCTGGATTCTTTATGAATGTTATTATGTTGGTAATTACGAATTCTTCTATGCAGATATTGTGGAACGAGGTTCCAACATAGAAATTTCATCCAATAAGGGGAGTTAGGCAGGGATTTCCTTTATCATCATACTTGTTTGTCCTGTGTATGGAATCACCTGGACATTGCATAAAGTCCATATGTAGCAAATAAGTTTGATTAAGAAAGTTTTAGATGATTTTTTTGCTTTTTCAGGTCATCGAATTAATGGGTCCAAGACCAACGTAGTTTTCTCTAATGGGTTGGATAAAGATCTAGAAAAGAAGTTATGTGAAACTCTTGGATTTCAAATAACATAGAACGTAGGGAAATATCTTGGAGTTCCCCTATTTCACGAAAGGGTAATGAATAGTTCTTTACGGTTTATAGTTGACAAGGTTTGAAAGAAGTTACAGAGTTGGGAAGCTAGGAATCTATTTATTGCCAGTCGAGTTACTATAGCTCAATCAGTGCTCCTATCTATCCGTAACTTTTTCATGCAATTCGTAATGATTCCGAAAGGGATTTGTGATGAAACCAAATGTTTAGTGAGAAAGTTTATTTGAGGAGAGACGAGTGATAATAGGAAAGTATCATTGGTTAGCTGGTAGTCGGTTTGTCAACCAAAAGCTTGTGGTGGGCTTGGTTTTCACCAACTAAAAGACCAAAATAAGTCATTTTTCTGAAACTGGGATTTAATATTGTCTCCAATAAAGAATGCATACCGGAAGATCTCTCGCAGTAAATGTTCCTTCCTTTGGAGATCTCTCTCTAGAATTTGGCTTGTGCTTCGTGAGAACTTATTTTGGTCAATAGATAACGAGAAAAGGGTTGGGTGCTGCAAAGATAATTGGATCCTGGAGGTTGGTCCTGTAACACCCCTAACCCGTATCCGTCGCCAAATTAGGTTTACGAGGCATTACAGATCAAAAACACAGCTCCGAACAGTCATTTAATACACTTTAAGCATATAAACACTTCCAAACTTGAATAGCCACAATTCACAAAAACCAATGTCGCATATATGAATCATATAGCCAACCAAAATCAATCATGCTTTATTAATCAAATATCACATACAAACTATACTCCAAAACTCAACCATTTCACTTATACTAATTATGCTTCAAAATTTAACCATTTCCATATCATTTGTCTATTCCAACTTTTCGAACTAACGATCATACATCAAAGCCATATTCGCATGCTTTATGTAATAGCCCAAATTTTAATGATGTCAGAAATAGTGGTTCGAGACCTCCAAATCTAACAAATAAATTTGTAGATTATATTATTTAATATTTACGAGCCAAATGTAGCTTTTAAAAGATTTTTGCAAGTGTTTTATAAAGATTTATTTGGTCAAGAAATTGAGAAAAAGAGGTATCGGAGATCTCGGTGTTATAAATCAAGCCATAAATATTTTTATGAATATTTACGGAGTGTCAATAAGGTAGTATTAAAATTTAGTTAGAAAATTTTGACGTTCAGGTGGTTAATTAAATAAAAAAGACTAAATTGAAAAAGGTGTAAAAGTTGCTAGAAGGATTAAATAGCGCAATTGTCAAATGAGGAAGGACCTAAAGTGAAAATAAGCCCAAAGGAGATATTTTGGGCGGCAATAGCTGAGAAAAATCAGGAAATGGGTGAAATAAGGGCAAAATTGGAAAATTGCCAAAATTAGCTAAAAAAAATAGGACCAAATTGGAATATCTAGAATTCTCTACATTTCTCTTCATTTTCATCAGCTGAAAAACAGCCATGGAAGAGGGCTAAATCTGGTTTTCATACTCTAGCTTCATGTAAGTTTAATTCTTGCTTTCTCCTTGAAATTTCTTTGTTCTTGTATTTTTACAATTGGGTCCAACTTACTATGTCATTAGTTTTTGATTCTATGGCTAATTTTTAAAGTTTCTATGGATGAGTTCTAGAAGCATATGATGAATAAACATATAATTGAGGCTTTAATTTTGATATATGATTATTTTATCAAGTAAAATTGATGGAAATTAGTTTTAGGACCTAATTGTGAAAGAGTTTGGAATTAAGTTCTAATACTAAATTTCTGATTTTTAAGGGTTATGAAGTAGTTTAAAATGATATAATAAAGTATTAATTGAGAAAAATTAGCCCAATTGAGGGGTTAATTGGATAAGGACTGAATTGTATGAACTGTGAAATTTAGGGCAAAATAGAAATCAACACTTTGAACTAAAACAGTTTTGGACAGCACCAGTAGTCTAACTTTAAAAAATCACAAAAAATTTTAAAAATCAAATTAGAGGATAAATAAAATATAGAATTAAAGCTTATTGAGTCTAATTTCTTATAGAAGAAATGGTGTAAGAAATAGAATTGTAAATCATGAGATATAAGGTTTTCTGAGATAAGGTCAGGATGATTTCGGGTTCCCCTGTTTTGACTTTGGAAAATCATAAAAAATTGGATAAAAATAATTAGGGGCTTAAATTTATATTTTTAAAATCTTGAATGAGCCTATTTTCAATAGAAACAAATGGGAACATCATCCAAATCCCGTATGAGGATATAATTATTTTTTAGTGAAGAAGAGTTGGAACTGTCAGACAGCAGAACAGGGGTGAATTTAAAGAATAAACTGTACTTATTGGCTAAACCAAAAATTCTGAAACTTTTATGGTAAGAAGATATGTGAGTTTAGTTTTAGGAAAAATTAGCGGATCTTAATTTTGAGTTCTGTAGCTCAAGATAAAAATAATTTAGTGACTGTGACACGGATGGATAGCTTGAATATCCATATAAGTAAATAGTGAAAATTATAGATAATGTTATTACAAGTGTGTTATTTATACTAAGGATGTGGATGGAGAAGAGGAGGAGGAAAAATATATGAATGACTTGTGTATAAATTGATCACATGCCCGATTTTAATTGATATATGTTGAATTAGAAATGATATAATGTTTTATTTGGAATATTTATTATGAAATTATGATTATCGTTATAATACAAAAATTGAACTTACGAGTTTATATGGCTAAATTTTGGTGATCATTTGTTAATTTTATGAACTTCATGATGTGTTATTTCATATGTATTGATGATAAAATTGTGAATAATGTAAAAGCATGAAAATTGAACAAATGATCAATTTGAGCACTTCAGTTCAGTGAAAAGTGATGAATTGACGGATAAGACCATGGTTGATCCATGGAACAGTGTGAAACGTAGGTATGGTATTAACCATACTGAGTTAAGAAACATAGGTATGACATTTCCCATACCAAGTTGTGAAATGTAGGTATGGTATTTCAATGAGGAAAACCATACAGAGCTGTGAAACGTGGCACTGAGCAATGACGTACTCAAATTCATAATACGTTTCCTAATTTGATAATAAGTAATACAAGAGGAGTGAACCAAATGAAAGAGATTGAGTAGTACCATGGCATAATGATAGTTAAGCTGTAAGACCATGGCTGGGGTATGGCATTCTAGTGAAAAGACCATAGCTATGTTATGGCATTAGTGATTATCAGTGAAATTCAGTACATACCGGTGTAGACCAATTCTGTAAGACGTTCACTAATTTGACAATGCTTGGTAATGTTATATAGAATTATGTGATATAAGGAAATACGAGTTGATGAGACATGAACATAAAATTTGGTTGATGAATGAGTTCATTTGTGATTATATATCTGTACACCCTTAAGTGTATTATCCATATGAATTGGTATTCCAAATGAGTTAATGAGAAAAGTTATAATATGAAATAATATGAATTGAAATGAAATATTATGAAAACTACTTGAAATACATTGATATATCTTGTATATATTATTTGAGTTCATAATGTGGAAAGTAAATGTATGTAGAAATTTGAGATGATGATATTTGTACATGGGATCTATTGGTGGATACATACATCCAAATTTATATGATAAATTTTAGTGAACATTGAAATTGGACTCAATAAGTGATTTGACAATTTAAATTGTGATTGGCAAGAAGAGTTAGTGAGTTGTATATTTATGAATTGCTACATATATTTGTCGAAATACAATGAAATAATGGTATTTGATACATGGAAAATATGAGACTATGATATATAAAAACATGGAATATGTTTGATAAATGTGTTTATTCATAATTATAGAACTGTACACCTAAAGTGTACTATTTATGTAAAGATTCAAATGATTTGATGAGTAAAACTCAAATATGTAGTAGTTAGAAAAATATGTAGTAGTTAGAAACCAAGAAAAATTGTTATGAAAATGTGTATGAAATACAAAGTTATGATTATTATATATGATATGAATACATAATGTGAAAAAGTATAGGTATAAGAGGAATTTAATAAGAATTGAGCCTATATACGTTTCTTGTTATTTATATGAACTGTACGACTAACAAATGGTGATAAGTATAAGGCTTGGTTGAATATCTTAAATTGGTTCTTGACTATATTAAAATGTTAGTGAGTGAGAAATATGGCTTGGAAAATAGCCTAATTTTCATCCACATGGGTAGACACGGGGGTGTGTGACAAGCGGTCTACCCCATGGGCATATGGTCCAACTATGTGTCCCCATCACACGGGTGTGTGACCCTTATATGCGAGAAAAATTTTAAAAGTCACTAAAAATTTTCCTAAAGATCCGGTTTAGTCTCGACCTGATCTTAATGCATGATTTGGACCTCGAAGGTCCATTAAAAGAACGTTTATAATTAGTCTCAGTATTTGAATGATAATGATTTCAAATTATCTGTAAGTGTTCTGTACTCCTTGGTAATGCCTCGTAACCCTGTTCCGGCGACGGATACAGGTTGGGGGTGTTACACTTTATAATTGCAACGTTCGAACCATATGTCCAACAATTACATGGCAATCGAAAACCTAAATTATAAACAAGCATATTCCATTTCATATATTGAGCTTACCTTAAAACATCCATTAGTGTAAATTCATTCTTTTAACTAAATACTAAATGTACCATTTTTGCATATTTGTGCACATTCACTTATTAAACCATATCACCCCATATCACACGGCATAATATTCATTAGCACAATAGAAAGTAGCTAACATTACAATATGGCTAAATTTACTTCTTATACATTACAAATTCATGCGCATTTACCATATCAATATGGATCATTTTTTAATACAAATGTCAAGTCATATCATACCTAATTCGCAAGATAAATAATATGTCTGACCATCATGTATTCAACCATCTTATAAGCCATTTCTAAGCATAATTACTGAATCAAAACATACCAAAATTTATATGCTAGAATCATGTCAAAATTACAAGTACACAACTAATTCATTTCTCACCTATTCGACTATCCAAATTAACCATAAAAGTCATACCAATTCCACCATTAAATCTTAATTTAAATATGCCATTTCATAACTGAATATAAATGTCAACTTGTCACTTTATGACTGTCCATTTAGCTAACAAAATATACCTAATACATTGTCATTATTTACCATTTAAAGGCTATACCAAAATAACCAATCAATATACAATCACCAATATATTCATAACTTAGCTTATAGGAACATATACATTATAGCAAAAACACATCCCTCAACTAAATCATTACTCAATGCTGAATCCTATAACCAAATACACCACACATATATACCATTAAACATACTTCCCAAAAGAGCTTATAATATGACCGAATATACATTATAATTAACATCATGATCAAGCCATTTTCGCATGGCTATATATATACACAAATTTCAAAACCAAACATATCAAAACTAGCCTATACATGCCATATGTCAAAGTTCAAGCTTTCAAAATACCAAATTAGCGATAGATAGTGTGACGATGATCCTTGACGATCCTTGAACTCGAGCTAGCTTTATATATCTATAAAACAGAAAAAGAATGCACAAAGTAAGCTTTGAAAGCTTAGTAAGCCATAAGCAAATAGTTCATCACAAGAACATATATAATCTCATACACATATACAATCACTTTTCTCATATAATTCATATTACTACATTAAGTAACTTCACTTACCGTATTTTAAATGAACATAAAAACTTCATACGTACCTGAATCATTTAGCTCAAATTCACATTCGGTCTCGTTTTGATATTGCCCATTGAACCATTCAGAATCGTTTAGGATACTCAGAAACACATATATCACATACAATGCCATATCCTAGATATGGTTGTACATGTTATCACATATCGATGCCTCTATCCCATGAGGTCTTACACGAATCATATACGATGCCAATGTCCCAGACATGGTCTTACATGAATTCATGCCTCGAAGTCCTAATTTCATGACATACATATCCTATATTATTCTTATGGTTCGTAACGGGCTTTCGGACGTCATAATTCAATCAATTCAAGCTTGAAGCAAGTCCTCCAATGCTCAACTAAATTCGTCAACATATACATATTTATTTATAATTCAATTCAGCAACATATAATAAATACACTTGAGTTTAAGAACATTTATTTACTTATTAACTTACCTCGTTCGAAAATGAACGGATCGAAACGACTATTCAACAACTTTCGACTTCCCCCGATCCAAATCTGATTTCTTCCTTTCTTGATCTAAATCAATTCAAATTTAACTTATTCAATGACATGTTTATTCAATTTCATCCAAAAACACATAAATGGGCATTTTGTATTTTAGCCCCTAACTTTTTACATTTTTACAATTTAGTCCCTATATCAAAACAACACAAAATACACAAAATTTCATTTAACCCCTATTTGGCCAAATATTCATTAGGTCACTAGTAGCCCATTAACTTCATTTATTTCACATTTTGACCCCCTCAATTTAGAAATTTTACAATTTAGTCCTTAATAAGCATTTTTTATCAAAAATCACTTAATAAACTATGATAATCTAACAACAAATATTTAATTTTCATCATCAAACAAAAAAAACATCAAGATATCAAAAATGGTAAATCACAAATTCATCAACCAATCCAAAAATTAGGGCATGGGCTAGCTAGAATACGAAGCAACGATCTCAAAAACGTAAAAATTAGCAAAAACCGAACTTAAAATCACTTACATTTTTAATTATGCTAGGCCGAACCTAAGTGAGCTTCCATGGCTTCTTTTTCTTCTCAATATTCGGCCAAAAGATGAACATGCATGATTTTTTTTATGTTTTGTTTTATTTATTTAACTATTATTACTAAATTACCTAATTAACCTTTATAATTAAATAACAAAACACATAATGGTTCTCCATCTTTGTCCACTCAAATATTCAATGGTCAAATCACAACATAAGGACCTCACATTTAATTAATCAAATAAAATAAGCACTTTAACTTATAGCATGCTACTTTTACATTTTACGCGATTAAATCCTTTTATCAAATTAAACAACCAATCGATAAAATTATTTCACAAAAATTTCACACATATTAATTCACATGTTTTTAACACATAAAATAATATAAAAATAATTTTATGACCTCAGATTTGTGGTTCCAAAATCACTGTTCCGATTTAGCTAAAATCGGGCTGTTACAGGCCCTTTGGTTAACCGCATACCTTCTCATTCAAAACTTAATCTTGATTTTTCTCTCAACGAACTGGTCATAGAAGATAGGTCATGGAATATGGATATGTTTTAGATCTAGTTACTAGATGAGATTATCAAATGCATTGTCAGTATTCTCCCTTCAAAATCGTTAGCACGACCTGAAGATAACTTTCAACTAGAAGCATTTTCCTATCATTTCGCTGATAATGCTTCCAACTGGAAGAGTTTTCATTTTTTTTGCCCTAATCCTGCAATTTTTTGAAAAATCGGCCTAATTCGGTCATTTTTTATAAAAAAATGAAAATTATGATAATTTTACCAACTAAAGATTTGATGAGATTTTGTGGTCCATTTTTTTCTCTTTAATTTGTAAATTCACATTTTTTATGCACCATAAAATGTAATTGATCATCTGGTCTAATCCTTTCTAAGTACTTCTACACTAAGACTTAGTTTGGTAGAAGGGAAAAAATTAAAGAGAGTAAAAATTGAAAGAGTAAAAAATGTAATAGATGTGTTTAGTGGGAAAGATGAAAAAAAAATGGAAAAAATAACAAGTAAAAAGTAATTTTCTTTCCATTCATTAGTTGGTAGAGTTGAAAATTGAACTGAAAGAAAATAAAATATTTGAATATGCATAATTTTGAACTAAATGCACCTTTCTCTCTTTTTTTTCTCCTTTCATCGTTCCAACTTGGAAAGATTTTTTTTATGAATTAAGATGGAAAAAGATTATCTCTCTTGCCTTTTTTCCCCTACTAAGTACACTCTTTTTTTTCTTTTTTTGTGATAAACAAAAGTCATTGTTACTTCAAATTAAATTGGTCAAATGCACCACTAGTTTTGTCTTGTTGTAGAACCCCCAAAACTTCATTGCGGGTGTCATCATAACCTGTAGGCTTGTCTTCCACACTAAACTCAACTTAGCCAAACAATTAGCAATAGGGTTGACTTTCCACTCTCTCCTTCCATCCTTCAATTCTCAACTTAGCCCAACATATTTGATCCACCATTTTCCTTCAGTTCTCAAATTTTATTTTATTTTATTTTCACTTTCCACTCTCTCCTTCCATCCTTCTACTTTTTCACGCAACCAAGCACACCCTAAATTTTAGGTAAATTTTGTGATGAGAAAAAAGAATAATTCTGTAAAAATGTGTAGGCAAAGAGTCTATCCATATTGTACAAATTTATTCGAGTACCACAAGAAAAACCAAAAAACAATGCAAATTGTAATCTCATTGATCATCATTGTCAATCTTTGTTTTTGTGATACATACTTTTCATGTTAACTTGATAAAAATAATATCAAATCTTTAATTTCATATGTACCATTTTCTGACTTGGCTCTAATTTACTATATTTTATCATGACAATCTCATTGATCATATATGTACCATTTTTGTAAGTCGTATTTGTATATTTTATCATGTCATGTCCTATTCTAGCTATATTTAGAATTTGCTCTACTTTGCTGAAATATTATTTGAAAAATTGAAAAATTAAGTGCTAAAAAAAATAAGTATTTGTTATGAAACGAAGAGATGCAGGGTAAAGAACAAATAAAAGGGGAGAATAAAAGAGAAGGACGCATTTTTATTGGTCAATAGAGATTAATCTACAATGTTTCTCCAAAGTTTATATTTATAGACATAATAAGTATATATGTGATACAAAACTCTACTTCTAATGAGTATTAAAGTCATAAAGTACGTTAAACTTATCTTGATCTTGATGAGCATCTACTTAATAATAAAATATTTATAACACTCTCCATTGGACGTCCATTGGTAGATAATATGCCTCGTTAAAACCTTACTAAGATAAAAACTCTATGGGAAAAAATTATTAGTTAAAAACCTTACCAGGAAACCCAATGGGCCAAAAGCTCGGTTAACAAAAAAAGAGCACAACGCGTATTTACACTCTCTCATGACAACATCACATGATATCTCAAATTCTAAATATTCTAATCTTGAATACTAGCTTTTCAAATGATCACTTGAATGTATTTGTGAAGCATTTACATCATTGTTCTTTCGAAAGTCTTGAGTGAGAAAATTTTGGGGAAATATATATTTTTCTCTTCAGGAGTTTCAACAATAATCATAACAAACTTCATTCATGAACCTTCTATAAAAATATACAAGTTCCAATCAAATAAATAAATATTTACGCAAATATATTGAACAATTTCCTGAAAATTTCTATATGCTTCCAGCATTTTAAATATTAAGGATTTTAATATAAACTTCACTATATAGTGATTTGTATAAAAGATTGTAACAATAACCATTAGATGTATATCAAATTTTTCAAAAACTATCAAATTAATAAGATATCTAAAGGTTATTGCATTTACCTTAAAAGGATGCTATACGTTTCATAATCAATGCTAGGACTCAGTGAAAAACTTCATTTTTCTAATTTTGTTTGTACAAAACTATACATTTGTATCCCCACTAGCTTTATACCTTTAGATGTTTGGACTAATGTTTCAAAACCTTCTCAAGATTAATTTTACTTGAATTAGTCTTTCCATTTTAGTCAATCTATTCAACGTCTATATTTCTCAACAAATTTCTTCAAGATCCTCCTTTTGTTTCATTATCTCAATAATACTATTGCATGAAAAATCATTGTCGATAACTTTCTATTTTCACAGTTCAATATTTTCTCATATTGAGATAACTTATTGAGATCTCTTTATTTTCATTATTTTCTTCTTCAGGTATTTGAATCTCTTCTGGAGTTTTTATAATTAGATATGTATTGGTTCTTTTCTGAAGCACTCGCCTCCATTATATGACCATCTAGATTTATTCTTTTCTTTTACAAGAATTTTCCATCTTTGGAACCAATTGATCTATCATGCTTCAGGCATACATTACCTTCAACTATTCTAACAAATTTTTCTACTGGGAATTCAATTCAAATCAAAACCTCAGTTGGTATATAACACTTGGTTATTCTCATTAGGTCAACAAATGCTTCTAGCAGTTAACTTGTACTAAAGTGAATTATCTTTTGAATTTCAAGTTAAAATTATTTTATATGGAGGCCTAGATATTGATAATTCATTCTAAGTAATTATTTCATCTAGCTATTATTTCTCTCCCCCAAATGTTGGGAAAATTATCAAGTCAAAATAGTACTCACAAATCATGTTATAATTGAATCTCTAATTTATTCAACACATTTAATAATACAAGGAGAGTTGTAACTAATGTATATTCCAAACTTTCTTTGAATACACATTTTCTGCTTTGTGGTAGAGCAACTTAAACATATATCGCACATTCAAAAATTCTAAAATGGGTTGTATTTTGGCTCTTAACCAAAAGCCAACTATAATGGGGAGTATTTTGGCTCATATCCTTATACATGTATACAAAAACATTTGTTCTCAAAAATTATGGTTTATTAACTAGAGGCATTTACTTCATAAATTTTGCTAAACTATTTTATACAAATAACATTAAGCTTTGTGATATTTACTCATACTGACAATTTAACATACAATGATCATTAAAAGCCTGAGAAATGAACTCTTGAACATTAGCAAGAATTGACACAATTGCATAATCTAAAAGTTTTGTTTTTATATTAATCTTTAAACAAGTAATCTCGCAAACTACAGGTTGCATGTTGATAACTCACATATGGTTATATTTGTAACACTCTTCACCTATTTCAAACAACCAATATGAATGGAAGATGCCACCAAAGCATGTACGAGTAAAAAATCTTATTTTTATTTAAGAATTAAAAGTTTAAAAAAAATTTATAAATATGTTTTAGACAAGATTAAAAGTTTTAAAACAATTTAAAATCATTAAGATTTATTCGGGGTTATTCAAAGTTGATCAAAACCCAAAATGAGCTCTAAAAGGTCAAATCAACTTAAGATAGTGCAGTGCTGAAAACAAGTGCGATGTTTCAACATAGGGACTTCTGAAGTCGCGATGAGACTTACTGAGTAGTGATGTCACGACGTCAGTTATGTGATGTCACAAAATTGGGTGGCGAGGTCGCGACGTTGTAATTTCGTGGTCACAATGTTGAAATTTTGTGCTGGCGACATGACTCACTAAGTATGCCTAAAACACTTCAAAATGTTTTCCAAAAAGTGTCAAGCTAGAAATTTAGTCTCCCAATCCGTCCGACCTTAGGCAATTTCTCACTTCAAATGCACCTAAGTCAGCCTAGCTCTCAAAATATGAGAATTCTCCCAAAAATTCTCTAAGGCACCGAAAAATATAGTGGAAATAACTCGAAATGAAAAGAGAAAAAGGGAATTGAAAAGCCACAAGAAAACAATGCACACCAAATGTTTGAGTAAATTTTCTTAATATATTCTTAACTCAATAATAATTGAATATGATGGGATGATTACAAATGAATGGGGCCTTTATTTATAGTTGATCTTCCCTAAAACCAATGGTACAGATTGAGTTACATCGACGATCAAGATTAGAGCCTATCTACAATTGAAAGTCATAAGGGATTTAAACTCTGTATAATCTTATCCTATTAGGATTTACCTTATTTATCCTAGTAACTGTAGTTTGACTAAAGTGTTTCACTGGGCTACCAAGGCTTCAAATAGATGGGCTTCTCCATGGGTACCACAAATCGGTATAGTTCATGTGGGTCAAATGAGTCTCATTTAATAAGCTAACCTCTATGGGGCGTTTTGTGAGCAATGGTCACGAGCTTTGATCTGCGACCGATGACACTAGCACATACATTAAAATCTCTATGAAATCCACTATAAAACTCTTTAAATTCACAATTTATAATCCTCGGAGGTAAGTAACCATGCATATCATCAATTTGGAAAAAAAAAGATAGGATGATGAAATAAGCATAGCTTTCAAACTCTAATTTAAACAACATTCAACACAAAGACCAAGTAATATGAAAATAACATATTTACTTATGTAAACACCTACTGCATGCCACAACTAAAACTATGTCACTTTCATACTCTTGAAAGTTTCGTTGATAGTGTGATGTCCCGAATTGAACTAGGCTTCAAGTCTCCCCGAATAAAAAATCTACGCATAAAAACATTAACATGTAAGCAAATAATGCTTAGTAAGTTCAAATGGAATTCACTGTACTTACCTTGTTGGAGGTGAGCAAGCCAAATGTCATAAGAACATAAATAATTACTACAACATTTTCAACTACATCACATAAGGCAAATTAAGCATAATAATTTATAATCATATTAACCAACTATATATATTCTTATCATCTCATGAAACACAATTATATATGTATATATTGGCAACACATGTAAAGGCTTTTATACTTAGTTTAAGGTTTAATTAACTTTAATTAATCAAGTTTATTTTTAGGTAATCATTTTATATTCTATTAATCTTACTTATATAAGTTAATGATAATCACCATCATTTCCCACTAAAAATATGAAAAAAGTGGTTTAATAATCATTTAGTCCCTTTGGATAATTGTTAACTAGGTCCTCAAGCATTTTTTAAATTAAAACTCAATAGCGATTAGACTTTTACAATTTTGTCCTTGAGCTTTAATTAACTATTTTGTTAGTTACATTACTTAACTGGTCTTCAATATATTTTATAATAACTCCGTAAATATTCTCATTTTATCTTTAAGGACTCGATTTATGGAAATAAGGTTCTAAAATCGTATTTTTTGACACCACCTAAAATCGGGTCGTTACATATGTCTCCATTGTTCTTAGGCCCAACAAAATTATGGTGAATACCCATGTTCTTCATTAAAACAAACAAAATAAGAAATATTGAAACTAGTCATAAAAATATATAAAACTAAGAAAGCAAAATAAAAGCATACTTAAAATATAAAAACAAGAAAAAAATAACTTTAAGATAATATCAAATTTTCTAGTTTTCAGCATCATGATCTTCAAAGAAATCTATCACATCCAAATAGGTCATATCATTCAGGCCATGAAAATCACCATCTTTATAAGCATGGTTGGCTTTAGCATCATAATAAAAATCTTCATCTTTTGCAGAAAAATTAGCCTCTATTTCATTATTTTGGGATGTAAAATTTGTCTCAATATTATTTTCTTTCCTTTTAATAGATTCTTGATAAATTTTCACTAAATGCTCAAAAGTACGATAGGTACATGATGAATGTCCCTTCATACTACATCAATAGCATAAATTTTCAATAAGCTTCGAAGGATTATTTTAACCACCATTTGTTTTCCCTTCATTGTTATTCTTTTTCTAGTGGTTAGAAGTACCACTATTATGATCATCATGATATTGGTTACTAGTACGTCCTTGACCACATCCCTAACTACGTCCATGGTTAGATCACGAGCTCTATAGTTTCCTTTTTCATAATTGTTATTTACTACTACATTCACCAAAACCAATGGGACAAATTTCATGGTTTTTCATCAATAACTCATTATTTTGCTCAACCACCAGAAGGCATGATATCAATTCAGATACTTTTTAAAACCATTTTCATGATATTGTTGTTGCAAGAGCATATTAGATGCATGAAGAGTTGAACATGTTTTTTTTTTTCTAATAAGTCCTCGTTAGTTACTTTTTCTCCACATAATTTTAATTGAGAACTAACTAATTTTGAAAATTTTCAAATTATATTCACTTACAGTCTTAAAATCCATTCAATCATAACAAGCTTTAGGGAGTATTATCATTTTTGATGGTCAAATAGTTCCTTCAAATTATTTCACAACTCAAGAGGATCTTACATAGTTAGATATTCCGCTTTAATCCTTCATGTTGATGATGACGGATAAAAATTATTGCTTTTGTCTTGTCTTGATTAGATGCCTCTTAATATACTAAAATTGTATTCCCTAGTCCTTTTGCATCTAGGTGAATTTTGGTATCTAATACCCATGATAAATAATTCTTGCTTGAGATATCAAGAGTCACAAATTCGAGTTTTACAAGATTTGAAATTATTCAAGCTAATATAAAACAACGATAATAATTAGAATATAAAATACTACATAATTAACAAAACTTCAATACAAATAACTCAATTACTAAAATTAATAAAAGTTAGCACTACTAGAAATATTCAAGACTTTATAAAAGAAATATTATGTACAAAGATTAAAATGTATACATCATACTTCTATGAAAGAAACATCTATGATTGCTATTCTATTTTCATCTAATATGTAAATGCAAAATTAAGAAATCTATATGCATGTGCAAGCACATATATAATGCAACATAATATTGAAAATGAATTAACAATTAACATGCCTTTAAAAATAATACAAGTTTCAAATAAACTACTAAAACATCAAAGATTAAAAATAAAATATTTATCTACATAAATAAGATTAAAAATAAATGAAGGAAAATTAATATTGAAAATATTTGATAACCATAATTTTACCAATGCATATTCTATAGAAACATAATTATAATAATCTCTTTAAGAATGAAAGTAAGGAATAGTACAAAACAATTTGTGATATATAATTTAGGATTATCTTGAAATAAAAGAGAAATGAATTTTATTTTAATCAAGAACTTTAAGTAAATCCAGTAATAGTAACATATTATAAACTAATAAAGTTATAATAAAAGAGAAGAGTAGGAAATGAAAGGATGATTCAACTTTCACTTTGTGATACCAAAAAGCTTATACATATCCTCTATTTATAAGGTCTCAATCACCATAAGTTAAAAAATTATAATAAAGATAATTAAGATACACTATAAATTTTTAGGGGTTATAAGAGTTACAAGAAAATGTGTAACATCCTTAAGGTACGGTGGGTGGTACAGTAGCATGTTGAGTTGACAATATTAGAGAATTTTAGGAAATAAATTTATTAGGAATATCAGTGTGATAGTGTGGAATCTAGTTGGAATCAAAAGAGAGTTGGAGTGTTTTGAATTGAGAAAAGTTAACTCAAAGTATTGACTAAATTGTAAGAAAATAAAATGTAGTGGGGAAAAGTGTGAAATTGAAAGTTTAAATATGATGGCATGGAATTGGTGAATGAGGAGGAAGGTTTGAAGGTGCAATTTTTCCTAAATAGGTTATGATTTATATAAGGTATTACTAGGAAAGTATAGGGATAAAATGGTAAAAGATTGAATTAGATATTTTGTAGATGTCATGATTAGGGGTCAAAGTGTAAAGATGTAAGGATATAGGATTAATTAGCAATTTGACCAATTTTCTTAAAAATCATGAGATATTTCTTAAGATAAGTGTAGAAGAGTGGAGAAAAGATGAAAATTATTCATCTTTTCAAATGAACCCAACCGTCACTCTCCTTCATCCTTCCGTCCAACTTTTCTTTTTTATTTCGTCTAAGTCTTTTCCTCCATTTTGAACCTTTCAACCTCATTTCACTAAGTTTCTTTCATGTTTTCCTACCTAAATTAATAGAAAATTCTAGTGGTTACCCTAGTTTCATGAAAATAGGGTCAATAGCTAAATAAGAAGGAAGAAAAAAGTTAGAATTAGTATGTGATATCAAGAACTCAAGGTAAGAGATGGAAATTTCTTGTAATGTACATGTTATTTTTACTTTTAAAGCATGAATATGCTATATGATCATGATTTTAACAAGTGGAGGTTATGTATTTGTTATGGAATTAATTCCATATCTTTAGATATTTATAATAAGATTTGTAAATGTTTAAATCTTAGATTTATATGAAGTAGTAATATAAAGGATTAAATTATAAAGATAGTAAAGTATGGTACAAGAATGTGAATGAGAATAAGGTGGTAAAGTGATTTATACGTTTTAAGATTTTTATATGTGTGTTGTAAAGATGTGAAATTAAATGAAAGTTATATGTGAAATTATAAGATCGAGGACTAAATTATAAAAATTGAAAGTTGGTATAATTGATATTGAACCCAAGTAGACGAATATGAATCATCAGGATATTACTGGATGCCATTAAGGAATATATTGCACACTTACTATTTATATCCCCTTCGACGATGTTCTGTTATCCGCTTCGGCTGTCTTTTGTTATTCGCTTCAGCGATGTTCAGTTCTATTTTGTTATGTATGTCCTAATTGTTCTAATCAGTCTACTTTGGGCCTTGTGTAACAAATGTGAATTGGTAAGTGTAATTTGATCAAGCATAACTAACATCACATATATATATATATATATATTAAATTGCAATATGAAATGTAGTTTACGATTAAATTCTTGCAGTACTTACTAAGCTATTTTAGCTTAACACATTTTTTTTAATGCGTAGGTTGTAGTCGAAAGAGAAGCTAGAAGTGGTCTAAGACTTACTCGTCCTATCACATCTCCAAGCTTGATTAAGAATACGATTTTGTATTTTTTTTCAATAGTATGGCGTGTACATAGGCTTAACAAGTAGATTTTAATAGAAGGGACTAAATCTTTAATTGGGTGAACCTTGCTTAAGTTGTATTTATATAGAATTATAGTATGTCTAAAGTTTGATTCCGCAAGTTTGATGATTATGAAAATGAATGTGTTATGAATTATGGATAAATGGGGTCTTGTTGAAATGTGTTGGACTATTTTAAAATGATTTTAAGTTGTTAGGTTGATTTGATAACCTTGCAAAGGGTTTTTATCAAAATTTCAAGGTATTTTTGACTAGATTAACTCAAGGTGTTGATACCTGGGGGTTAGGTATCGATACCTGGAACTTGATGCAAGATTTTGAAAATAGAATGCCAATTTGGTATCAATACCACATCTTCGCATTAGTACCAAGGCCTGGTATCGATATTTGAGGTAAAGGTATTGATACTTGCACATTGATTTCAAAAATTTTAAATTCTAGAGGCCGATTTTAGTATCGATACTTGTCAAAGGTATAGATACCTTGTTTTAGGTATCAATACCTTATGATTTTGAACATATACTTTCCCCATGTTTTGAATAAAAATCATATTTAATTTATTTTCCAATGAAAACAATTAACCAAAAATGACCCCACACTTCCTTAATAATGTTACTAAGCTGAATTAAGTTAAAAAATCTATCATTAAAGGTTCAATCTACTTAGTGATTAGTCAAGATTGCTTTGGCACCAAATGTAATATTCCTATATCAAGTTCCAAAGGTCGGATCAGGTATAGGAGTGTTACAAAATGAATATTTAGAGGTTACGGGAGTTATATTGACATTCATTTTACAATTGTTAAGTATGACTCCTATTTCAGTCAAATTTGATAAATAATCTTCTAGTTAAACTCTGTTTATTTGTTTCAATCAAACTCTGATTAGTCTAGATTATTCTATTATTATTTGGCCTATGAATTTAGCCTATAAATAGGCTCTTTTACAATCTTAGAAAATGCACCCATTAGAGATTAGAAGTCATAACACATTTAGAGAAATTTGTGTTTACGTTTTGAGGGTTCTTTGTTTTCGGGTTTTTGAGGTTCAGTTTTTATCTCCATCTTTTGTACTCTTCGTTCTTTTGCCATTATAGTAAAATTATCTTTGCCCGTGGTTTTTTATCCTCTTTAGAGGGGTTTTTCCATGTTAAATTTGTGTGTTCAATTTCTCAATTTCTTCTGCTATTTTTATTTGTTCATTGCTTAATCGGGTCGATCCCCAACAAGTGGTATCAGCCCTAGTTCAATTTTCATAGATCAATCTGTTTAGAGATGGCAGAAACAAGGTTTGAAATTGAGAAGTTCGATGGTGTCACAAATTTCAATCTGTGGCAAGTTCGGATGATGGGAATTCTAGTTCAAATCGGCTTGAAAAAGGTTGTTACTGGTAAAAAACTTGAGAATTTAAATCAAACAGAATGGGAAGAGCTTGATGAAAAATCCTTGTCTGTAATCCAGTTGTACCTCGCGAATATGGTATTGCACAAGGTATTTATGGATAAGACCTCATCTGCCTTGTGGAAAAGGTTAGAAACTCTTTATGCGACTATGTCTCTGGCTAACCGTTTAGTGTTGAAACAACGTCTATTAACATTTCGTATGAACGAAGGTGAGCTTCTTAGAGATCACATCAGTCAATTCATTACTCTTTTAAATGATTTAAAGAATGATGAGGTTCGAATATGTGAAGGGTCATTTGTTGAGTAGAGACAAACTCGACAATGAGTTTGGTTTGGATAGCAACGCAGATAGGCAAGCTTCCTGTAACAGCCTATTTTTAATGAAATCGAAATAGTGGTTTCGGACCACAAATTTGAGTCAGAAAGAAAAATTATTTTAATATTATTGCATGGTCTGCATTATGTTAAGAATGACTATGAAAAGTTACGTTAGGAAATTTTACTGATTACATAATTAATTGATAAAAGGACCAAATTACATAAAATGCAAAAGTTGAATTCTAGTGGCTAGAGGGATCAAATAGTGATGGAATTCAAAACTTGAGGTCCTTATATGGTAAATAGAGTATTAAAAGAAGTTAGTAGATATTTATGATGATTCATCCCTGGAAAATTAGAAAAAGAAAATGATTAAATTGGAAAGTTGAAAAATTAATAGATGATAAGTTAATTAAATGAATAAAATAATTTCATATCATCATCTTTCCCAAAATTTCTATGGAAACCCTAGCTAAGAGAGAGAACTTCAAGCAAGCTTAATTGGGTGAGTAATCATGTCCCGTTTTTAGTAATTTTTATATTTCGAGATCGTAATAACCTAATCTATCTATTTTGGGGATCAATTTGCAAACTTATCAAAGTATTAAAATTTTTCCATGGATGATTATGTCGAAATTTTAAAATTTATGGTATAAAATGAAAGGTTGTTGATAAACAACTTTTTTAAAGGAAATTTAGATGAAATTGTGATTTGGGGACTGAATTGAAAACATGTAAAATTCAAGGAAAATTTTTAATTTTATGAATTACATGGGCTGGAAATGCTATATGTAAAAATCACTTAGGCTTGGAATAAGGATTAAATTGCTCAAATTTTACTTTTCGAACCTAGGGACGAAATCATCATTAATTAAAAGTATAGGGGCAAAATAGTAATTTTGCCTAGGATGTGAATTGAATATAAAATGCATTAAATTGATGTTAAATTTACTCATATAGATCCGAAAAGACCTAATACGGAATCGGATCGAGGAAATCAAAAAGTATCGGATTAGTGGATTTTCATACACGAGCAAATGTTTAGGTAAGTTCGTGTAACTAAATTATGTATATTAATATGTTTGAATTGAATGGTATAAACGTCTTATGTATGAAATTGATCACATGTACAATAATGCCCGATAAGTAATAAGTCTCGTTTGAATAAATGAAACTCGATGGATATAGGATTTCCCATATTGGTTGTAGTCCTGCATATATTGCGGACACACCATAGCTCGGAAGAGCATCCTGTTATAAGCCCTCTCGAGCTTCCTGTTACATGGTTCCTATGAGCTTCCTTGATCCTGATCAATGTGTTGTGGATATACCGTAGCTCTTTGTGAGCTTCCTGTTATATGATCAGTATTGATCCTGCATGTATTTCAGACATATCGCAGGTCTTTAGGAGCGTCCCGATAAAGGCTCTTTGTGAGCTTCCTGATATGGCTCGCTTGAACTTCCCGTTATATAGCTATCCAAAGCTTCCTGATAATAACTCTTCGGATTTATCCCATTAAGCTCACATAAGCTTTCTGTTTTAAACTCTTTTGAGTTTCCTGCTATTAAGCTTGGATAAGCTTCTTGTTATATGGCTTACACAAGCTTCCTGTTATATGGCTCGAGAGATTGCTCCCTGACTATGTGCTCTAATGAGTATGAATTGATGAATTTTACAGTTTTCTACACTTTAAGTGTACTATATGTGTGTGTCCATCGATATTTTCAATAAATTCAATGGGCAAAGTTCTGACATGGGCTAAACTGAGATTGAGATGATTTGTCAGGGAGAGGTGCATGTTATACGGAAATATGATGTGAAAAGCATATGTATATGAAAGTTATTACATGGTGAGCTCATTCATGTTACTGGTATTTGTGTGAATTACTTGACTAACATGATTAGTGAAGTTGTGTTATAGGCTTTTATCCAAATTGCTAGGATGTTATTTAAATGTTTATTTTAATGAAAATGAACGGTAAGCTAATTTCCTATTATACGAACTTACTAAGCATTATATGCTTACTATGTTTATTTTCCTCTATTTTATAGTGTTGGAAAGCTCGTAAAGATTGGAAATTGGTCGAAGCATCATCACACTATCCTTCAGCTCGTTTCGGTATAAATGACAAAATTTCTTTTGAGTATAATGGCATGTATAGGCTAAATAGCCAATATTGGCATGATAATGTTTTGGTTGTAACTAGCCAGTGGAATGGCTAGAGTTAAGCATATTTTTATGTAGTTATATAAGGTATTGTCATGCTTGATGTGTGTATGGAAAGGATTGAATGATGGAAGTTACTTAAATATATATTAATGGTTACATGAATGGGTAAAACATACTTATATGTTTATATGGCCAATTAGGTAAGTTTGAATACTTAATTTCTTATGATAATATATTATGCATAAGATTGGTTTGGCATGGTTTTAAATGTCTTGAATTGGTTGATGAATGTATTTAAGTGTTTTTATAGGTTGAAGGTAAATTTGGGTGAGAAAAGTGGCCTTGAAAATGGCCTATTTTCGTCCACACGGGTAGACACAGACATGTGTCTTAACCGTGTGTGACACACAGCCATGCGCACGGGCGTGTGGTATGGCCGTGTGTCCCTACATCCTTAAAATTGAGAAACAGAATGTGATGTGTCTCTAACTAACTACGATCACAATAAAGACAAGCACACCAATCTGTCAATAGTATAGTTATGGTAAGGCCCGTGATATCGTATCCACAAGGACCAAGAGTACTAGTAATTACTATCTTTTTATTATCTAGCCTAAGAATTAGAGTGATTTCTTTTAAACTAAAACTTAATTAAAAATACGACAGAGAACAAATTGGGAAAATATTTTAGACAACATTATGAGATAAGCAATACCTAAAGAAGAATCCATCTAGACTTCACTTATTACTTTTGATTCATATGATTTATTCACTTGACTTAATCCGTAGAAATCCCTAATTTATTTTAATATCTTTTTCAAGACTAAAAACAACTAACTCTAGGTTGATTAATTGAAATTTCTTTCTAATTAAAACCCCTATTGTCGTATCAACTCGATCTATTGATTCCCTTATTAGATTTGACTCTAATCCGGCAGATTTTCATCGCCCTATTTCTAGGGTTGCAATCAAATCCGCTTAATTGTGTTGATCTACTCTTAAACAAGGACTTTTGCTCCTCTGAATAAGCACATTCGACTTGAATCAATAACCTGAATTATCAAAACAAGAATAAGAACTCACTATTAAGAATAAGAACAAGTATTTATCTTATAAATCAAATAATAATAAGATCCGTCTTAGGTTTCATCCTCTTAGGTATCTAATAGATTTAGTCCATACTAATGGGGGGAAACATCTTAAAATAAGGAAAACAACAAAACATAAGAAAACCCAAAAACTTCTAAAGAACTTGATGGGAGATCTTCAGTTTTGATGGAAATCCTTCTTCCGAGTTGCTCCCGACGGCTGTCTTCGAGTATTTTCTGCCTTCTGCTTGGCGTCCTCCTTTAGGTTGCCCCCTAGGGTGTTTATATAGGCTTTGGAACACCTCTCTTGGCCCATAAGTGGCCTATTTCGAATAGAACTAAACTTTGATATAGCAAGGACAAGCTCGTGTTCGATTTCTTAGACCGTGCTCTCTTCTGCTCGCTACACATGGCCGTGTGGTCTGCCCGTGTACGTTGATCGAGGCCGTGTTCGATTTTGCTCATAACACACGGCCATGTTGATTCCTAAGGTCAGCCTATCTTGTCCCGTTTTGGCCCGTTTATCGTTCTTTTCAACTCCCTAAGCTCTCCTGAGTGTAAAACATGAAATTAAAGGATTAGGAGCATTGAATTCTTCAAATCTAATGAAATTTCATCCAAAAATAAGCCAAGCATGGGGCCAAAATATGTATAAATTATGGTTTATCAAATATCCACACACTTAAGCATTTACTTATCCTCAAGAAAAATCCTCAACTCACAATTAAAATTAACTTACTTAATTCATAATCCTCATCAATAATGTTTCATCATAATTAATAGATAATTCATACATTGATAATTTAACTAAAGAGTCTTAAAGATTCAAATAATTTAAGTCATAAGTTTTTATAGCATGAAAACATAGGTGTTTCTCCTTATCTAAATAATTACCTTTGATCTAAAATCGACAAGAATTGACATCCTCACTAAATATTCACTCAAATCACTCAAAGAGTTTTAATGTTCATCTTAAGCACTCAAAAGTCAAACATGAAAAGTTAATCCCATAGGCTTGCATGAAAATCAAATCTCCGCCACTATAAAATGAGATGATACACAAATCAAAAGGTCTTAAAAAGGGTTGTAATGGGGCTTGGGTTAATGGTGTGGATAAAGGTTGAATTAAATGGTTAAAATCGAGATTGAATTGTCAAATTACCTAACTAGAACAATAGACTAATACTGAATAATTACATCAATTGAAAACTTATCATAATAACACGATCTTCTTCTAAAGATGTGAATTTAAGCGTTTTAAGCTCAAATAACATAGAACTAAAAATTAATGAATTTTTTTTTTAAGAATAAGAACAAGTTCACGATATAAGATGAATTTAACAACTGAAATAAAGAAAATAGATAGGCAAATGATCAAATCAAATCTCGACAAAAGGAAGTCAATAAAGTAGGGAAGTAAAAATTTAGTTTTGGGTTAATATTAATGGGTGTGTCAAGAAACGATTTATTATGATTCAAAGCGGTTTACTAGGGGTTAATTATGAAGGTATGCTTTTTGTGGAGTGAGTGGGTTAAATCCTAGGTGTCTTTATCATCTTAGTATATCAAATCAAAAGTGCGGTCTCGATATGCATAATCGAAGCAAGTTCTAGAATAACAAATCAATGTTGACACACTCATAATCAATAAAGTGAGGATGAAAAAAAATGTATGCTCTAAAAGGCTCAAAGTCTCACAAAAATTATGGTTTTTGATGTCAGCCTTGCGAGTTTCAAACTTCAAAGTAATATTTAAGATTAGGGAAACAACCTAATAAATTTTAAATTCTGAAAATAGGCTTATCACGCTTCGATTCTCTAATGTCTTAAAGTTTAAATGATCAATGCACAATTATCTTATGACTTAATCCAAAACAGATCAACAAAAATCATAAATCAATAAAAGTTTTGTTCTAATATTAATATGAGAAAATTACTTACGAACAAAACATAATTCAGGGATCAATTAAATAACTTCCCTTTACTTAAGATGTACATTGTCCTCAATGTACAAAGATAGATAATAACAATATAATAAGAAAATCATAAGAGAGGGATAGAATTGAAACTTCCTGAATTATGGATGAATTTTTAGGGAGTGAAAGTTGTAGAAATAGAGTCGATGATAAGCATGATGAACTAAGCAGAGGTGAAGGTGGAGGAGAATACTCCTGTAATTTGTTCGTTCCTTATTAGCACCTTGAACCTTTTGAAACTGCGAAATCATCAATAAGGTTTTTAGGGGGTTTTATAATAGAGTTTGTTATGGTTACTCGATAATAGATAGTCAGGGATAAAAAGAATTCACGATATATTGATAACAATTAAAAACAAGAAAGACAAAGAGAAATAGTTTAAAAATTAAAATAAAGGAAAATGAAAACAAATAAATGGACTCAAAGTCCTTATCATCAGCCGGATTGGGAGGTGGTGGTGGCAGCGATATGTGAAAATGCTGACAAATTTGTTGAAGAGTCGCCTCGATGCCGTCAAATCATCGAGCATTGTCGTTAAATTGTTGAGTAAAATACTTCTCGAACCGAGTGAGGCACTCAGAAATGTCAGTCAGTGAAGCTGCCACATGAACTGGTTGGCGTGGCGGTGGTGGCGCAAACGGTGGCTCCTCGTGGTGTGGAGGGACATTATCAGTAATGTCCTCTGGGGCGTCATGATCAGTGGCCGTTGACAGATGGTATTGAGGAGGATCGAACCCATGGTGATGCTCAATCATCCTTATTTGAAGCATCGTCTAGATGCCCTGCAGGGCCATCTGCCCAATAAGGGTGAGCGAGGAGGATTGAGCTGTGGTGTTGAGGAGCCCAAAATATCGAGCCAAATACGTGATGTATGGGCCCATGGAGATGACTCCTCTCCTATGTTACTCGTCTGATGCTGAATGGCGCGAGCGATGAAATAAGCTAAGTCGAAGACGTGCCCGTTCGCCATGCTCCATAAAAAATAGTCGTCGTGAGTGTTGACGATGCCGATGCTCTCTCACCTACCCGTCAAAGTATGGGCTAGGATAGCATGTAGGTACCTCAATGATGGGGCAAGAGCTGACACCTTGGAGCGACTGGGGTCATAGGTGGCCGAGGCGGGGACTAAGTCTCTCCAACAGGTAGAGGGGGAGTAGTGGATGTAGCAGTAGAGGTCCTTTAAAGTCATTGTCCTCCATGAACTCCTCGGTGTAGAGTCTCAAAACGACTCAGAACTGTGGGACACTCAGCTCATGAACGAGGCCTTTGAGATGAAATTGGACTGTGCCGGGGTCATCAAAATTCGTCATGACCGTCTGGAGGTGGAACGTGGAACAGATCTCCAAAGTGAGCTCTAGGTAGGTGGGCTCAACGATCTCAAAGAAGTGCCCCCATAGGTCAGTGGATAATAGGGCCCGAACTGCGTCGGCTAGCTGGACCTACTCCAAAGCGATCCAATCGATACATCTCCCCAAGCCGAGGGGTTGCGCCCGAAGTATCTGGAAAAGCTCCTCATGGGTTCCCAGAGGAAACTGTAGAAAGAGGTGTCATATTTCGGCGGAGGCGCTAGAAGAGGTCACACCGGGTCCCTTTCTCTTTTTCGACGTGGGATGGCAATCTTTTTGCTGCGTGGGGGAGTCATTACGTTCTGAAAAAGCCAAAGATTTTTCACTAAATCAAGTGTCATTGCCAGCCCAAAATGTACTATCCTAGTAGTCCTAAGCAATTGTATAATCCTAATAGTGAATTTATAATAGAATGCTAAAATCAAATGCTAAAATTGGATATCAAAAGGAATATACTAAAATTAAGTAATATTAAACTATCAAACTAACATCAACCATCAAAAAGAACTAATGAATTTTGAAATAGAAATTTAAATACTAACGAAAATAATTATAAAAACAGAGAATAAGATCAATTAAAAATGAATGAAATAAATAGTAGTGGTGGAGAAAGGTGAACCGATGGAGGTGTTGGAGCGGTGACACAGACGTGGTGGTGGCGCACAGGCGTGGTGGTTTTACACGGGCGTGGTCTGCGTGCTATACGCGTGGAGAAGAAGAGGAAAGAGGAAAGGGAAAGATGAGGGCAAGAGGAGAAAGGGAACACGAAAAGAGGAGTGAGAGTTGGTGGTGGCGGCCGGAATAGGGGGATTGAGTAGAGAGAGTGGAGAACGGCTAGGGTTTTTAGGGGGAAATTTTGGGAGAAGATGAACAGTGGGGTGGTTTAAATAGAAATTGGGGCACAGATCGAGGCCCACGGTCGTGTGCCTTTTATTTAGCTCGTGTTTTCAAAATTTTGATTTAGGGCGCGTCTGATCCTTGTCCCACACCCATGTTCCCTGGGCGTGTTGGGTCACACAGGCCTAACCGCACGGCCGCATGATGCTTCATTCGTTTCTCCCACGCCTGTGTTTAAGATCATACACCGTGGTAATTAGTCAGCATCAACCACGACCAAAAGGCACGGGCGTGTCCCATGCCCATGTGATTTGTTCAGATTCAACCACGGCTTTTGAGCACGGGCTTGTCGTACGCCCATGTCATTTACTCAGTATCGACCATGGCCGCATCGCAAGGCCATGGCATTTTATCGCAGTCCCGTACTCTGTAGTTAGTTTTGACCACGGCCACATCGTACGGCAGTGGCATTTAGTTGGAACCCGTGTTTTGGGGAAAATTTTTCCTATTTTCGCACGATCTCTTCCACGCCCATGTACCTACCCATGGTGTCCACACGGCCACGGCCACGCCCGTGTGCAAGGCCGTGTGGGCATGGAAACCTGCACTTATTAATTCGTTTAGTTTTTAGTTAATTAGAAATCGAAAATATGGACGTTAGTGAGGTTAGTGCTCGAGTTGCCTCTCGAGAAGCGCTTGTTTAAAGTTTTAAGTTAGACTTACCCTATTTTCATCTCTATATGAAGGTTCACAAAGCTGAAGCTCCTTTCTCATATCCCTAAAATCTTCACCAATATATATTTTAAGTCGTTGACCATTTACCTTGAATGTGCCATAAGTCGGATGAATTACCTCAATTGTGCCATAGGGAAAAATGGTTTTGATTATGAATGGACCTGACCATCTTGATTTCAGCTTTCCAGGAAATAGTTTGAGCTTTGAATTATATAATAGAACAAGATCTCCAACTTCAAATTACTTCGATTTCTTCAAACGAGCATCATGGCATCGTTTTGTTACTTCCTTATATAAACATGAGTTCTCGTAGCATTAGCTCGCCACTCATCTAGCTCGTTTAACTGCATCATTCTTTTCTCACCTGCAAGTTTAAGATCATAGTTTTAAGAATTTTATAGCCCAAAATGCTTTGTGCTCTAATTCAAATGGTAGATGACAACTCTTCCCGTAGACAAGTCTGTATGGGGATGTTCCAATGGGAGTTTTGAAAGCGGTTCTATTTGCCCATAAAGCATCGTCTACTTTTAATGCTCAATCTTTCCTGTTTGATTCTACGATTTTCTCCAAAATACGCTTAAGCTCTCGATTGGCTACTTCAGCTTGTCCACTTGGTTGAGGGTGATAAGGAGTAGCTGTTCTGTGGTGTACTCCATATTTCTTTAAGATTTTATCAAATTGAGTATTACAAAAATGAGTACCCCTATCACTAATAATTGCTCTAGGTGTTCCAAATCGAGAGAAGAGTTTCTTAAGAAATCTCACTACCACTCTAGCATTATAGTAGGTAGAGCTTGAGCTTCCACCCATTTTAACATATAATCAACTACTACTAAGATGTATTTATTCCCGAATGAGCTAGAGAATGGACCCATAAAATCAATACCCCATACATCAAATATTTCACATGATAGCATATATGTTTGAGGCATTTCATCGCGTTTAGAGATATTACCTGTTCTCTAACATCTATCACACGAAATAACATACCTGTTAGCGTCCTTGAACAGCGTGGGCCAATAAAAACCTGATTCGAGCATTTTATGTACCATCCTAGTCCCACTGTAATGTCCTCCTATTGGTCCAGAATGGCAATGTTCTAGGATTTTGCTTGCTTCTAACTTTCTAACACATCTTCGAATTACTTGATCTATACATATACGAAAAAGAAAAGGGTCCTCCCAAAAATAATTTTTCACATCAGCAAAGAATTGCTTCTTTTGATGATGTGTTAACATGTTAACCCTTTTGGTAGGATGTTAGCAACTAAGTAATTCGCAATATCTACAAACCAAGGTACCTCGGAGTTGGGTATAACAAAGAGTTGATCTTTAGGAAACAAGTCATTTATCTCACTCTCATTGAGTTCTTTGATATGTGGATTTTCAACCCTAGAAAGATGGTCTGCTGCAAGATTTTCAGCTTCTTTCTTATCCTGAATTTCCAAATCAAATTCCTACAATAGTAAAATCCATCTTATGAGTCGAGGTTTTGCATCAGATTTAGTTAAAAGATAACGAAGGGCTGAATGGTCAGTGTAAACGACAACTTTAGATAATATCAAATGCTGTCTAAATTTATCAAATGCAAAAACCATAGCTAGCAACTCTTTTTCTGTTGTAGTGTAATTTTCTTGTGCGGCCATCAATGTTTTGCTAGCGTAATAAATTGGCTGAAAATGCTTGTCTCTTCGCTGTCCTAAAACTGCACCTACTGCAAAATCACTCGCATCACACATTAGTTCAAAGGGTAAATTCCAATCAGGTGCAATTATAATTAGAGCATTTATTAGTTTTTTGAGGGTATTAAATGCATCTAAACATCCCTGATCAAAATTGAAAGGTACATTTTTTTCTAGTAATTTCGTTAAAGGCTTAGCTTTTTAGAAAAATCATTAATAAATCTTCTATAAAATCCAGCATGTCCTAAAAAGCTTCTAATAGCTTAACTGAACTAGGAGGAGGTAATTTTTCTATGGTTTCAATTTTTACTTTATCAACCTCAATCCCTTTACTAGAAATTTTGTGACCTAACACAATACCTTCTCGAACCATAAAGTGACACTTTTCCCAATTAAGCACAAGGTTCGTTTCCTCACATCTCATTAAAACTCGTTTTAAATTTTTAAGGTAAAGATGGAAAGAATTACCAAATTTTGAAAAGTCGTCCATAAATACCTCCATGATATCTTCCACAAGTTCATCAAAGATGGCTAGCATGCAGCACTGAAAAGTAGTAGAAGTATTACATAATCCAAAAGGCATTCTACGATAAGCAAACATACCATATGGACATGTAAATGTTGTCTTTTCTTGATCCTCAGGAGCTATTGGGATTTGAAAGTAGCCAGAGAGTCCGTCTAGGAAGCAATAGTACATATGCCCAGATAATCTTTCTAACATCTGATCAATGAAGGGTAAAGGAAAGTGATCTTTTCTCGTGGCATCGTTCAACTTCCTATAGAAAATGCAAACTCTCCAACCCGTGACTGTTCTTTTTGGAATCAATTCATTCTTTTCGTTGGCTACAACAGTCATGCCTCCCTTCTTTGGAACAACCTGCACAGGACTTAGCCAAGTACTGTTAGAAATAGGATAAATAACTCCAGCATCTAGAAGTTTAATTACCTCAGCTTTAAAAACTTCCTTCATATTGGGATTCAATCGTCTTTGAGGTTGCACACATAGTTTATATTCATCTTCCATTAAAATTTTGTAGGTGCAAAATGATGGACTTATCCCTTTAATGTTAGAAATTTTCCAAGATATGGCTCTTTTATGCTCCTTTAATACCTGTAGTAACTCGTCTTTCTCATTAGGTTCTAATTCTGAAGAAAAAATTACGATAGTGTAGAATTATCTCTTAGGAATGCATACTCTAAGTGGTTTGGTAATTGTTTCAATTCCAATTTGGGAGGCTCTTCAATAGAGGGTTTTTGTTTTAGTTCGTCGTTTATTTCAATGCCCTCATACTTCTTTTGTCTTGGGGAAGAAGTATTAGAATTTAACTCATTTTTTATCTCACCCATCTCATCGGTATCGTCGTCTTCCCCTTACCTTGGGTAAAACACAGTTCTAACGTGTTTTCATGCATGATTTCCTGAAAAGAGTCTTGAATAAAATGATCAATAGCAACAATAAAGTAATAGGAATCATCTTGCTCTCTAGAATATCGCATAGCATCATAAATTTTAAAAATAATTTCCTCGTCACCTACCCTTAGCACAAGTTTACCATCACCTACATCAATAATAGCCCTAGCAGTAGCTAAAAATGGGCATCCTAAAATTAAAGGCACCTCAACGTCCTATCCATGTCAAGCGCAACAAAATCAATAGAGAATATAAATTTGTCAACTTTTACTAAAACATCTTCAATAATTCCCCTAGGATATTTAATAGATCTATCAGCTAATTGAATATTCATCCTAGTGGGTTTTGGTTCCCCGAGACTAAGTTGCTTGAACATTTTATAAGGCATTAAATTAATATTGGCACCTAGATTAGCTAATGCTTTCTCAATATTTAAACTACCAATTAAACAGGAAATAGTGAAACTTCCTAGATCTTTCAATTTGGTTGGTAGCTTATTTTGGAGAATAGCTAAACATTCCTCGTTAAGCTCCAAGATTGATAGCTCTTCAAACTTTATTTTATTTGCTAAAAGTTCTTTTAGGAATTTTGCGTATGTCGGCATCTACGAAATAGTTTCAACAAAAGGTAAGTTAATATGTAACTGTTTAAAAAGTTCAAGAAATTTACCATATTGTGTGTCTATGCGGTCTTTTTCTAACTTTGTCGGATATAGGATTGGTGGTTTATACTCTTTAAGTACCAGTGTTACATTCTCGTTTACTTCCTCACCCTTTTTCTTATCAATTTCTTGTGGCATCTTCTTTCTGGCTTCAACCAACACCTTTCCATTCCTTAGTGTAAGCTCACAATTTGTTATAGGTAAATTACAGTTGCCTTTGGAAACTAGTTTAGCCATTTGTCAATTTGATTCTCAAGCCTTTGAATTTATGCTTGTTGATTTTTCAATGCTGTTTCGGTATTCTAAAAATGAGTCTCTGACACCGAAATAAACTTTGCTAACATATCTTCAAGGTTCGGCTTTTTCTCTTGCTGGTATGGTGATTGAAAGCCTGGAGGGGGTTGTTGTCTCTGATTTCCTTGACCAACCCATGAGAAGTTTGGGTGGTTCTTCCAACCTGGATTATAAGTGTTACTATAAGGGTTATTTTGAAGTCTAGAATTATTACCCATATAGTTCGTCTGTTCATTTTCTATGCCAAGGTTGTAAGGTGGGTATTATGTATTGCTCATTCCTCCTCCATTCGTATCGCACTACATAACTGGATGTACCTGCGAAGAGCCACACAAGCCATCAATCTTTTTACTTAAAACTTCTACCTGGTTTAACAGCATGGCCACTGCGTCGAGGTTAAAAAAACTAGCGGCTTTTGGTGGCTTCGTCCTCATAACTTGCCACTGATAGTTATTCAGTGACATCTCTTCAATGAATTAGTAAGCAGCCTCGGTGTTTTATTGTTTAGTGTACCACCGGCAGCTGCATCAATCAACTGCCTAGTTGAGGGGTTCACACCATTGTAAAAGGTTTGAACCTGTAAACATAATGGTAGCCCATGGTGAGGGCACATTCTCAGTAGATCCTTGTATCTCTCCCATGCATCGTTAAGTGTTTCTAAATCCATCTACACAAAAGAAGAGATATCATTCCTTAACTTAGCTGTTTTAGCCGGTGGAAAACATTTAAGTAAAAATTTTTCGGTTATTTGTTCCCATGTAGTGATTGATCCTAGTGGTAACGAGTTCAACCACCGTTTGGCTTTATTCCTCAACGAGAAGGGAAACAACCGAAGACAAATGGAATCATCAGAAACACCATTAATCTTGAAAGTGTCGCAGTATTCCAAAAAATTTGCCAAGTGATTATTTGGATACTCATCCTGCAAACCATCAAACTGAACAAATTGCTGAATCATTTGTATAGTGTTAGGTTTCAGTTCAAAATTATTTTCAGCAATAGCAAGTCTAACAATGCTTGATCCGGTTCCTGTTAAATTAGGTTTAGCATAATCATACATAGTACGAGGAGCAAGATTTTGATTCACCGGATTTGTGGCAACCACAGGAAGTAGCGGATTATTATTGGCCATCTCTACGGTAGTATTGGTTTCTTCTTCTTGCTCTTCTTCTATGTATTGTAAGCTTCACCTTATTTCTCTTCAATTTTTACTAGCGGTATGTTCATCTCACTGTCAAAATTCAAGGGTCCTAACGGGTTTCTTCTAGTCATAAACTAAAATTACCTGCCAAAAGCAAATAAAAGAAGAATTAGCAAAGTTAAAATAAAATAAAAATAAATTGCAAACAAATAAATTGCCTAAAGTAATAAAAATTTAATTTTCCTAATATCTTAGTCCCTGGAAACGGCGCCAAAAACTTGATGTGTCTCTAACTAACTACGATCAAAATAAAGGCAAGAGCACCTATCGTTCAATAGTATAGTTATGGTAAGACCGGTGATATCGTATCCACAAGGACCAAGAGTACTAGTAATTACTATCTTTTTATTATCTAGCCTAAGAATTGGAGTGATTTCTTTTAAACTAAAACTTAATGAAAAACACGACAGAGAACGAATTGGGAAAATACTTTAGACAACTTTATGAGATAAGCAATACCTAAGGAAGAATCCACCTAGACTTCACTTATTACTTTTGATTCATATGATTTATTCACTTGACTTAATCCGTAGAAATCCCTGATTTATGTTAATATCTTTTCAAGACTAAAACAACTAACTCTAGGTTGATTAATTGAAATTTCTTTCTAATTAAAACCCTATTTTCGCATTAACTTTCGGTCTATAGATTCCCTTATTAGATTTGACTCTAATCGCGATTTTCATCGCCCTATTTCTAAGGTTGCAATCAACTCGCTTAATTGTGTTGATCTACTCTTAACGATGACTTTTGCTCCTCCGAATAAGCATATTCAACTTGAATCAATAACTTTGAATTATCAAAACAAGAATAAGAACTCAAAATTAAGAATAAAAATAAGTATTTATCATATAAATCAAATAATAATAAGATCCATCTTAGGTTTCATCCCTTAGGTATCTAAGGGATTTAGTTCATACTAATGGGGGGAAACATCTTAAAATAAGGAAAATAACAAAACATAAGAAAACCCAAAAAACTTCTAAAGAACTTGATGGGAGATCTTCAATCTTGATGGAGATCCTTCTTTCGAGCTACTCCGACAATTTGTCTTGAGTTTTTTCGCATCCGCTTCGGCATCCTCCTTTAGGTTTCCCCTAGGGTGTTTATATAGGCTTTGGAACACCTCTCTTGGCCCATAAGTGGCCTATTAGAATAAATTAAACTTTGATCTGGCGAGGGACACGCCTGGTGTGACATGCCGTGTTTGATTCCTTAGACGTGCTCGCTTCGCTTTCGCCACACACGACCATGTGGTCTACCCATGTATGTTGATCCGGCCGTGTTCGATTCGCTTTCAGTAACACTACCGTGTTTGATAGCCCAGTAGCGTTGATTCCTAAGGTAGACCCATTTTGTCCCGTTTTGGCCCGTTTATCGTTCTTTTTGACTCCCTAAGCTCTCTTGTGTGTAAAATATAAAATTAAAGGATTAAAAGCACCGAATTCATCAAATCTAATGAAATTTCATCCAAAAATAAGCCAAGCATGGGGTCAAAATATGTATAAATTATGGTTTATCAAAATGCCCAGGTATTTTCACACAAGTAGAGACACGGGCGTGTGTCTTAACCGTGTGTCACAGGCGTGTGATTTGGTTGTGTGAACCCTGCACCTAATTAATACAAGTCAGTATGCTCACACGGCCTAGCACACGAGCGTGACACTTGGCCGTGTGAGCCACACGGCCTACCCACACGAGCGTGTGTCCCCTACACCTAAGAAAATTTTGAAATTTCGAGAAAAATTCTCTGAGTTTCTGATTTAGTCCCGACTTGATACAAATGCAGAAATTGGGCCTCGAGGGTCTATTTAAGGGAAAATATGATTGGATTCGGATATGAATAGTAAATGACATAAATTAATTATATTTGTTTAGTATACTTCGGTAATGTCTTTGCGTAACCTCGTTACGCGACGGATATGGGTTAGAGGTGTTACACTTCCATTTTGGTAGCATCAAAGAAACAAGACAAAATGTGTCGCTATTGTAAGAAGTTAGGTCACGTCAAAGTAGATTGTTATAAACTGCGAAATAAAAGAGCTACTGAAAGTAACGAGGAAGATGTAGTTGGTGCTAATTTGACCAATGAAAGCGGTGATGATTTCTTGTTAGTGTCAACGAGCGATAACTTCAAGCTTACGTCCAAATGGATCCAAGATTCAGGATGTTCCTTCCACATGTGTCGCAATAGAGAATGGTTCTCCACATATAGTTCAGTTGAAGGTGGAGTTGTGCTCATGGGAAACGATTCATCCAATAAGGTAATTGGTATTGGTACTGTTAAAATTAGGATGCACGATGGGACGATTAGGACACTCTCAGATGTCAGGTATGTACCTGATTTACTAAAGAATCCCATCTCATTGAGTATTTTAAACTTGAAAGGATGCAGAATCAACATCGAGTCGAGCGGTATTAAAGTATCTCGTGGAGCTCTCATTTTGTTAAAAGGTAAAAGAACCAATGGTCTTTATATTCGGAAGGTTCTACGATGACCAATGAAATCGAATGTCCCTCATACATTACGGCATCAAGTCAACTCGTTTGAAGCGAAGGCAACTTGGTCATAGGAGGGAAAAATGTATGACCGTTTCGTTAAAGAGAGGTTCTCTTTTGGTTGCAGGTTTTAAAAAGTTAGGGCACTATGTTCGTGAAAATCAGACCCGGGCTAGTTTTAATTTGGTAGTGTAAAAGTCGAAGGCTAGAAGTCTTCCAGTTTCTAAGTACAGATTCGACTCAGTTAATTCCCTGCATAGTTCAAGATAAGCCCGTGGCGGGCTTTGGCAAAGACGGCGTTGTGGAAATATGAGTCAAGGTGGAGATTTGTTAAGTATGACTCTTATTTCAGTCAAATTTGAGAAATAATCTTCTAGTTAAACTCTGTTTATTTGTTTCAATCAAACTTTGATTAGTCTAGATTATTTTATTATTATTTGACCTATAAATTTAGCCTATAAATAGGCTCTTTTACAACCTTAGAAAATATAACCATTAGAGATTAAAACTCATAACACATTTAGAGAAATTTGTGTTTATGTTTTGAGGTTCTTTGTTTTTGGGTTTTCGAGGTTTAGTTTTTAACTCCATCTTTTGTACTCTTCGTTATTTTTCCATTATAGTAAAATTATCTTTGCCCGTGGTTTTTTATCCTCTTTGGAGGGGGTTCCTTCCATATGTGTCCCAATAGAAAATGGTTCTCCACATACAGTTCAGTTGAAGGTGGATTTGTGCGCATGGGAAATGATTCATCCAGTAAGGTAATTGGTATTGGTACTGTTAAAATTAGGATGCACGATGGGACGATTAGGACACTCTCAGATGTCAGGTATGTACCTGATTTACGAAAGAATCTCATCTTCTTGAGTATTTTAAACTTGAAAGGATGCATAATCAACATCAAGTCAAGCGGCACTAAAGTATCTTGTGGAGCTCTCATTTTGTTAAAAGGTAAAAAAGAACCGCGATCTCTATATTACGGAAGGTTCTACAATGACCGATGATGTAACATCTTGAAAATGGGCCTATGCATTTTGATTTAATTATCTGAAATGGCATGTCTTATGTGTTATGAATGTATGGTGAACATTTTAGAAACTTGGAAATGTTAAGTTTAAAGAGGAAAGTGAACATTTTGGAAACTTGGAAATATTAAGTTTAAAAGAGGAAAGTGAACATTTTGGAAACTTGGAAATGTTAAGTTTAAAAGAAGAAAGTGAACATTTTGGAAACTTGAAAATGTAAGGAAATGTTTTAGAAATGTTAGGTTTAAAGAGGAAACTAAAACAAGGTGGTCTTAAGAAAATTAATAGAAGAAATTTGACACAAGAACGGGCTTGGGGAAGTGGCTAGGAGGCACCACTTAAAGCCCGAAGAAGTGACGCCACAATCAAGGGGAAAGAGCCTAGGTTCGAGTCACATGGGAAGCAAATAAAAGAATTTTATTTTCTTTGCAAGGAAGCAAGGAGTTGGACGGCACCAAGGCACTTGGGAAGAGTTTAATTCTCTTTAAAATTCGGCTAAATAGGTGGATCAATGATGGATAATTATTGTTTAAGAGATAAGAGATAATTAAGGATTATTTCCATTAATTTTTTAATAAAGATAAGAGAAGTGATGGCCAAGTAAGGGAGTCTTGGCCTAGTAATTTCGACAAAAGGAGGAAAATAAGGCTATTCATCAATCTTCTCTTTTCCATTGAAGTCTCTGCCAAAAATTTCCTAGCAAACTCTCTCCTTTCTCTCTTATTTTTGCCATAGCCGAAATCTTTTTCTCCATAAGTCCACCATTGCCGAATCCCCTAGTGACTCTTTTCCCTCTCTTTTCTTTTGATAAACCGACAACACAGATAACCATTAGCCAATTTCTTTATACCAATCAAAAGCAAATCAAGATCCTTCTAGCCTACATAGCGAATATTGCTAAAGGTTCAAGCAAGGATTGCCGATCTCTAAAGTAAGGGTAAGATCTCATTCAGTTTCATCCTTTTTCTTTTAAGATTTGCCGAAATCTAGGACTAACCCCATTAATATCTTGTTCTTGAAACTTTGAAGAGATCTCGTAGCAAAGTTAAAATAAAATAAAATAAATTGCAAACAAATAAATTGGCTAAAGTAATAAAATTTAATTTTACTAATATCTTAGTCCCCGAAAACGGTGCCAAAAACTTGATGTGTCTCTAACTAACTACGATCAAAATAAAGGCAAGAGCACCTATCGTTCAATAGTATAGTTATGGTAAGACCGGTGATATCGTATCCACAAGGACCAAGAGTACTAGTAATTATTATCTTTTTATTATCTAGCCTAAGAATTGGAGTGATTTCTTTTAAACTAAAACTTAATGAAAAACACGACAGAGAATGAATTGGGAAAATACTTTAGACAACTTTATGAGATAAGCAATACCTAAGGAAGAATCCACCTAGACTTCACTTATTACTTTTGATTCATATGATTTATTCACTTGACTTAATCCGTAGAAATCCCTGATTTATATTAATATCTTTTTCAAGACTAAAAACAACTAACTCTAGGTTGATTAATTGAAATTTCTTTCTAATTAAAACCCCTATTTTCGCATTAACTCGGTCTATGGATTCCCTTATTAGATTTGACTCTAATCTGGCAGATTTTCATCGCCCTATTTCTAAGGTTGCAATCAACTCTGCTTAATTGTGTTGATCTACTCTTAAACAGTAACTTTTGCTCCTCAGAATAAGCATATTCGACTTGAATCAATAACCTGAATTATCAAAACAAGAATAAGAACTCAAAATTAAGAATAAAAACAAGTATTTATCTTATAAATCAAATAATAATAAGATCCGTCTTAGGTTTCATCCCCTTAGGTATCTAAGGGATTTAGTTCATACTAATGGGGGGAAACATCTTAAAATAAGGAAAACAACAAAACATAAGAAAACCCAAAACTTCTAAAGAACTTGATGGGAGATCTTGGTCTTGATGGAGATCCTTCTTCCGAAACTACTCCCGACAATTTGTCTTGAGTTTTTCGCATACGCTTCGGCATCCTCCTTTAGGTTTCCCCTAGGGTGTTTATATAGGCTTTGGAACACCTCTCTTGGCCCATAAGTGGCCTATTCGAATAAATTAAACTTTGATCGGCAGGACACGCCTGTGTGACATGCCCGTGTTTGATTCTTAGACCTGCGTTTCGCTCGCGCACACACACACCGTGTGGTCTACCGTGTATGTTGATCCAGCCGTGTTCGATTCGCTTTCGTAACACTACAGTGTGTTTGATAGCCAGCGCGTTGATTCCTAAGGTAGGCCCATTTTGTCCAGTTTTGGCCCGTTTATCGTTCTTTTCGACCCTAAGCTCTCTTGTGTGTAAAACATAAAATTAAAGGATTAAGAGCACCGAATTCATCAAATCTAATGAAATTTCGTCCAAAAATAAGCCAAGCATGGGGTCAAAATATGTATAAATTATGGTTTATCAAAATGCCCAGGTATTTTCACATAAGTAGAGACACGGGCGTGTGTCTTAACCGTGTGTCACAGGTGTGTGATTTGGTTGTGTGAACCCTACACCTAATTAATGCAAGTCAGTATGCTCACACGGCCTAGCACACGAGCGTGTCACTTGGCCGTGTGAGCCACACGGCCTACCCACACGAGCGTGTGTCCCCTACACCTAAGAAAATTTTGAAATTTTGAGAAAAATTCTCTGAGTTTCTGATTTAGTCCCAACTTGATACAAATGCAGAAATTGGGCCTCGAGGGTCTATTTAAGGGAAAATATGATTGGATTCGGATATGAATAGTAAATGACATAAATTAATTATATTTGTTTAGTATACTTGAATGTCTTTGCGTAACCTCGTTACGGCGACGGATATGGGCTAGAGGTGTTACACTTCCATTTTGGTAGCATCAAAGAAACAAGACAAAATGTGTTGCTATTGTAAGAAGTTAGGTCACGTCAAAGTAGATTGTTATAAAGCTCGAAATAAAAGAGCTCTTGAAAGTAACGAGGAAGATGTAGTTGGTGCTAATTTGACCAATGAAAGCGGTGATGATTTCTTGTTAGTGTCAACGGCGATAACTTCAAGCTTACGTCCAAATGGATCCAAGATTCAGGATGTTCCTTCTACATGTGTCATAATAGAGAATGGTTCTCCACATATAGTTCGATTGAAGGTGGAGTTGTGCGCATGGGAAAGCGATTCATCCAATAAGGTAATTGGTATTGATAATTGTTAAAATTAGGATGCACGATGGGATGATTAGGACATTCTCGGATGTCGGTATGTACCGATTTACTAAAGAATCTCATCTCATTGAGTATTTTAAACTTGAAAGGATGCAAAATGAACATTGAGTCGGCGGCATTAAAGTATCTCATGAGCGCTCATTTTGTTAAAAGGTAAAAGAACCAGTGGTCTTTATATTCTGGAAGGTTCTACAGTGACCAATGAAATCGAATGTCCCTCATCTGTTACGGCATCGAAGTCAACTCGTTTGAAGCGAAGGCAACTTGGTCATAGGAGGGAAAAACATATGACCATTTCGTTAAAGAGAGGTTCTCTTTTGGTTGCAGGTTTTAAAAAGTTAGGGCACTATGTTCGTGAAAATCAGACCCGGGCTAGTTTTGATTTGACAGTGTAGAAGTCGAAGGCTAGAAGTCTTCCAGTTTCTAAGTACAGATTCGACTCAGTTAATTCCCTGTATAGTTCAAGATAAGCCCATGGCGGGCTTTGGCAAAGACGGCGTTGTGGAAATATGAGTCAAGGTGGTGATTTGTTAAGTATGACTCCTATTTCAGTCAAATTTGAGAAATAATCTTCTAGTTAAACTCATTTATTTGTTTCAATCAAACTCGATTAGTCTAGATTATTTTATTATTATTTGACCTATAAATTTAGCCTATAAATAGGCTCTTTTACAACCTTAGAAAATATAACCATTAGAGATTAAAACTCATAACACATTTAGAGAAATTTGTGTTTATGTTTTGAGGTTCTTTATTTTCGGGTTTTGAGGTTTAGTTTTAACTCCATCTTTTGTACTCTTCGTTATTTTGCCATTATAGTAAAATTATCTTTGCCCGTGGTTTTTTATCCTCTTTGGAGGGGGTTCCTTCCACATGTGTCCCAATAGAAAATGGTTCTCTACATACAGTTTAGTTGAAGGTGGATTTGTACGCATGGGAAATGATTCATCCAGTAAGGTAATTGGTATTGGTACTGTTAAAATTAGGATGCACGATGAGACGATTAGGACACTCTCAGATGTCAGGTATGTACCTGATTTACGAAAGAATCTCATCTCCTTGAGTATTTTAAACTTGAAAGGATGCAGAATCAACATCGAGTCAAGCGGCACTAAAGTATCTTGCGGAGCTCTCATTTTGTTAAAAGGTAAAAGAACCGGCAGTCTCTATATTCTGGAAGGTTCTACAATGACCAGTGATGTAACATCTTGAAAATGGGCCTATGCATTTTTGATTTAATTATACGAAATGGCATGTCTTATGTGTTATGAATGTATGGTGAACATTTTTAGAAACTTGGAAATGTTAAGTTTAAAAGAGGAAAGTGAACATTTTTGGAAACTTGGAAATATTAAGTTTAAAAGAGGAAAGTGAACATTTTTGGAAACTTGGAAATGTTAAGTTTAAAAGAAGAAAGTGAACATTTTTGGAAACTTGAAAATGTAAGGAAATGTTTTAGAAATGTTAGGTTTAAAAGAGGAAACTAAAACAAGGTGGTCTTAAGAAAATTAATAGAAGAAATTTGACACAAGAACGGGCTTGGGGAAGTGGCTAGGAGGCACCACTTAAAGCCCAGTAAGTGACGCCACAATCAAGGGGGAAAGAGCCTAGGTTCGAGTCACATGGGAAGCAAATAAAAGAATTTTATTTTGCTGCAAGGAGCAAGGGAGTTGGACGGCACCAAGGCACTTGGGGAAGAGTTTAATTCTCTTTAAAATTCGGCTAAATAGGTGGATCAATGATGGATAATTATTGTTTAAGAGATAAGAGATAATTAAGGGATTATTTCCATTAATTTTTTAATAAAGATAAGAGAAGTGATGGCCAAGTAAGGGAGTCTTGGCCTAGTAATTTCGACAAAAGGAGGAAAATAAGGCTATTCATCAATCTTCTCTTTTCCATTGAAGTCTCTGCCAAAAATTTCCTAGCAAACTCTCTCCTTTCTCTCTTATTTTTGCCATAGCAGAAATCTTTTTCTCCATAAGTCCACCATTGCCGAATCCCCTAGTGACTCTTTTCCCTCTCTTTTCTTTTGATAAACCGACAACACAGATAACCATTAGCCAATTTCTTTATACCAATCAAAAGCCGAAATCAAGATCCTTCTAGCCTACATAGCCGAATATTGCTAAAGGTTCAAGCAAGGATTGCCGATCTCTAAAGTAAGGGTAAGATCTCATTCAGTTTCATCCTTTTTCTTTTAAGATTTCCCGAAATCTAGGACTAACCCCCATTAATATCTTGTTGCCGAAACTTTGAAGAGATCTCGTAGCAAAGTTAAAATAAAATAAAAATAAATTGCAAACAAATAAATTGGCTAAAGTAATAAAAATTTAATTTTACTAATATCTTAGTCCCCGAAAACGGTGCCAAAAACTTGATGTGTCTCTAACTAACTACGATCAAAATAAAGGCAAGAGCACCTATCGTTCAATAGTATAGTTATGGTAAGACCGGTGATATCGTATCCACAAGGACCAAGAGTACTAGTAATTATTATCTTTTATTATCTAGCCTAAGAATTGGAGTGATTTCTTTTAAACTAAAACTTAATGAAAAACACGACAGAGAATGAATTGGGAAAATACTTTAGACAACTTTATGAGATAAGCAATACCTAAGGAAGAATCCACCTAGACTTCACTTATTACTTTTGATTCATATGATTTATTCACTTGACTTAATCCGTAGAAATCCCTGATTTATATTAATATCTTTTTCAAGACTAAAAACAACTAACTCTAGGTTGATTAATTGAAATTTCTTTCTAATTAAAACCCCTATTTTCGCATTAACTCGGTCTATGGATTCCTTATTAGATTTGACTCTAATCGCGATTTTCATCGCCTATTTCTAAGGTTGCAATCAACTCGCTTAATTGTGTTGATCTACTCTTAACAATAACTTTTGCTCCTCGAATAAGCATATTCGACTTGAATCAATAACTTTGAATTATCAAAACAAGAATAAGAACTCAAAATTAAGAATAAAACAAGTATTTATCTTATAAATCAAATAATAATAAGATCCGTCTTAGGTTTCATCCCCTTAGGTATCTAAGGGATTTAGTTCATACTAATGGGGGGAAACATCTTAAAATAAGGAAAACAACAAAACATAAGAAAACCCAAAAACTTCTAAAGAACTTGATGGGAGATCTTCAGTCTTGATGGAGATCCTTCTTCCGAGCTACTCCCGACAGCTGTCTTCGAGTTTTTCTGCCTTCTGCTCGGCATCCTCCTTTAGGTTTCCCCCTAGGGTGTTTATATAGGCTTTGGAACACCTCTCTTGGCCCATAAGTGGCCTATTCCGAATAGAATTAAACTTTGATACGGCAGGGACACGCCCGTGTGACATGCCCGTGTTTGATTCCTTAGACCGTGCTCGCTTCTGCTCGCCACACACGACCGTGTGGTCTACCCGTGTATGTTGATCCAGGCCGTGTTCGATTCTGCTCGTAACACACGGCTGTGTTTGATAGCCCAGGCCGCGTTGATTCCTAAGGTAGGCCCATTTTGTCCAGTTTTGGCCCGTTTATCGTTCTTTTCGACCCTAAGCTCTCTTGTGTGTAAAACATAAAATTAAAGGATTAAGAGCACCGAATTCATCAAATCTAATGAAATTTCGTCCAAAAATAAGCCAAGCATGGGGTCAAAATATGTATAAATTATGGTTTATCAAAATGCCCAGGTATTTTCACATAAGTAGAGACAGGCGTGTGTCTTAGTGTGTCACTGTGTCACCGGTGTGTGATTTGGTTGTGTGAACCCTACACCTAATTAATGCAAGTCAAGATGCTCACACGGCCTAGCACACGGCGTGTCACTTGGCGTGTGAGCCACACGGCCTACCTACACATGGCGTGTGTCCCCTACACCTAAGAAAATTTTGAAATTTTGAGAAAAATTCTCTGAGTTTCTGATTTAGTCCCAACTTGATACAAATGCAGAAATTGGGCCTCGAGGGTCTATTTAAGGGAAAATATGATTGGATTCGGATATGAATAGTAAATGACATAAATTAATTATATTTGTTTAGTATACTTCGGTAATGCTGCGTAACCTCGTTCTGGCGACGGATATGGGCTAGAGGTGTTACACTTCCATTTTGGTAGCATCAAAGAAACAAGACAAAATGTGTTGCTATTGTAAGAAGTTAGGTCACGTCAAAGTAGATTGTTATAAACTGCGAAATAAAAGAGCTACTGAAAGTAACGAGGAAGATGTAGTTGGTGCTAATTTGACCAATGAAAGCGGTGATGATTTCTTGTTAGTGTCAACGAGCGATAACTTCAAGCTTACGTCCAAATGGATCCAAGATTCAGGATGTTCCTTCTACATGTGTCGCAATAGAGAATGGTTCTCCACATATAGTTCAGTTGAAGGTGGAGTTGTGCGCATGGGAAACGATTCATCCAATAAGGTAATTGGTATTGGTACTGTTAAAATTAGGATGCACGATGGGATGATTAGGACATTCTCAGATGTCAGGTATGTACCTGATTTACTAAAGAATCTCATCTCATTGAGTATTTTAAACTTGAAAGGATGCAAAATGAACATTGAGTCGAGCGGCATTAAAGTATCTCGCGGAGCGCTCATTTTGTTAAAAGGTAAAAGAACCAGCGGTCTTTATATTCTGGAAGGTTCTACAGTGACCAATGAAATCGAATGTCCCTCATCTGTTACGGCATCGAAGTCAACTCGTTTGAAGCGAAGGCAACTTGGTCATAGGAGGGAAAAACATATGACCATTTCGTTAAAGAGAGGTTCTCTTTTGGTTGCAGGTTTTAAAAAGTTAGGGCACTATGTTCGTGAAAATCAGACCCGGGCTAGTTTTGATTTGACAGTGTAGAAGTCGAAGGCTAGAAGTCTTCCAGTTTCTAAGTACAGATTCGACTCAGTTAATTCCCTGTATAGTTCAAGATAAGCCCATGGCGGGCTTTGGCAAAGACGGCGTTGTGGAAATATGAGTCAAGGTGGTGATTTGTTAAGTATGACTCCTATTTCAGTCAAATTTGAGAAATAATCTTCTAGTTAAACTCTGTTTATTTGTTTCAATCAAACTCTGATTAGTCTAGATTATTTTATTATTATTTGACCTATAAATTTAGCCTATAAATAGGCTCTTTTACAACCTTAGAAAATATAACCATTAGAGATTAAAACTCATAACACATTTAGAGAAATTTGTGTTTATGTTTTGAGGGTTCTTTATTTTCGGGTTTTTGAGGTTTAGTTTTTAACTCCATCTTTTGTACTCTTCGTTATTTTGCCATTATAGTAAAATTATCTTTGCCCGTGGTTTTTTATCCTCTTTGGAGGGGGTTCCTTCCACATGTGTCCCAATAGAAAATGGTTCTCTACATACAGTTTAGTTGAAGGTGGATTTGTACGCATGGGAAATGATTCATCCAGTAAGGTAATTGGTATTGGTACTGTTAAAATTAGGATGCACGATGAGACGATTAGGACACTCTCAGATGTCGGTATGTACACGATTCTGAAAGAATCTCATCTCCTTGAGTATTTTAAACTTGAAAGGATGCGAATCAACATCGAGTCAAGCGGCACTAAAGTATCTTGCATGAGCTCTCATTTTGTTAAAAGGTAAAAGAACCGTGATCTCTATATTCGGAAGGTTCTACAATGACCAATGATGTAACATCTTGAAAATGGGCCTATGCATTTTGATTTAATTATCTGAAATGGCATGTCTTATGTGTTATGAATGTATGGTGAACATTTTAGAAACTTGGAAATGTTAAGTTTAAAAGAGGAAAGTGAACATTTTGGAAACTTGGAAATATTAAGTTTAAAGAGGAAAGTGAACATTTTGGAAACTTGGAAATGTTAAGTTTAAAAGAAGAAAGTGAACATTTTGGAAACTTGAAAATGTAAGGAAATGTTTTAGAAATGTTAGGTTTAAAGAGGAAACTAAAACAAGGTGGTCTTAAGAAAATTAATAGAAGAAATTTGACACAAGAACGGGCTTGGGGAAGTGGCTAGGAGGCACCACTTAAAGCCCGAGAAGTGACGCCACAATCAAGGGGAAAGAGCCTAGGTTCGAGTCACATGGGAAGCAAATAAAGAATTTTATTTTGCTGCAAGGAGCAAGGGAGTTGGACGGCACCAAGGCACTTGGGGAAGAGTTTAATTCTCTTTAAAATTGGCTAAATAGGTGGATCAATGATGGATAATTATTGTTTAAGAGATAAGAGATAATTAAGGGATTATTTCCATTAATTTTTTAATAAAGATAAGAGAAGTGATGGCCAAGTAAGGAGTCTTGGCCTAGTAATTTCGACAAAAGGAGGAAAATAAGGCTATTCATCAATCTTCTCTTTCCATTGAAGTCTCGCCAAAAATTTCCTAGCAAACTCTCTCCTTTCTCTTATTTTTGCCATAGCGTAAATCTTTTTCTCCATAAGTCCACCATTGCGAATCCCCTAGTGACTCTTTTCCTCTCTTTTCTTTTGATAAACCGACAACACAGATAACCATTAGCCAATTTCTTTATACCAATCAAAAGTCAAATCAAGATCCTTCTAGCCTACATAGCGAATATTGCTAAAGGTTCAAGCAAGGATTGCCGATCTCTAAAGTAAGGGTAAGATCTCATTCGGTTTCATCCTTTTCTTTTAAGATTTCCAAATCTAGGACTAACCCCCATTAATATCTTGTTGCCGAAACTTTGAAGAGATCTTTTGGGATTTACTAAGTGTCGACTACAAGGAAGGAGAAATTCTTTTCCCAAAGGTACACCATAGGCCGCGTGTTCCCTAGTTATTCGGTGAGTTTCGGGATTTAAAATCCACAAGGTAAGTATCTATAGCATTCGGCCAAGGCCATGTTGAGTAAATAGATGTGTTTCATTAATATTTAAAAGCCGAAACTAATCTATTCAAGTAATCTAGTGATTGCCGATTTCAAGAAAGAAGGATACAAAGTTTAGGCATTTGATTAGACATCAATCGGCAGAAGGTAAGGATTTAAGTGTACTAATCCTCTGGGATTTGGTTTTATAGCCGAATGGTTCTTTACTAAGTATTAAGTGATTGATCAAATGTAGAGATTTAAGATCTAAGGCATTAGATCAAGCTTTTCGGGATTTGGAGTGAACTTGCTAAAGCGAATCAGGTGTGTACCCTTCCTTAAGTCTTAATAGATTTATGACAATGATTAAGTTGTTAAGAATGTGAAAATATGGCTAAAGTACCATGCAATGGTACAGAGTACCCAGGTACGTTTCCTACTCCTACTAGCATTATGAATATATGTTATTTTTTTTAACATGTGAAAAGTGATAAGAATGTGAATTAAGGCATGATATTGCATAATGTGTATGATATATGGGGGCATATGGGATATTATGAAAAGGGAAGTGAATGTGGTGACCTAAGACCACGATATCTGAATGTGGTGACCTAAGACCACGATATCTGAATGTGGTGACCTAAGACCACGAATTTTATAAGGGCGATGAGCACGTCGACTGCAGCGACTGCCTTCGATGGTGTGTAGCGGATGGAGGGTTGACTTAGTAGTCCCCACGGTGTGCAGGTTGGTACGGGGGACGTGTAGCGGATGGCTATCTAGGTTTGGGTTCGGGTTGCATCATTTTAATGATATAAGAATATGTATGCTCTGAAATGTCTGAATTTGTTATGACTTAGTGTTGTGGTTACACATTGAGTCTGTTGACTCACCCCGTTGTGGGAACCTTTTTGTGTGACGATCAAGAATGGACCGGTCGGCAGGAGCTTAAAGGTGGCCATGCGACAAGGAATTTATTTTATTTGGATTTTATTTCATTAAGTACTTTGAATTTATTTTTTTTTATTTTTGGGAATTATTTGATGTAATAAGGCCATAGTAGAACTACTTTACTTTGCTTTTATTTATTAAGCTTACAAACTTTTATTTTTTTAAAGGATTAAGTAAATTTATTTTAAAACAAAGCCTAAACGTTTTGTCACCTAAAGTAAAGGATTTTTAATAATGAGATAAACTTGTTTTCAACTCAAGCCCAACCCAAAACAAACTTTCTTTCAAAACACACAAGTTTTTCCTAAGTAACAAAAGAATTTGAAACGGTTTACACCGGGGAACATACCAGATCTGGTTAAGGCTTGTGGGTCGGGTTTGGGGTGTTTCAAGTGAAATCAGATGTCCCTCGTCTATTACGGAGTCGAAGTCAACTCGTTTAAAGCGGAGGCAACTTGGTCATAGGAGGGAAAAAACGTATGACTGTTTCGTTGAAGATAGGTTCTCTTTTGGTTGCAGATTTTAAAAAGTTAGGGCACTGTGTTCGTGAAAATCAAACCTGGGCTAGTTTTGATTTGGCAGTGTACAAGTCGAAGGCTAGAAGCCTTCCAGTTTCTAAGCACAGATTCGACTTAGTTAATTCCCTGCATAGTTCAAGATAAGCCCGTGGCGGGCTTTGGCAAAGATGGCGTTGTGGAAATATGAGTCAAGGTAGAGATTTGTTAAGTATGACTCCTATTTCGATCAAATTTGAGAAATAATCTTCTAGTTAAACTCTATTTATTTGTTTCAATCAAACTCTGATTAGTCTAGATTATTTTATTATTATTTGACCTATGAACTTAGCCTACAAATAGGCTCTTTTACAACCTTAGAAAATACACACATTAGAGATTAAAACTCATAACACATTTATAGAAATTTGTGTTTATGTTTTGAGGGTTCTTTGTTTTCGGGTTTTCGAGGTTTAATTTTACCTCCATCTTTTGTACTCTTCGTTCTTTTGCCATTATGGTAAAATTATCTTTGCCTATGATTTTTATCCTCTTTGGAGGGGGTTTTTCATGTTAAATTTATGTGTTCAATTTCTTAATTTCTTCTGCTATTTTTACTTGTTCGTTGCTTAATCAGGTCGATCCCCAACAACAATAATAAGGTTATTTTTGTATATTATTTCCAGTTCTCTAATTTTGAAAGTTTATAATGTTGTATCTTAGATACATTATAAAAGTCCTACATATTTTTCTAGCAACAATGTGCAACAGTTTTTTGGGGTAAACTATAAATATAGTCACTCAATTATGTACTTTGTTCTATTTTGTTCACTCAACTATTAATTTTTTCGATTTAGTCATTCAATTTTTTAAAATTAAATATTTTAGTCACTCTCTTTTTAGTTGTCGTTAATTCAAGAATGAAAATCTAATATGGGGTTTTTATTGACCTAATAACTAATTTAGTCTTTCAAATTTTATACATTATATCAATTTGATTCTAAATATAAAAAATTCAATAAATTTAGTCTCCAATATTTACTTAAATTTATAACTTTAGTCCTAAATATAAAAATTATATAAAAAACTTTAACATTTAAAAAGTAAATATAGATTATAAAATCTTTGTCTCTCCTCTTCTTTCCTTTTGCTTAGTTCCATCCCTCTAAGCATTGAATGTGGTGGTGAAATATCAAAAGAAGTTGAATCCCGGAATGGAATAGAAGAAGCAGCGATAGAGGAATAAGATACGCTGAAATCTTAAAAACTTGATAAAATCTAAACTAATAACAAAATAAACCCCTTCAAAATCAAGAAATAAAGATTTTGAGAATCTAAAAAATTTTAAGGATACCAAATGAGGGACAATATAGAGATAATTTACAAAGAAGAAAGCAACAAAGTTTGGGGAAAAAAATACCCAAAATCTAAACAGAACTAAAATGACAAATTTTGTAAAATTAAAGGTTAAATTTATTTAAACTTTTTAGATCTAGGATATTGATAGAATATTTAAATATTGGAGGAATAAATTTCTTATTAGGCTAATAAAAAAGTTCATACTAAACATTCAATTCTAAGTTAACAGAATGACTGAAGTTTTTAATGTCGAAAAGTTGAATGATTAAATAAAAAAAATTTAATTGAACCGTGTAAATAATTGCCCTACCATTTTATTCGGACTAAAAGAAGTATTGTGTATTGTCGATTGAGTCTTGACTCGACTGACATGGGTATTGTTGTCAGTACAAGAGGACGTGTGTTTGAATATATTGAAGCGCATTATCCTCCTATTTAAGGGTTGAGAAAAGACTATAGATAATTTTAAATATTGTATCAAAAATAACAGATATCATCAAAACTTATAATAAAATTGTTATATAAAAGAAACTATATCTTTTATTTATATTTAAGATTATATTAGGGAAAGATACCGAATATAAATAGTTAGGATGATGGTGGTGCATATAAAAATAGCATCATTGTCTCAATATTCCCAAGCCTATGATTTGCATTGTCATAACTAAGATTCATTAGCATACTTATGAAGCAATATTATCCACTTTGGAATTTGGAGTAATTAATTAATAGAGAAAAAAAATCTATAGGATGTGATGGCAGCGCAATCACCTCGAATTTGGGTTTTGGACTTGTCACAAAATCCAGCAACAGTTTTGCTAATTAAACAAATAATAATTATGGTTTAGTTAATTAAACAAAGTGGAAGTCTGTCCAAATCCCAGGAATTCAGGAAAGGGCTTCCTAATCTGTCTCAGATCAACAAACCTACCTAGTTCCATTCAAACCAATTTCATGTTTACAAGGATTTTTTTTTTTTAATAATCTAAATATAAGTTGTAATAATATCTGTTCCATTAGACGTAATGTTTAGATTTACTTATAGTTTTTCTTCAATTTATAAATAAGAAGATAATACCATTCAACATACTCAAATCACATTCTCTTGTATTAATAATAATACCCATACTATAATCGAGTTAAGACTTAAATAACATTTACAAAGTTTTCTAATTCCACTAATAACTTAAATCTAAAAGTTTTCTCACTTGTTTAAATTGAAATATTCAAATCGAATATCTAAATCTATTTCATATATATACATAATAATAAATATCTAAAAATAAATATTTTTATACATATTAAATCATGATAAATAATAATTGTAACATTAAAATTTAAATATTATCTGAATATGAAAAAAAATAGAAAAAAAAATTGTGATATACAAATCTAAACTATCTATCACCATGTTTAAACACAATTGAGAATTATAAGAGTAGGGTATCATGTTTAGCTTATGTTGACATTAGGTCTCATTTTGTTGAAAAAAAAAACTTTGAGAATGTATCGTGTAGGTTTTTCATTCTTAAAATCATATATTCAAAGTGAAAACAAAGCTCAAATTTTGTCTAATTTTTCAAGCCAATGTATTTTGTTTATATGTTGACATTTGGTGTGAATACAAAGGGGGCACGGATCCAAGTTCCTCCAAAAAATGTAAAATTATTGTTCTAATCTCTTAAAGATAATCAAATTATAAATAATATAGGATAAAATTATATTTTGGCCCTCAAAAAAATAAAAAATTCTATTTAATCTCTTCAAAATTAATGCAATTATAAATTAATAAATGATAAATTTTATATTTTGATTGTTGGAAACTAGGTTACTGCAAAACAAATTTGTTAGCATTGACGAGAAAAATAAATCAAGAATTAAGAGATCAAAAATTTATTGCGTCGTGGAAAAACCATTGCCTTAGAAACAAATTCACCCTTATCGGTATAATCATGTGGTGAAAGTCGTCCCCCAAGGTTAACACAGTGCTTCGATATTTGTACACGCGAATAAAGCAAGTGGAACTCAATTGGTGTTGCTCTTCATTAGGAAATCACAGTAGGATTAATCCCCAACAAAGTTTGGAGGAGTTACAATCGATCCTGATTAAAACCCAAACTTTTAAATAGAACTTTTTCTAATGCGATTTAAGGAAAGAATGGTAGAATTTAGAAGGAAATGAAAAAGAGGTCAGGGAGAAAAGAGTTGTTCATTGTGGTGTTTTTCTTCTTCTTCTTTTTTGTGAAAAATGAGGAAATCAACCCTGCATTTATACTAGTAGAAAAAGGGTAAATAGTAAATATGCAAGGGCAAAAGAGCAAAAATGCAAGGTAAATTTTGAAACTGACCCACAATTTTCGCGCACAATAGTCAACCATTTTAAATTTTTCATAACAGTCAAAAATGAGAAAATAAAATAAAATTATTTTAAAGAAATTATTTTTTAAAAAAATAATAAAACTTTTATCCAAAAAAATATACACAATACGTGTTAAAGAAACATGTTAACATGGACATGGACACAAACCAAATTAGGCCAGGTACGCAACATGTGTTAAACCCCCCATAACGCAATTACTCAATAAGAGTAAGAAGTAAAGCTATATAAAACCCTCTTAATAGCCTATACTTAACCAATATAGGATATTACCCACCTACCAACAATCATTTGCATTACCAACATTGATACCTCAAAAATTTAAAATTTAATTTTCACTCTCTAAAAAAAATTTCTATATTGTACTATGCATTCTTTAATATGTATACATAAACAAAATAGTGAGTTCATACATAGAGATCATTATTCTATTGGTTTGTCTACAGGGTAGAGAGTTTAGGGTGAGTTTAGATGGGCGGTGCGTTTATTTGTTATTAGTATAAAAATAGCGGTGACGATAAAATTAGATATTATAATGATATTATAAAAGAAAAAAAAATTAAACGCGCCGCACATCTAAACCTATACTTACAGTCCTTTCATAGGCCCTATGGATCAACATGCTATCATCCACCTTTTATATCACATGGATCAAAATTAATAATATTGTCTTAATATATATTTAAATACAATAATTATATTAAATAAATATTGTTCGAATAAAAAGTTTAAAAACTAATTAAATCTTGCATATGTTAAACAAATAGAAAGTTATAGATAAAATATAAAAACTAATTGTTTGTTTGTAAGTGATGATAATTTATGGATAATTGCATAAATTAGATAATTAACCAAAAAATACCTAGCTTTCGGCTTCCTTTTTTTTTTTTTATTAAGGATAGTGTGGAGGAATAATGGCATTCTATTTAATCAATTAATATATTCTTTAAAGAATTGAAGCATTTTGCTTTGTTAAGACAACTATGATCTTTTTAAGATTAAATCATGTTATTAGTCCCTGTATTTTGTAAAAGTTATAAATTTAGGTCATGTACTTTTATTTGATCAATTGTAGTCCTTGTACTTTTCAAATTGATAAATTTTAGTTCATGTACTATTCAACTTTTGAAATTTTAATCTTGACCAAGCAATAGCGATTACATTTGTTTAGTTAAATTCAATTTTCTAATCTTGTACTAAGTGTACATTTATAGATTTTTTCCATTTTCTCTAATTAGATCATTCTAAGTCCTTATACTTTTCAATTTTAAAATTTCAATCTTAACACAAATGACAATCGGTAATCTATTAATTGGATTTTAATGAGTAATATGTGAAAATAATAAGTTGGCATTACAATACATATATGATAATATATTTAGTGTATCGATTCGAAATTAGAAGAACTCTACTTAATGAATTTAATAATTATTATTTTGTAGGACTAAAATTTTAAAATTTTGAAAAGTGTAGAGACTAAAATCACCAAATAAAAGTCATAACTTTTACTAAATACAAGGACTAATAGCAAAATTTAACTTTTTAAAGTGTTCAAAGTGAATTAAACCATCCTAAACTTAACTCATAATGCTATACCTATACTCTTATAATCAAAAATCCTTTAAATTTAATAAACAATTAAGGTGACGAAGCACCGAACTTATATTTAAATTATAAACTATAAACCAAGAAATAAAATCAACTTACATCTACGTGAATTATTTTTTTTATTGACTTTTTGAAATAATATTTTATTCAAAAAAAATAATGATGATGAAGTTAGGATTGCTTTATATTTCTAGTAGGTTCATGGTGGGCCAAAAGGACACATGCATCATGGGAGAAAGTTTGGGGTGGCAAAATCTAAAAGAGACTGGAAAGCGTGTATAAAGGTGGTTATGGTTCATGTCCCATGGGGCATAAATTTCATATTGAGACTAATATAAAATTTTAGAAGTTCGAGGTATTTGTTTTTTTAATAATATCGTCTCTAAGATTCTAATCTAAGTCCTCCCCTTAAAATTGCATTATACGCAATTATTTATTATTAAAATATATTTTTTATAATTAAAATAGATTAAAATTAATATTATACCACTTAGTTAAGGGTGAAGGTTACTATTGTTCTCTTTTTAATTACGAATTCAACCTTCCACTTTAATTTATTTTAATAGAATCAAAATAGATGGATATTAAAAAAATTTTAAAAATGGATAACTTGATTCATATATGAGTAGGACTAGAGTTAGGAGGACTGACAGGGGCTCCGGCCTCTTTAAAATGAAAAAAAAAATTCTTTTAGTATTTTATAATTTATAAAATTTTAAATTAATAATGATAAAATTATATTTTAATTCTCAAAAGAACAAAATTTTAATTTAACCATTTAAAATTATAAAAATATAAACTATTTTACAATAATAAAATATATAATTTTATTCCAACATCTAAAAGATTTTCTGAATTAGCATTTATATATACTTTCCTTCCCTTTTCTCTTTGTGAAATTATTGTACTTAATTTTATATATATGAATTATTGAGATGTTGGAATTTTTTATAAATATAATTGCATGAATAATTCAACTCTACCTTCCATTTTAAATTAATATATATGCTAAAAAAAATTTAATTCCAAATTATGGTGAGTTTTATAAGATTTGATAATGACAACACTAATAAGAAAATGAGGTTTTAGAACATCATTTTCCTCTTGCTCTTAAATAAATCCATAATTTATAATTACAACAATTTGTCTAATTACATACCAAAATATTAATTGATATATGTAGTAAATCTTAATTCATGATCCTAAATTAACTAATAAAGTAGTAATTGTTTTAAGTCTTAAAATTTTAGTTTTGGGTAAATTCTACTATTAGTTCTTATGCGTTATGAAATTTTCGGATTTAGTCCTTAAGTTTTAATTTGATTAAGTTTAATCCATGTGTTTTTGAATCGGTCAATTTTAATCTTTATACTTTTCAATTTCGATATTTTAGTCTCAACTCAAACGGTAGTAATAGTAGTAGTTAAAATATGTTTGGTTTAATTCAATTTTAGTTTTGTACTATATGTAAAATTGTAGATTTAGTCAATATTTTCTAATTGGATTATTCTAAGTTCCTTTACTTTTTGAATTTTAAAATTTCAATCTTGACTCAAATAATAGTCATTAATCCATTAAATGGATTTTAGTGAGTAATATGTGAAAATAATAAGCCGACATGACAATTACAAAACTTAATTTAATAAATTTAACAATTATTATATGATGTTAAATTTTAAATATGGCAACCCGCATGACAATTCACGTGAACTTTATGCTATTTTTTAATTTCATGTACTTTTTTTCATTTTTTATAATTTTAAATTATTTGTTGACGTGGCATATAAGAAAAATAGTGTTATGTTGGCATGAAGTACACATGAACTACCACACCAGTTGTCACGCCAACATCGTTTAAAAATTAATGTTTTAGTCAGCATTTTCATAAAACTAGCAAATTTCTATTAAAAATGATTTAACTCTTTTTAAAATATTAATGGTCAAATTTAGCTTAAAAAAATAGTGCCAAATTGATGAAATATGTAAACGTTGATGGCTAATTTTATCATTATATCATTTTAATATAAGTTAAAGATTAAAAATTTATTAAATTATGAATTTAGAGACTTATTCAAGTATAAAAAAATATATAAAAGAAATTATTAAAACAATTAAATTTTAGGGGTAAATATCCCATATATACCAAAAAATTAAATTATTTACGGAAATGGGCCAGTTTGAAGAATATTTACGGAAAAGGGTCGTTTCCCCCCAAAACGTGTCCACGTCGGTAGCATTTGGGGGAAACAATGAAAAAGCGTGCGCTTTGTTCCACCTCGCTTTGTTCCAAGTAGGCGCGCTTTAAGGTGGCACAAACGCTCCTCGGGGCGCTTTTGTCGAATAACCAGAAAACGACCGATGTGGACGCGTTTTGCCTCCCTTCCCTATGGAATTTTTAGGCTAAGGAAAAAAATATATAGGGTTTTGGGCAAAATATATTAGCATAAAAATTAATTGAATTTTGTGATAGTAGTCTCCGCAAAATAATTTTGAGAAGACGTTTACGAACAACAAAGTGTAAAAACGCTCAAATAGGTGCCTTGTCGCCAGGAATAATCAAAAGAGCTCCCACGTGGGCGCACTTATGCTGCTGATGAGTCTCCGCAAAATAATTTTGAGAAGATGTTTCGAACAAGCAGTGGCCAAAAATGCTTCCAGCGAGGTGCATTGTCAAGAAGAGTACTAAAAAGAGCTCCCACGTGGACGCTCTTTTGCTCTGATGAGTCTCGCAAAATAATTTTGAGAAGATGTTTCAACAAACGGTGGACAAAAACGCTTCAATGAGGTGCACTGTCGCCAGAGAGTTGAAAAGAGCTCCCGTGGGACGCTTCTTTTGCTCTGAGTCTCCGACAAAATAATTTTGAGGAGACGTTTCAACAAACAAGGCAAAAACGCTTCAAAGAGGGTGCCTTTGTTAGTAGAGAGTCTTGAAAAGAGCTCTCACGTGGACGCTCTTTTGCTACTGATGAGTCTCCGCAAAATTAGGCTATAAATCAACCAAATTTCATTCTCAGGTTGCATTAGGGAAATTGATGCAAAAGAAAAAAAAACTGAAAATGAGTGAACGTATTAATGTTGTTATTTACTACGATGGTGAAGTTCGTGACACCGAAAATAGTGTTGTTTTCTTATCGGAGAACACAGTATGATCGAGTTTTAATCAGAACGTCGATTTGGTAGAACTTCGCAAAAGAATTAGGAGTAAAATATTCGGAGCAACGCCAATGAAAGTTCAGTCTATTAAGTATAGATTTTGTGCTTCGGTTGATCCGATGAGATATGACTCATTCGACATCAAAGGTCCTCGGAGCTTTGAGGCAATGGTGGAGACTCATCTTGCCAGTGGATCACCCTATATCGAGATATATGTAGAATTTTCATCTCCAAGTGATCTTTCTGCGACCTCAACATCTACTGCCGTTCGAGGGGAATACACGACCCCAAGCCGACACTCTATAAGTGGGAGGCAAAACACAGAAGTGCCCGTGTGCGGTGGTAGTATGGAAAACATAACCCTTGCACGACACTCGGTTGGTGGATGGGACATACATATCCGTCCTTCGATGTCCGATGATAGAAATACGTATTGGGGGACGTCATTAACTTCTAGTGGTTGGCAATCCACATATGATTGGGATCTTTACGAAATATGTTTAAAGAGGGATGATGTACTCTCGAAGACATCCACCGGCGAGGGGCCCTCATTTGTTACAGGTTATGGAGGGTCGAATGATGAATCCGATGTGGATCCACCTCGGGAGCCAAGGCCCGATGGTGCAGAAGTTGGATTATTTTCTGAATCAGAGCCCGTTTCAATTGTACCTGAAGACGTTGAGGGCGGTTCAGACGAAGAAGAAGAAGATCCGCTATTCAGGATGTACTCGCCTCAGCCCACATGCATAATGTTGATCTATCTCAAGATGATGCATTGGAGTTTCCTGAACTACCACACCGGACGCGTGACCGTATAAATTCTTCGTTGGATTTGGACCAATTAGAAGTTGGTAACCAGTTTTCCAACAAGAATACTTTTCTTGCTTCATTGAAACAATACAGCATCAAGAACGGGGTTAACTACAATGTGGTTAAATTCAAGCTCGATAAGTACAAGGCGGAGTGTGCAGTGGAAGACGGCACATGTTCATGGAAAATCATGGCATCGTTGAGGAAAAAGACAGGGTTTTGGAAGATCAAAAAGTACAAAGATCCACATACATGTCTTGTCGGTATAGTACCACTATGTGTTCAATGATTTCGAATAACACTATATTATGTAATGTTGCATTATTTAACGTATTTCGTTGACAGGTGTAACATAAGATCATCCGAGGATGGATTCAGACATGTTAGCTGACTTAATAATCCCGATGGTGAAAGTCGATCCCAAGACTACGGTGCCGGCCTTAATTGGCAATATTCGTAGCCAATTGGGGTACACGCCCTTTTACAGAAAGGCTTGGATAGCCAAGCAAAAGGCGTTAGAAAAGTTGCACGGTCGGTGGGACGCTTCATATAATAAAGTGAGGCAGTGGTGTCAGGTGCTGGAGAGATATGTCCCAGGCAGCACAACAGACCTTGAAACGGAACCAACGTACTACAACGATCGTCTGCTCCGTGGATGCGCAGTGTTTAAGCGTCTGTTCTGGACATTTAAGCAATGTCGAGATGCCTTTATATACTGCAAGCCATTGGTACAAATTGACGGTACCTTTATGTATGGTAGATATATGCATCGGCTATTGCTAGCTGTGGCACAAGATAGTTGTAGGAGAATCCTTCCGATTGCATTCGCAATAACACCGGGGGAGTCAGCTGATGACTGAGACTTCTTCCTATCTAGGTTAAGGAGGAATGTCTACCCCCAACCTGACATATGCGTTATATCGGATCGGGGCCCTGGAATATTTGCGGCAATAGAATGCGAGGGAAGCATGTGGCATCGCACACACCATCGATATTGCCTGAGGCATGTTTCATCCAACTACTATGGGCAACATCGATCTAAAAGACAGCGATGGTAAGTAACCGATATGGGTATGAAATATCTATTAATATAATTTCGTTTGTAATATTCAATTTATTCTCAATTGAAGAGTGGTATGTAATATTCGCTATCAACGTATATTGGCAGGGTACGAGATCAATAAAGACCGTTTTCACGAGATGTTGGCCAGTTTGCGCTCAGATAAAGCCGAAGGCACAAACTACCTGTGCAGTATTCCTTTTGAACAATGGACACAAGCATACGATGGTGGCCTACGATATGGTCATATGACCACAAACCTGGCCGAATGCATAAATTCTGTTCTAAAAGGAACCTTCATCACCGATTACATCGGTTATGTGAGAGATATATTTTCATTTAGCGGCACTATTTTCAAAGAGAGCAATGAGTTATAGAGGGCGATGCAAGGAGGCCATGTATGGAGCCCGAAGGTCTTGCAAGAAATAAAAAAGTCGAAGGCACGGCCAACACCATGCACACGAGTGTCACGATCGCGACGATTTATGGTTTCATGTCACGGAGTTTTGAGACCGAACCAAGGTATTGTTGGCGGGCATTATCGTACACTTGACAAATAGGACCTGCGATCGTGGATATTTGATGCACCGTTACCCATGCGCTTATGTACTTGCGACTTGTCGAATCTCCGTCATGATCCCATGAGCTATGTCGACGAAGTGTATAAATTAGAAAACATATACAACGTGTGGAGACACGCATTCCCACTAGTCCCGGATGAACGTAAGTGGTCAGTCGGTATCGCTTGCACCGTATAAGTGCTGTTGGAATAGACAATTGAGGCGCAAACCAAAAGGTCGACCTTGCTCGAGTAGAATACACAACAATATGGATATCCAGAAACGAGCAACCAAAGTCTATTTGTGCGGATGGTGTAGGAACCCGCCATACATCTCGCTTCGTGTCCAAATTAGAATAGTTGATCGTGCTCTTAGCTTTTTTGTCTCTTGGTGGCTATGTAATTTCTATTTTTTGGAGGAAAACGGTGAATTTTATACAAAAACTTTTATTTTATTCAAGTTATTAAAATTAAATTACAAAATTACAAAAAAAAGTAAAACATTTCTATTTTATCAAAGATATTAAAATTAAATTAAAAAATTAAATTACAAAAAATAAAATTAAACTCAAATTTTATTAAATATATTAAAACTTAATTACAAAAAAATTAAACCATTTCTATTTTATCAAAGATATTAAAATTAAATTAAAAAATTAAACTCAAATTTTATTAAATATATTAAAACTTAATTACAAAAAAAATTAAACAATTTCTATTTTATCAAAAATATTAAAATTAAATTACAAAAAAATTAAACTCAAATTTTATTAAATATATTAAAACTTAATTACAAAAAATTAAACCATTTCTATTTTATCAAAGATATTAAAATTAAAAAAAAAATTAAACTCAAATTTTATTAAATATATTAAAACTTAATTACAAAAAAATTAGACCATTTCTATTTTATCAAAGATATTAAAATTAAATTAAAAAATTAAATTACAAAAATAAAAAATTAAACTCAAATTTTATTAAATATATTAAAACTTAATTACAAAAAAATTAAACCATTTTATTTTATCAAAGAGATTAAAATTAAATTACAAAAAAATTAAACTCAAATTTTATTAAATATATTAAAACTTAATTACAAAAAAATTAAACCATTTATATTTTATCAAAGAGATTAAAATTAAATTATAATAATAAATAAAAATTAAATTATAATAACAAAATAAAATTTGGGAGTTTAGGGTTTAGGTCGATGCCAGGAGGAACCAGTGCCACACGGGCGGCGGAGGTTACGTATTTGGATTCCTCCTTCTTCTAGCTTCCGACGGGGGTCGTGGAACCTCGGGTGGGGAATCAGGTTCCTCCGGCAGTGGTTCTGGTCCTGGGTGTTGCGATGATGACCCACCTTAATAAAATAATGACCCCGGAGGTGTTTGCATAAACCACGGCGGGGTGACTACATCCGTCATTTGAAGGAGCCTAGTAGAAAAAAGTGCTCCCCGACGGCGCCTCCTCTGATCCCACACGCGACGTCGGCCTCACGATCGGCTGGCCAACGGGAGTAGTCGGGAATAGACTCGAACCCGGCCATGCATTCCAACCTGGGGTGGGACTGGGAAAAGAAAACATATATGGATTAGGAGGATACATATAAGGGGTAGGGTACGCACCTGGCATAAACGGTAGATGATGTGATGTCGGTGTTTTCGGCTGAACTGATGGGCCCGGTGATTATGTAGGCGCTGTTGTTGGGCCCGATGATTGTGTCGACGCTATTAATGGCCCCGTCTCATCACCCATTCTCCTTAGATTTAAAGGGGCCCGACGTTCCCTTCGCTCACGAAGTTGTCGTCGCGTCTCTTCTTCCGACAACAGATATGGCTTGTCATGGATCCTAAACCATGGCATGTACTCCAGCACGCACGCTAACTCAGGAACGATGATCAGTTCCCAGAAAGGTAAAAAGTCATACCGGTTCTCCCAAGTCTCGATATGACCTGACCAAAATATTGGTCAATCCGTGCGCAGCAGTCGTAAGCCAACTTTGTGCTCATCATCGAGCACCTCAGGTGGTACGAGAATCGGTTGCCGGAATCCAAATTTTCGCAGAACCCGATCTGATTGGTGCATCTCCACGGTCGCGTAGGTGATCAATGGGAACTTAACGTGCCAACTATTCAGATTTTGGAAGAACTCCTCCAGAATTACTGCCCAAATTTCCGGATCCTCGTACGGTGTCCATTGAAACTATATTAAAATTACCAAAATATTAGTTATATACATAATACTAGACACTACATACGAAATACTAAATTATAAAAATGAAATTCGAAACTTACTTGTGATTCCGACAGTTGGTCCAATAGGAGCCGTATATCCTCAAGCGAGTTAGGTATTCCAACATGACTCACCGAATGGTTCCACCTAATTAAATAAACTTTTAGCATGCAATTATACTATAAATCTATGAAATAATTGTAAAATATAATATTAAATTTACCTCGTTATCAGTGGGAATGAATATGGTTGGTCGAGTCGATGACGTAAAAATAGAAATTGAAACCATGCCCATGACTGCAGTAGTGATAGGCAACCTCCGATTTTTACTTTACTCGGCTGCGTCGTCCCGCTCATCTCCCGGTACAACCTCGATAGCATGGCAGACCCTCAACTCAATTCACCGTTGCTTTGAAATCAACAAGTTTGAGAACCATCTCGGTGGACGAGGTTTCTAGAGAGGTCCAACATCGATGCCTCCAATTATTCAAGAATGTATGCCCGAGCATACCATATTTTTTTACTTGGTCGAACCTCGTTCGGCTCCGGAATGTGTCTCGTAACTAGGCGATATCGATCCGAGCTCCTTGAATTCTATCCGAATGGCACCCGTAAACTCGTAGCATACGGCCATCCAATCGGTAGATGTTGCGGACTCGGTGACTACTGAACTGGCCCACCCGGTAATCTAAAGCTGAATCGCACATCTTCTAAAGTGATGATACACTCTTCGCATGGCGATGGAAAGTGTTCGTCTGTGTCTCCACCTCTCTATCAACACGCTGATCAAAGGCGGCTCCAACTTGAACCCCTGGCCTATAGTGGCCACGTGCCAAAAACCCGCTTCCCGTAGGTAATTCTCAATCAACGGCGATGGGGGACCATGCATGTTGCGAATATAACATTCCAACACTCGATCTACAGACTGTTTAAAAAATTATAAAATTAAAAATTAATTAAAATTGCATAATTGAAAAAAAATTAAATAATATTGAAAAATTAAAATTAAAACTTACCATTTGCATTTGCTCGACGGAGATGTGCTTGTTGTCTAGGCGAAGTAATTCCTCCGCCATTGTAATCCGATAAAAAATTTTAAAATTTTTCAAAAAAAATATATTAAAAAATTATAAAGGGCTTTTTCGTAAATAGTAAAGGACTATTTTTAAATTTGAGCGTAAATTTCAAGGACTTTGAGAGAAAATTGAGAGAAAATTGAGAGAATATTAAGAAAAGATTGAAGTGTGAAAAAAATAAAGGGTTGGGGGTTTTTATAGTTTTTTTTTTACCGTTAGGCCCCCAACGGTTAAAAAAAAATTGGTCGTTGAGATTTGACCGTTGGAGGGCTAAATCGCATCCTCGGTGGCTTTCACATTGTTTCCTCCTAAACGCGTACTGATGTGGACTTGTTTTGGGGGGAAACGACCCTTTTTCGTAAATAATTTTCAAATTGGCCTATTTCCGTAAATAATTTAATTTTTTGGTATATATGGGATATTTATCCAAATTTTAGACTACTTGTATTAATTTAACCTCTATATAAATATTAATATAAAATTTTAAAATAACTTTATTGCTTTTTAAAGACATAATGACATATTTGACCATTCTACCTTACAAAAATATTCTATATTACAAAATGTTATTTTAGTCACTACATTACAATTTCACCATTTTAATAACTTATATCTTCATAATTTTGAAAGGATTAAGTCAAATTTTATCACTTTGGGAGATAAAGTGCAATTTTACCATTACTAACTTAAAATTTTACAAACTATAAAGTGGCCTAAATGTAAAATTTTCTATTTTAGGGGATTAGGCCCCTACCAACCCTCCTTAAACTTGCATTATTTGTTACAATCACTCCAAAATTGATAGAAAAATTAATGGTTGCTAACTTTGCTAATGTAACAATTCATGTGTATGCTATGGTAGCAATTAATTATTTTTAAAATTAATTTTTAAATTATACTTTTAAAATAATTTTTATTTTTAAAATATTTTTGAATTTTTTAAAAATTAAAAAATTAATTAGTTGCTAACATAGCATTCATATAGCAATCCACGTATTTTTCATGTTAGCAAAGTTAACAAACGTTAATTTTTCTATCAATTTTGGGGTGATCTGACAAATAATACAAGTTTAAGAATTAAAAAAATTAAAAATTAAATGAATGGTTAAATGAATATTTTTAAAGTTGGAGGGTCAAATAAATAATAATACCTTTTTAAACATCGGACTACCCGCGAGGTCGCAACCCAGTCCATAAATAAATTATATGGTTGACACCTGGCTGACAAGTTTCTTACCAATTTTATCCCCCAACATTTGTTATCTTTCATTTTCACCCCCTTCCATATATTCTTACAGATACCCCTCGTGTGCTGCTAACTAAGGCACACACTTCCTTTATAAACTTCCCAATTCCCATATCTCTTTATATTTATATTCAAAAACGATAAAGCAAAAAAAGAAAAGAAAAGAAAAAGAATTAAAAGCTTCTTCCATGGCTATCTTTGTTCACTATCTTTCGATCCTTCTCATCTCCGCCGTCATCTTCCTCCTCCTCCGTGCTTATCGTCTCCGGCGCCTCCGTATACCGCCGGGAAACTTGGGTTTACCTTTCGTCGGGGAGACTTTACAGCTTATATCTGCTTACAAGACCGAAAACCCCGAACCGTTTATTGATGAAAGGGCGAAACGGCACGGTTCAGTGTTTACGACCCACGTGTTCGGTGAGCCGACTGTGTTTTCAGCCGATCCGGAGACGAACCGGTTCATCTTACAAAACGAAGGGAAGCTGTTCGAGTGTAGCTACCCCGGTTCGATTTCGAATTTGCTGGGGAAACATTCTTTGCTTTTGATGAAAGGAAACCTTCACAAAAGAATGCATTCTTTGACCATGAGTTTCGCCAACTCGTCAATTATAAAAGATCAACTTTTGGTTGACATAGACCGGTTAATCCAGCTGAACTTGGATTCCTGGACCGACCGTATCCTCCTCATGGAAGCGGCGAAGAAGGTAAAAAGAAATAACAAATCATTAGTCGGACTGGGACTGAGTCGACTCAGTTTTGAATCAAAGATGGCGTTGTTGGTGACTCACAATCATTTCATTGCCACACCCCACATTATCACCCAGTGATTATTAAATTTTTAATAAATTATAATTTTTTTTCTCTTTTTTTAATAGATAACATTTGAATTAGCGGTGAAGCAGCTAATGAGTTTCGATCCCGGTGAATGGAGTGAGAGTTTAAGAAAACAATACGTTCTTGTTATCGATGGCTTTTTCACCGTTCCTTTGCCTCTCTTTTCCGCCACCTACCGTCGTGCCATCAAAGTAAGCAAACTCACTCTATATCTTTTTCCATATCCAAATACGTGTCTGATACGAGTATACAGTATTAAGATATTTTTTCATATTATACACGAAAATGTGGAATACAAATATTTTTTATTAAATTAATAAATTAAAAATTATGAAATTAATTTGAAGGCAAGAAGGGAAGTAGCTGAAGCATTGAGCAAGATAGTGAAGGAAAGAAGAGAAGAGTATGAAAAGGGTGAAAGGAAGAATGATATGTTGGGAGCATTATTAGGAGGGGAATGGGAAGAAGACCAACTTTCAAATGAACAAATTGTAGATTTCATGGTTGCTTTGCTTGTTGCTGGCTATGAAACTACTTCAACTATCATGACCCTTGCTGTCAAATTCTTGACTCAGACCCCGCTTGCTTTGGCTCAAGTCAAGGTAATTTATTTTATTATCTTTAATTTTTTATAATTTTATATTCTATGCACAGTAAAAGTAGCATGTAGATCCGCACTTCAATTGAATTTTACTCTCTTTAAAAAAATAAATTAATTTTTATACTTTAAATCAAATAATAAACTAGACCTTCCATTAAAAATATTTATTCATTTATATTATAAAAAATTGATCTTTATGTCTCATCATAAGGTACACGTGACATGCTACACGTCACATGTTATTGTACGATTATTCCATCAATCATTTTAGTTTCTAACAAAATAAATAAATCAAATTTTAATAAAAAAATTAATTTACTCATTTTTTAATAAACGAGACAAAATACAAATTGACTCTTCTTATAGTGATCTTCATAATACTTTTACCTCAATATATTGATATCTTTATTATTTATAAAGCCTAAAATCAAAAAAAAATTAAAAGCGATAAATTTTATTATAAGGATATTAATATTTTTCAAAAATTTTGTAATTTATTTATTTTAATTAAATAGCTTAAATCACCATATTAAAATAAAACTCGAAAGGAATGAGTGGTTACAAGTTTGGATTTGATTTTTGATATTAATTTTATATAATTTTTTATTGTGGGTGTTATATAATCTCTAATATATGTATAGTACTTAAATATGTTAATGAATTAGATTACATCATCTAATTAAATATAAAATTATCCATATTTATTATTTAAAAAGTTTAATGAGTTGAGATTTTTATTTATATCAATTTTAATTTATTGTTAGTTTTAAATATGTTAGTCAACTAGTAGTTTGTGTTTTAGTTCGATTAGTATGGATATTATTGTTAATGCATGAAGATGTGAGTTCGAGACGTTAAAATATATTATTTTTTTATTTATAGGTTGAGACATAAATAATTTTAAATATTATATCAAAAATAAATATAATCAAAATGTATAATAAAATTATTAAAAATATATAAAGATATCACATCTTTACATGTAAATTATTTTGTTATATTAAAACTTTTATCGAGGAGACATAGTTTGTTGTATTTATATTTTGGGAAAAAGAAGCAAACTGAAATTTCTTAGTGGGTCCTCAAGAAATAAAATAATGATGAAATTGGTCATTTTTTTAAGACTCTTCATTTTCTTCATTCACACGTAGATGGGATTTGGGAATTAATTAATATCTGGTAGATAAAACCAAATGTTTAAAATATTTGTTGAAATGACACTAATTGGTAATTTCATATTACTTATTTAATTTTAATTTTTAAATTAATAATATTTACCATATATGTACAAGGCAAGGGGGAAATGGTGCGTAAAAATGAATGATAAAGGTTGGATTCTGTTTTAATGTTGTAGGTCAAAAGTAGAGGCAAAAAGTACGAACAGAACAAAAAGTCAAAGTAGGAACTGGGAATTTTGTCTAACCGGACATAATGATGACTCTCCAAATTGCACGCCTTAAGCTGTAATAAATTAAAATATATTTATGAAATTAAGAAAATTAAAAAAAAAAAAGAAAATTTTACCATTTGTCAGAATTTTCTGATCACCTTTTTTAACTCATTGAACATTTTGTCTTTGAAGAAATGACCATCAAGTCCTTTCCCATACTTGGAAACCGAAGGGTATTTTTGGGTCATTGGGGATTTTATAACTTTTTATTGTGTGCAATAGGGTGTACGATTTGACCCTTGTTCCTAGGTGACTTGTTGGGAAATGAGCGGCACTGATTTCAAGTGGAAGAACCATCGGACGGTGGTAAAGCTTTTGGATGATGTCATGAGATACGTCACTACCCTGGAAGTGAAACAAAACCTTTTTTATTCCTAGGCTTATTTTGTTTTTTTTGTGTTTTTTCCCTTGATTGACGTGATGGTTTTAATCTTAGCCGTTTGATCGTCTATAAACCAGTTTCGCGTGGGACCATTTAAGGGCATTAGGGCTCATAACAACACCAAATGGCCCATAATTGCTTGAGACCCACTTGGGCCAATGGACCATAATCTAGGGGTATAATCGAGTTTAGGAAAATCAATTGCTCATAAATTACTTGAGCCAGCTCGCTCAATATCCAGACTCTAAGTAGAAATTAAAAAGAAAAAAATTGAACTAGTATAAGTGTAAGTGTTCCATTTCCATTCTGTTTAAATACGTAGTGAGTCCGAAACTTATTTCATTCGGCAGGAAGAACATGACGGTATTAGATTGAAGAAAAGCGGTTCAGAGGGTCTTCAATGGAGTGATTATAAGTCAATGCCGTTCACTCAATGTGTAAGTAATCCATTGTCCTCAAATTAAGGATTAAACCCATATTCACTTTTGTCTTGCTTAATCCATGGTTTGGTATTACTATTTTTCCAGGTTATCAACGAAACGCTAAGAGTCGCAAACATTATTAGTGGAGTTTTTAGACGAACAGTGACAGATGTCAACATAAAAGGTAAGTAAACACAATTTTAGTCTAGAAACAGAGCAGCAGATGTTAGAATTCGAATCCGAAACCTGTTAGACTCATTTTTTTGTGTGCCTACTGGTAACTCAACTCGACCAGGTTACACAATTCCAAAGGGTTGGAAGGTTTTTGCATCGTTTCGTGCTGTACATCTTGATCATGATCACTTTAAAGATGCTCGCACTTTCAATCCATGGAGATGGAAGGTAAATTTAAGTATAAGATGTAACGCAACATTATAGTTCATGGTACACGACGAAATAGAAATAGTTTTACAAACTAGTGTTGGATGAAATTGAACAGAATAATAACTTGGGGACGAGCTGTTCCGGGAATTTTTACACGCCGTTCGGAGGAGGGCCTCGATTGTGCCCTGGATATGAGCTTGCTAGAGTAGAGATCTCAGTATTCTTACACCACCTTGTAACTCAGTTCAGGTAATCAAACCGAGTTTTATTTAGAACTTGAGTGAGTTGAAAAGTTGAAGCTTGTTGGATTCTGAGTTTATATTTCTGAAACAGTTGGGTACCTGCTGAAGAAGATAAGCTAGTTTTCTTCCCCACAACCCGAATGCAAAAGCGATTTCCGATCAATCTGCAGCGTCGGCGTTAAATCTGGGCATCTTAGCCATTGTAAAGAAGATGGAGTGGAGGTGTAATCATTTCCAAAGTTGGGGTTACGATCACTATTTTACCTGGACTTGAAAGTAAGGGATTGAAGGTATAAAAATTTTGTTCAGGTAATAGAGATGCAGTGGGCATTGTTTTGATCCTTATTTCCAACTTGCGGAAATGCCCCAAATGTTGGCATCTAATTTCTATTTATTTAAATGAAATTCACCAAATTTCCCTTTGCACAAAGCTGACGAACAAACACACAAAAACCTTGAATTTTGATTCCTTTATCGAATCATAAAAAATGAAATTTATTTTTATTCATGTCTTCCCTTTTTTTTTAATTTGGTGAGACTGTATAAAATTGTGATTACATATTATTCTTATCCCTTTTCAATATGAGAATTTTCTTTTGAAAAAATTCAAACTCAACTAAAATACTAAAATTAAGAGAAAAATTGGATTTATCATTCTCCTATTAAAAATAAGATAAGAATGATATGGAATCATAGTTTCATACAATACTTTCTCTTAAACTCTTAAGCCTGTTGAGGTTTATATTATTTTAGTCATTATAAAAAAAATGGTCAAATTCAAGTCTTGATCCTCTACTATGTTTATATATAGGATTTATGTCACAACCTTTGTTGTTTTTATATCAAATTCTAGTTATTTATATATTTAAAAGTCCTGAAGGAAATGCAAAAAAAAAATAAATAAATTAAGCCCATGTATTAAATTCATACTCAATTTAACCCCTACCGTTAACTACAATAATCAATTAAACTTATCCATTAACGATTTCTATCATTAACCATGTTGATCATCAAAATAAATTGGTGGACCAATCAGATGGTGGCACGTGGTAGCTTCTGGTTTAATCTAATATTTTCCCAATAAAAATAATTAAAAATAAAAATAAAATATGAAATATGAAAATATATGAAAATTGAAATAAACTTATAAAATTATAAAAATATAAAATTTTATTAAATTCTAAAATCTTTTATAAAATTAATAAAACAAATTTAAAATATTTGAAATTAAAAAAAGTATTTAAAATCTATAAAATCATAAAAATTACTAAGATTAATATAATATTATAAAAATTATAGAAAAAACATAAAAACTTGAAATGGACTGAACCGGTTGGTTGGACCGATTAGACTGAAATCGACAAGGGTAGTTAACCTGGGAACCGAATGGTTGAATTGATTATTTTCTATTTTTTTAAATTTTAATTTTTTCAATTGAACTAAACAGATCAATTAAACTGGCAAATAGGTAGCTTGATCAGTTCAACCATCGATTCAATTTTGAAAACATTGATTAGAATATTTCATTCTGGCATATGCTAATAGTTGGATAAAAATATTAAAAATAAATAAAAAAATAGTTCAACCGCCCAGTTCCCAGGTCAACTGGTCTAATGACTTTCCTCAGAGCAACACCTTTGTCGATTTTAGGATAACCGATCCAATTCAAGTTTGTATAAATATTTTTATAATTTTTATAAGTATATATCAAATTTAATATTTTTAATATTATTTATTTTTTAAATAATTCTAATACATTTTATTTTAATTAATTTAAATAGATTTTATTAATTTTATAATTTTTATAATTTAGTAGATTTTTATATTTTATAATATTTGTAATTTTTATAATTTTAATAAATTTATGGCAATTTTAATATTTTTTACTATTTACTATTTTTATTTTATAAATTTTTCTATTTTATAAAAAACATTTTTTATTTTTATGATTTTCAATTTTTATGGGAAAAATATTATATTAAATCATAAGTTGCCACATGTCCTTATATGATTGGTCCGTCAATTTATTTTAATGGCCAACACGGTCAATGACGCAAACCATTAATGGAGGAACTTAATTGATTATTTTAGTTAACAGCATGAACTTAATTGGGTGTGAATTTAACACAAGAGCTTAATTGATTTATCTTTCTTTTTTTGCATTTCTTAAAGGCTTTTTAACATATAAACCAATTTTAATTTTAGTTTCTATCATGCTCAAAATTAAGATTTAATCTTTATATTTTAATTTTTGACATAATTCGCCACCTCAAGTTTTATAATGTCATTGGTTAATTCAAAAACTTTAATTTAGTTAAGATGCTTACATTAATTTTTAATTGATAACACCATCAAAATTCTTTACAATATTTTTTTTTTTTGTTAAATGGCTACTAAGTGAATTTTATAAAAAAATAATTAAAATATCATGCTAACAAATTTAGATCCTTTCTAGTATTTTTTTTTTTGTTAAATGGAAATCAAGTGAATTTTTGGCTCTGTTTGTTTCACTGAAAATGACTTCCGAAAATTAATTTCTGGAAAATGATTTACTTTTCTAGAAAAGCTAATATTTTCGGTGTTTGGATGAATCAGTATAAAATATTTTCATTGTTGGGTAGATTTCTTAAAATATTTCATAAAAGTTGTTTTAATGAAACAAATATACATTTGAAATTTTCTTATTTTTTCATTGTTTAATTGAATTTATTTTTATCTATAATTTTTATTTTACATTGTTTTTGCATATATTAAAAATATTATGTTAAATTTAGGTTCATTACAATATCATTTTTAATTACATGACTACCGAGTGAGTATTTTTATTTAAAATGTGACATAAACAAAATTGACAAAAAATTTAACGATGTCAACAATTGGAATTGATTTTCAAATTTAAAAAGTAAATGGGCTAAATTCTTAAAAATAAAAGTGCAAAACTAAATTGCAAACCTATGAAGTGTACATAGACTTATGACATATTTTAAAATTAATACTACAAAACATTTATTATTAATATATGTCTAATTGTAGTGAATATTTATTATTAAAATATTAATATTGAATATTTTCAATAATATGTGAATAATACTATTTAAAAATTATTTTTTAAATTTATAATTAAAATAAAATTAAAATATTAAATAATTTATTAAAATAATAAATTATATTTATTATATTAATAATTTATTATATGATTAAAATAAATAATTAAATATGTATGTTTAATAATATTGAAAAATATAATATTTTAATTATTTTAATTATTTTAAAATAAAAATAAAAATTATTATCAATATAATAATATTAAGCTTGATTTAAGTTGATTTTATATAAAAATAAAATTATCTATAAAGAGTTCTTTTTCAAAAATGACTTACGCTTTTCAAAAGGGTAAGTCATTTTCTGTATAAGCCGTAAGAACTTTTAGAGGGCGAATAAAATTTTAATTTTTATAATTTATATTTTTTATAATTTGTAAATGATTAAATCAAATTTTTATAATTTTAGGGGGCCAAAGTGCAATTTTACCTTTACTAATTTAAAATTTTTAAAAAATTCTAAGGGCCAAAATAGCAATTTTACATTTTAAGGGGGTCGGGGCCCATGCCAGCCCCCTGGCTATGCCCCTGTTCACAGGAAAAAGTCCTTATTTTACGTTGACCTGTAAGTCATTTTCCGTTGACTAGGCTGTTTTCTGTGAAACAAACACAGCAAAATGTAAAAACCTTTTACATGTAAACAAATAGACCCTTTATGAAAAAAATCAAAAAATCATACATAGAATAATTTTAACGGTGATAACAACTATACTCAAAATAATAAGTATATAGACTAAATCCTTAAAAATATATAAAAAAATAATTTCAAATATACGAAGAGTACATAGACTTAAAAGCATATTTTAACCTTAATATTTTTATTCTACAAGCTGACTCGAACATAGTTAACCTAACAAATAACTGTCGAAACCATTTTAAATTCGGAGTTTTAAAAACGAGGATCGACTTTAAAAACAAAAATGGGAGTCGCCACCAATCCCTTTTTATTTAGGTGTGATTGGATCACCTTGTAAAACGTTTTATTTTAAAACATTTTTGTCTAAAAAACAAGAAAATGGATTCGGGAGTCAGTTACGTATAAGGAAGGGTTAGCATCCTCATAACACCCAAAAATTGGTACCTAATCGATAAAATCATTTCTAAATGTTTGAAATTTAAAAGTATATAATTTTTAAAAAACTTTGAACCATTTAAGTTAAAACTTGAGATTCTTTTGTTCCGAGGGAATATAAACATTACATTCAGCACGTTAGGACACGGTATTTTAAAACTTTCGTAATCAAAATCATTTCACGATTTACAAAACTTGTCAAAATGATATTTAGTTATTTAGCCAAACGGAAAATCGCAACCCAGCACGTTAGGGTACTATTTCCCGAATTTCTAAATATCAAAACATTGCCTTATTTTAAAACATTTATATAAAGTATAGTAATTTTGCAAAATATATTTTTATTTTAAAATGATGATCCTACAAAATATCATATGAATACAAACAATAAAAATATAAAATAACCATTAAAAATAATCACATTAAAGCAATCATAAGTAAATGGCAATATATATATATATATATATATAATATATATATGTGCAAATAATAAAACTTAATAAACATGAAAATTTCACATGCGATATTAAACCTTTCATGCAAATATATATAAATGTAAAAATATATACCAATATATTGAAAAGAAAAGAAAAATATTTTTAAAATAAATAAATATTTATAATAATCTAATACATATAAAACTACATTTAAAAATAAATAATATATTATACAATATAAATGATTTAAAAATTTAAAATAATATAAGATATAATATTATATAATATACAAAATATTAAAAATATAGAATATAATAACTAATATATTAATCTAAAAATAATATGTAATAAAAATAATCAAATAATATAAAAATAATTAAGGACAATATGTAATAAGATATATAAGTTAAATAAATTAATATACAAATAATAAAATATTATATTTTATCATAATAAAAAATTGAAAACAGTATTAGAAAATAAAAAAGAAGAAGGATTAAAATAGCAATTAAAACAGATTAAAATGATTAAATTAAAAACACGCGTTAAACCACAAGAATTAATATGGCAATTAAGCCTTTTCTTAAAAACGGCGGCATTCCGATTTTTACCTTTAAAACGGACCAAAGGACTAAATTGGAACTAAAGCAAACTTTAGGGCTAAATTTAAAATAAATAAAAATGCAAATTGGGCTTAATTAAAATTAATTAAATTGCAGAATGACCGAAATGTCAAATATCCCATTTTACCAAAAAACACGCGGATCCTTCGAGTCGGGTCAACTACGCGCGAATCCTTGGTAAAACGACGTCGTTTTACACTTATTGAATTAAGTGAAAACGGCGCCGTTTCGATATTATTATATATATAATAATAAAACATTCAAACAAACATTTGAAAAAAAAAAAAGAAACCCCCCCAAAAAAAAAATCCTCTGATGCTCTCATCTGGTCTCTATGGTCGGACGTTCGAGTCACTGCCACGCGCCTCACACGCCGTTGAAAAGGGTGGCGTTCAGGTAAAAATTTTGTCTTTTTTACTGTTTATTCAAAATAGAGCAAAAAGAGAAGAAAATAAAAAGATAAAAAAAATAAAATGGAATGTGAAAAATTACCTTCTGTGTAACACCTTGAATTTGGGGTTATTTGTAATTTAATTAATTTTCCATGTGTACTTGAAGAAATTAATAATATAATTTTATTTGGCATGTTGAGGGTTCAAAAAATAAACCCGAGCTAGGCCTGACTTAGGGCTGAAAATTTATTTTTTTTTAAGAGTTTAAAGGAGGAAGCTAGGTGACATAGAGGTTAAGAAAATTTCTAAAAAGAACATGACACAAAGAAATCTTTGGCTAAGTGGTTCCATGCGCCACTTGAGTGTTGGGGATGAAGCGCAGGTCCCAGGTTCAAGTGACTGAGGAAGCATTCTGCGTTTTGTTTTTTTTAGAAGTGTTGGGCTTAAGCGTAAAGGCCTTAAGATTTATTGGTGAAGGTTCATAGCATGAAAGTCCAGTAGTAGGAGTGGTGGGCGCCACTTGAGGGGGAGAGGCCTCGGGTTGAAATGCAAGGGACGCAAGGTGAGGTTTTGTTTTTAATGGTGGCGTTAAAAGAAAGGGATCGGATAGGAAGGCTTTATATTTAAATCGTGAGGATATTTGACATGAAAGTCGAATTGGGAGTAGTGGCCTGGGGCGTGTTAGAGAGGGCTGCTGCTGCTTGGGGTCACTGGTTTGAGTCCAAGAAGCAGCAAATGCGTTTTTCCTAAGTTTGGTGTTTTATTTTATTTCAATTTGTTTAAGAAAGGATAGAAGATAAAGTGCTATTATCTTAAGTGATAATTAATAGTTTAATTATCAGCATAGAGGGGAAGAATTAAAGATTAGGACTTTTTGGGGTCGTTCAAAACTAATTTTGTATGAAGAAGTAGAGCAAAAAATTCCAAGAATCTGTTTACTCTTCTTTTTCCTCTGCTGCTGCCGAAATTCCTCTAGGGAATTCTTCAAAATTTTCCAGCTTTCTTCTCTTTTATTTTGGCCAAAAACCACCTTTGATTTCTCCTACTTATTCACCTTTTTCTTTCTTCCACCATTGGCGAATATCCATCACCTTGTCATGAAATTTCTTAAACAAAGCGCCCAAAATTTTGCAAAATTCAGCATCTCTTTAGTCAATTCACTCCCTTGGTGTGCGAAAATTCCTCTCCTATTCTATAGCACCTTGGCGAATATTAAGTGGGATAGATCTCTTGAATCTTCTTTGGCAAACGATTTGAGAAGGTAAGTGTTTTGGCGAATGCCTATTGTTCTTCTCTTATGTTCATCGGTTTGGGATGAACAAAAAGAGCCGAATTATATTGATGACTAATCAGTGTTGAAAACTGATTTTATCTAGGTACTCCGGGGTCGGAAGTATTCAGTCAAGCCTCCAGTCATTAGTAATCAATATTGGTAAGTGGTGGTAAGGATGTAGTAAACCATTTATTTGGTATTTGAAAGACTATTTTGTGATACTAATGACAGCCGATTATAGGGAAGCGAAGCAAAGTCGCAAATCGTGTGCTATAGTTATACTTGAAGGCGTTTAGGTAAGGTTTCGGGTTCAAATATAAACCCTTCAGATATATGTTGGTTTGGCCGAATGGTCAATAGTACTAACTACATGTTTGGTGAAAATAGGACCAGAAATCTTGTGTGGCCTATTGTTTCTTCAAGGATTTAGAAAGATCGTTGGTGATGTGTGTACATACACACCTTATAACTTTAATATGCCAAGTGTTATATGTATGCTTAGGTTTGTGTAGATTCGGATGTAATACTATCATGGTATAATCAAGGATTGAGTAAGTCCTTGTTGTTATGAGCTTTATTTTGATGCTTTTGGGAAGCATGGTATATTTGGTATATATGGCTTGTAATATGTGGCTCATGATAAATCTATTGGCATGATAATTGTTAATTCTATATTATTGATTGATGTGGGATTAAATGAGTGGAGGGGGAAATGATATTCGTGTCGACGGACACCAGTGGTTTGGTACCACATTGTGACCACGGTCACCAGAGGTTTGGCACCTTCAGAGGTTTGGCACCTCATAGCGTCTCGTCCCTGTGGCTTAACACCACCGTGGGTTAGCCCCACTTTGAGATATGGGATTGACGCCAGTGATTTGGTATCACAAGATGGGTTGGCCCCATCACTTGATTTGTGACTATACGTCACCAGTGGTTTGGCACCACAATGTTGATGAATATCGTGACTATACGTCACCAGTGGTTTGGCACCACCAGTGGTTTGGTACCACACGGGGTAGAAAAGGTGTTTGGATGGTTAGGTTGGGTGCATGTTAAACTACTTTGTGATTTGTGTGTATGATTATGCATTAAACCGGGAAAAGGGTTACACACTGAGTCTTGGTGACTCACCTTTCCTTTAATTATTTTCAGTGACTCGTAGATCGCGGATGTGGGCCGGATGGACTCGAGGTGGCCATGCGGTGAAATTCGGACTAGATGAACTTGAATTATTTTTATTTTATTTCGGTTTTATTTATTTAAGTTGTAATAAGGCCTCCTAAGATTATTTTTATTATTTTATCTGTTGGATGAATTATTTAAACTGTTTAATAACCTTAAAATGATTACACAAATTTTCCTAAGTTCAAACGAAAATGTTTTCTTTCGTACCACCGGGTACAATCACAAAATTGGTAACAACTTGACTTAAGTTTTTGAATGAACTAAGTATTGTTTTCTTTATACACCTCAACTGTTTTAAACTAAGACAACATCTTTTACTCTAAATAATATCGGCTAAACAAGGGATTTCAAAATATTTTCATCTGTAACATACCGAATTTGGCCATAGTGTTTGGGCCGGGTTTGGGGTGTTACATTCTGCAACCGAATTTCTATTTTTATTTCTCTATATTTTACAAGTATTTTTGAACTCTCTTTGTATCTATTTCTCTCTGTGTGTATTGTGTGTCTCTCTATCCTCGTGTGTAACAGTGTATATCTTCTCCCCCTTATTACAGGTTTTTGTTGGGTTTTAATATTCCGAAAGCGAAAAATGAAAAAAAAGAAACATTATATTCTTGCCATTTTGCTGTGATTTGTTTCCTTTCCTTTTGTAGGTCTACAGCGAGGATCTCAGCAATGGGGCGACATGCGCGCTGATTTCGACGTGAGAATAGGTTGGACGAGGTTGCGGCGCGACTATTAGCCTACCATTGCGGCGCCTAGGGTTTCCTCAGAAACCCTAGGTCTCTAAGTTCGTTTAGTATTGGGCCTTTTGAGCCGTCTATGTTATTGAGTCTGGGTAATTCAGATCACGGGATAGGCCTGAAATGGGGTATTGAGTAGTTTAGGGCTAAATGTAATAGACTTTTGTTTATTGTTTTTGAGTTTTTGTAAAAGGACTATAAAAATATTCTTTATAGTTTATTTTCTGGTTTATTTTAAACCCGGCAAAAATAGGTCTCTACAATAACAAATATAAATATTTTTCAAATATTTAAAAAAAATTGGGGTATGGAAAAGACCTTTGGCCCATTTCTTCCTTTGTTTTTAAATTAATAGTTACAGATGTAATACAAACTTTACACTCAAAATCATTGCATGTCCGATCATTTCCTCAAAATACAATATACATATATATAGGTGTATGTATTTATCTGCTGGGTGTGATCTGCTTGTTAATACTTTGATTTTCAAGTGACTGATTGGTTTTGGTTAAATCTGCAAAAGAAGAAAGGAAAAAGAAATGCATGAGTTAATTATCTCAAGTTTCATGGCTAGTATATTTATTTATGTTCTATGGCTATAGGTTTAAGTGCCCTGAAACACATTATCTTTTTATTTATGGGTTAATTAAATTTTTATATTTTCTACTTTTATTAATTTTAAATTTTAAAAAGGGTCATATGGAAAAAATTTTATTTTAAGGGATTGGAACACCTGCCAGTCCCTTAATTTCACCACTGTAAAGAAATATTTATGAGTAGTTCTAAGCATTATTAAAAAAAAAAGATATAATCAAAACTTATAATAAATTTGACTTATGAATATCTCTCATTATTAGACTCGAATTTGATAATAAATAATAAAAATAAAATTTAAAATCATGAAAGTGATAATTACCTGGAATGTGGGAAAGAAGAAAGTGATGAGCCAAAAACAGGTAGGTTTCTTGGAAAGAATCGTTTTCAGTGTTGGTAATATTGCATTCACTTCACCCTTTCTTGTTGGAGAATCTTTTGATACCTTGGAAACCCTTTCTTGCAAGCTGAAATCTGTGCCAATAAAAATGAAAAATCATTCATTTAATTTATGAAAATAACATCTTCCACTTTCCTTAAACAATTGAGTTTCTAGAAACGTAAAATTCCCTACTTTTCTACAGTTTTGGTAGGACTTTCGGCTGGCTTTTATTATTATATATTTAACTTTTTTTTTATTCCACGCTATAATATCACTAAAATATTTAATTTTTTGGTCATCACTATTTTTTTAACTGATAAATGAATCACTATTTCATTTAATTAATTCATCAACAAACCTTAATTTAAATCGATTTATTAAAATATTTTATAATATAGATCTTTTAAAAAAATTATACTTCTATGGAAATAGAGATAGCGTGAACTTACAGCTTCAATGTCAATTTTGTAGACAAGGAGCTTTCTTCTTTCTCTGCAACTTGTCCTATAAGCCACAATCATGTGTGCAATTGCCAAAGCTAATGAAGAAATGAAAAGAGCAGTTTCCATGGCTGTAACATACGTCCCTTCTTTAGGAATTCTCGAACCGAACACAAACGAAGCTTTTATCGAAACAAAAACCAACGATGAAATCGAACAAATCATTGTGATTCCCAGGTATGGTCCCCTCGAAAGTTTTGGCCCATCACAAAAACTGTAAACAACTGCAAAAAAAAAAAAAAATCTGTAAATCAATTAAACAAGTAGTCTAGCAGAGAGACTAAATTTCAAAAGTACGAAGAGTATAAGGACTAGATTCAGAATTAGACCAAACAAAATTCAATTTCCAGGGACCTCACATATGAAATAGCCACGAAGGAAACAACAATTCAATTAGGGTTTTTGCGTAAAGTAAATTGACTTTTAAATCCACCAAACATATTCAATTCGGAATGGGTTATTGATGAACTTACAGATTATAATAGCTGATCTGATGATGGATATGAGGGGAATATCTATGAGAGAAGATCTAAAATCATAATTGTCGAAATGGGAAGAAAGGGATTGGAGTGATAAATAAGAAGGCGAAATCGAGGCAGAGAGCAAAGCGGAAGGCAAAAGGGCATCGGCTAGAACGAGAAAAACCGGCGCAGAAAATACGAGGAACGAAATCGCCATTGTTATCAAGAAAAACACTGTTTTCAATACCCTCCAAATTCTTCTCGATTTCTCTTCCTTTGAAAAACCCATCTCCCTTCTTTCTTCAAAATTTTTTTTTATTTTGCGAATTTTTTTATGTACAAAGAAGAAGGATTGAAAGTTGAGTGAGGAGGAAATGGAAAAATTAAGGTTAAAAATGAAAGGGAAAATGGCAGTGGGGTATGAAAGAAGGTTCCAAGTGCTGTGAGAATTGGGGTGTGACGGAACTGATGACAATTGAAGATGACATGGAGGAAATTAACACGCACAGCAACGCTTAAATTGAAATGGCGGGTAGGACTGGAACGGAGTTGTTAACGGAATTACCTATACAATTTTTTTTAACGGACAACTAACCACTGTACCCGTCAAAAGATCCGGCTATTCATCGGTAAAACTACCATAGAAGCCCTTATACTAGGGTCAGATTACATTTTGCCCCTTCAATTAAAAAAATGAGTAAATTCATTCTTAATGTTAAATCAAAGGTAAATTGATCATTTCTATTAAAATTTTATTCATTTGTAGCTAACGGAATAACCAGATATGTACCTTAGATTTATGTACAATTATCAATTTTAACAATAGATCTAGATAAAAATTTATAAAATTATTAATTTACTCTTTAATTTAATTTTAATAATTAATAAATTTATTTTAAAATAAAATAATAAATTATAATTTTAATAATTAATAAATTTATTTTTAAAATAAAATAATAAATTATAATTTTACTTTTAATATAAAAACTTTCATAATGTTTGATATAGATCGTAAAATTTTATATTATTCCAACCACTCCAAATTTAAAAAATTGTTGCCCAAAAATTCAAACCGTACATGACGAAGTTGTAAAAGTCTACCAAGCAGCCCTCATTTTTTTCGTTTAAATGATTTTGGTCAAAAATCCAAATGTATGGGCTGATGTCATGCTACTTATTTGACAAGTAGTCAAGTAAATTGCCTATGAAGGCCCCCTAATTGTCAAATTTCACCTAAACTTCCCCATTTTCTAGATGACTAACCCATGGATCATGAGGCCTAATATATACATACAAGCATGACACATGAATCTAGCCATAAGGCTAAAAAAATTTAAAGGAAATTAATTATGTTATTAAGGGAAAAAAAATTATGATCACATTTTATATAATCGATTAAGGATGAATTTAATAATTTATTAATACAATAATATGGTTTGATTTGAATAATATAATTGGATGGTTGAAATATGTCGTTAATTTTGTATCTTGATAAAATTTAAAATTTAGTCTTTATATTTTATATTATTGACAACTTGATAAATTTTGATAAAATATTAATAGAATTTATAATTAAATAAGGATTTTTTAAAATAAAAGATTTAATTTTTAAAACACAAATTAAATCTTAAAATTTATAAATTACCTGAATTTAAAGGATCAGTTGTATTTGGACCACCCTCATTTAAAGTTGTCCCCGCAATATAGATTTTTTTTGTCTTTATATAAATAATAGGGAAGGGTGTTTTTTTAAAAATAGGCGTTGTGACGTAAGAAATTACGTGGCAACTTTGTAATGAAATCGAAAACAAATAAATTATGTATATTAATTAATGTTTTGGTCCATGCTAAGTGATAACATCAACTATTTTTCAAAGCTTGCTCTAGAAATACAAAACACTGTTTTTAAGATTTTGTTTCTTTAAAGATGAAATTCATATGTGTTAACAGCCACGGGCAGTTAGAATAATTTTTTATGGAGTCGAATAAATTTTTAATTATTTATAGTTTATATCTTTATAATTTATAAATGATTAAATTAAATTTTTATAATTTTAAGGAGGCCAAAATAAAATTTTACCTTTATTAATTTAAATTTTTAAAAATTTTAAGGACCTAAATAATAATTTTACATTTTAAAGGGATCTGTTGGCTTCGCTTCAGTTAATAGTCCTTTATTTTTATTCATATGAAATACTAAACTTGCAGTATAAGTTAAATTCTTATAAAACTATATTTTTTTTACTAAATAAGTTGTTTAAATTTTTAAAATTGTGTATAACCGTAAATTTTTGTATTTTTTCAATATTAATAAATTTTTATTTTTTATTTTTAATTTTATGCAAAATCTATATATTCTTATTTTTTATTGCTTTGAGATTATTCTTATCACCATTGTCAACATATACTATTATAAATTTTGTCACATTTGTATGTTATATTATATTATATTATTTTTAGTTATGTAAATATATTAAATAGTAACTCGAAGTAGATTAAATGAAAGAGGAACATTGATGAGCAGCTCGGTTTTATTTAGTGGTGGAAGCCATTTGGCATGAGATGCACACGTCTTATACACGGTGTGAAATAGAATAAGGTTCTAAAATATAAAATATAAAATATAATAATGTAATAAAATATTATATGATATGCTTTTCTAGAAAACAGGTGGGGGTCTTGCTTGCATGATCATTGCACATTTTTTTTGGTTAAACATTTTAATATTCTTACATGTTTAAAAGTGTTTTTTATATATATATATATATATATATATAGTATTCATGGACTTATATCTATTTAATTTTGACATAATAATTTTTTCACTTCAATTTTATAAAAATAAGTCATTTTAATCATTTTTTATTTTTTGTCTTTAAATTTGTATTTTTTTATCAAATCACCTCAAAATAGGGGTGAGTATTCGATCGAGTCAAGTTGAATTAAGTCAAAAAATTTCGAGTTAGTCGAGTTAACGAATTCTATTTTAGCAACCGAACTCAATTTAAATTTTTTTCGAATCGGATCGAATCGAGTCAAAAAAGTTAGAGTCAAGTCAAGTCGAGTTAAATAAATCCTATTATTTATACTCAATATTGCATTTATATAAATCGATTATTTAACTAGTAAACGAAATACGAAATTATTTAACTACCTAAACAATATAATGATTTTACTTTTTAATTTAATGAGTAAACATTTATCAAAACAACGTAATTTTACCTTTTAACTTAATGGTTTTGACTTTTAACTTTAGAAAATGTAAACATTTATCAAAACGGCGTAGTTTTGCTTTTTATTATTCGGATTTTCGGATAACTCGAATTGTGTAATTTATATTCGAGTTAAACCGAAAAGCTTGATTTTTTATTCGAGTTGATCCAAATAACTTGATCAACTCAAATAGCTCGAACTATTTAATTCAAAATTTGAAAAATTTATCGAATTTTTCGAGTCGAATCAAATTTTGCTCATCCTTACCTCAAAATGAATGAAAAAAATTAACATTTGCTATCTTTGCTGATATGACATGCATGCAGATTGCAACATGAATGATATGCCAATATTTAATTAATATTTCAAATTTTAAAATATATTTAAAAATATTTCTTTATACTTTTTAATGAAAAATATTTCTTTATATTTATTTATGATTTTTAATTTTAAAATAATTTTTATTTTTTTAATTTTTAAAATTTAAAAAAATTAAATATTAATGATGATCCACATGACAATTCACATGTACTAACAAAGTTAAAAAATTTAACTTTTCTACCCATATTTGGATTATTTGACATAAAAATCAAGTTTAAAAAATAATAATAAATTAAAATGATTTTTTATAAAGTTAAAAACTAAATAAATTATTATACCTTGAATTTTTGAACTAATCCATTTGAGTGTTGATTTTCAAACTTTGGCAAAACCTAGCACACAACTTTTTAGCTTGAAAATTGTCTATAAACATTTTTTCATCTTTGAAAAAGTCATCCAAGATCATATTTTCAGAGTTTTTTTTTTTACTTTAATATAAAAATTAATATCTACAAAGTTATTTTTATAATTAATTCGACAGCTTGAATCTCAAATTCCACAAAATTTTCGTTATGCCAAGTGACTTTTTAGTAATAAGTATGCAATGATATTTAAGTTAATTTGACAACAGCAGATGTCAAGTTTCATATAATATTTAAGATATATGAAATTAGGAGTTAAACTTTAATAAATTTATAGTATTCAGCTTGATGCCTGTGTATCAAGTTCACATGTGTTTAAAGTCTCATCATTTATCATAAATCTAAATGCATATTGGTGAGTTCGACACATACGGGTGTTGAGTTCACCATATTTCAGTAAACCTAACTCTAATTATTGAAGTTGAATTTTAATCGTTTAACTCAATCTAACACACATAAATTGGTGTTGATGCTAACAGGCATCAACTTCTTCGTGAAAAATTCTTTTACCGTGCCTATAAATATCCCCTTTCCCATTTTGTTTTCCAGTCAAGTTAAAATTATCTCCTATCAATGTTGACTTCTTAAGTGAAAAAAGTTGCCAAATCTTTCTTCTTTTTTTTGCCTTACATTCGATCTTTTAGGCTTTACTTAGTAGATTAAAAAGAAAAATTGAAAGATGAAAAATTGGAAGGATAGAAAAAATAGAAAGATGGAAAATGTGATTGTTCTTTCCATCCATTGGTCTGTAAAGTTGAAAAAATTGAAAGGAAAGTGAATAAAATATTTGAAAAATGCATAATTTTAAACTAGCATACACATCTCTCTCGTTTTCTCTCCTCTCATCATTCTAATTTAGAAGGATTAGTTTTTATGCAAAAAGTGATCATCTCTCTTATTTTCTTTCCTCTCACATTTCTCTCCTTCCAAGCACACTCAAATTTTATTTTATTTTATTTCCACTTTTCAACTCCCTCATTCCACCCCTCATATTTTTTACCCAATCAAGTACACCCTTCAAACTCTACAATGGCTCTCTTAAGTGAAGAGAAACATATAGCTTTTATAGCCTCTAATATGGTAATTTTTTTATTAAAGTATTACTTAAATATTTATTTATTGTTTATATATATTAAATTATGTTTACTTTGAATTTAGAATATTGATTTTATTTGTTTTTGTTTACTTACTAAATTGAGGAATGAAACATTTGGATTCTAAATAACATACATTATTTGATGTCGGACGAGGAGCATGCTAGACTTACAAATCATCTAGATGTAGCCAAAATTTTAAAGGTGGTTGAAATAACTTCTATTCTGTTGCGATTGCCGCTACTCATGGCCTTCGTGGACATGTGGGAATTGGAAACTATTACTTTTCACTTTCCACGCCACAATTACTTTGAAAGATGTAGTTCTAATCAACAGTCTTCCAATTGAATGAGTTATTGTAACCGGGGTGGCTAAATTTGAGTTGAGTCAGAAATGAGGAGGTTCCTCGACCATTATCTCAACAACAATAGAGATTTAAAAGACAATTGAGTGAAGTTCACATGGTTGCATACATTGGTCAAGTATCTGCCAGTGGACAATGTAAGCGACAAAGAGTTCAACCAATATGTTAGAGTGTACATATTGGATGTGTTGATGTTAAACGCAATCTGTTAAAAAATTGTGTTAAGCTAGTAGAAGAACCCATTAGACTTATATAATTAGGGCATAAATATTTGTAATTAAGACTTCCCTCTAGAAATTACAAAATTAATTAGTCATGGAGTCATTTCACTAAAGTACCATAATTGAACTCCCCTATTATATTTCATTACAAAAGCTATTGATTTTAAGCTTTAGTCCAATGACCTATTCATATGTGTTACCCTCATAGGATATTCATGATTCCTTTAGGTTAAATTTATTCATCCAATTCAATCTGCTCTATCTCATAGTCACAATTGTATCTTCCACAATGAAAATGATGTTTATTCGAATCATAATGACAAAAATCATTTGTCTTAGACAAATTACCTTAGATAGGTCTCGCTTTTATAATACATACAATGCCAATGAGAGGATATCATTTACTCTTTATTTGAGTTATGAATTTCACTATTGAAAGTGATATCATGCCATACACAAGTCATATACCCAACATACCAACTTCTAGCCCAGTACTATAAGAATTCAAGTTTTCAATAAATCAAAGTACATGAGTTATACACACATGATCTATCACTTACTCTGGATTTAGGTAAGTCACACCATGAACGTTATAAATGAATAAATCTAAAAATAGATCTAGGATAAATTCAATTTGGGTCATATCCAATGTATTATCTGTCTAGACAATCACATATATGTCTCTATTATTAGGAGTCAATCATGCTCTGATAGCCAAGACAACTTATCTCTCCAATTGGACTTATAGACTACATAATAATCCTCTATTATTTGAATCATTTGCTCAATTCCATTCTACAAACTATAAATAATTTAGATTACCTAGTAATATAAGTTGTCTTCTCACACTATAATTTGTTCATATAATGCAACTTAATATTAGTTAAACCTTAGGTAATCAATAAGCCAGTATTTTCTTATACATTTTGCTTTACTTGCAAAAACCATTGAAGACAATACATAATAGAGATAATGAATAACATTAGTTTATTTCCATGAATAATCAATTTGATCATTTCGTAAATTTAGCGAATATGATGAAATTATTGCATCAAGGACATAAAAATATTAACATTGATTGTTTTGTTAACTTTAAATAATTATTTATAGTTTTGGTGGATGTAGAAGCCCATTTGCCCGGCCCATTTATTTTTACAACCTAATTACAAAATCTAACAATAAAAACCCAAATTTACCAGGCCCGATTAGCCCATATCAACCCTAAACAAAAAAGGCAAACAGAACCCTAGGTGCTTGCCGCACCTAGGCCACTGCCATGACTTCGCCCTGCCTCGACGCCACCGACCCCACACCGCCTCGACGACATGACGGTCACTGCTCCACTTGCACCTGCACAACAAGACAGAAGCAACACGCAGCAGAGCAAAGAAGAAAAAACAGTAAACAAGGGCTATAAAAAGCCGATCCAAGCATTGTAACTGGGGGTTTTCCTTTTTTTTGAGGAAGAGTATTTTATAAAAAAGGGAACCTTTTTTCTTAAACATCAATACAAACAAAAAATTTCAAAGCACAAAGCAGCAGATCCAAACCAAAAAAACGCAAAAGATTAAAAAAAATCAAAAGAAGCGGAGGCCAAAGGTGATTCTTTTTCCTCTTTATTTTCGAAAGTTTTTTTTTTCAGTAAATATACATATAACGATATTATTAAAATATATAGTTTAAAGAAAATAAAAAAAAAAAAAAGGAAATTTTTACCTTTTCATGTGGGTGGAGCGGCGATGGCCAAGAACCTCCGACAACGGACTCGTGAAGTTCCCTCAAACCTGCAGAGAAAACAAAGGGGAGTTAAAGATTTTTTTTTTTAAGCTGTTGAAAATGAATTTTTCTTAAGGTTTTTTCATTTATATACCCATACCAATACGGCGTCGTTTTGGTCATTGCCCTTAAACACCAAAACGGCGTCGTTTCGCCCCAGGGTCCGCGCGTCAACCCGACCCGGCTGAAGGATCCGCGTGTTTTCATTAAGTGGGCTAATTGCCCACTTGGTCCTTCCGCCTTTTCAGAGCCCGACAATCAGGTTTTTTTATTTTTTATTTTTGCCCCAAAATTTCGCACGGCTTTCAAATTAACCCCTGACCGAACGCTGCGTTTAGCAAAGCGGGAGAATTGCATCTTTAGTCCCCCACCTTTTACGCGCATGTCTTTCTAGCCCCCGAACCACTGTTTTATTTACAATTTGACCCCAAACTTTAATTTCCAATGCAATTCAATCCTTTTTCACTTATTTTGCAATTTTCACTATTTTTACTGTTATTTTTATTTTTTATTTTTACTATTATTAATTATTATTATCATCATTTATTATTTCCATTATATTTCACCACTGTTTCTTTATAATTATTCACGAGTATGCTATTATGTTATTTTTATCGTTTTATCATTACTTTATTTATTACTATCATTAGCCATTGTTATCATTATTATTATTATTATTATTATTATTATTATTATTATTATTATTATTATTATTATTATTATATTACTATTATTATTATTATTATTATTATTATTATTATTACTATTATTATTTTTATTTGATTGTATTTAGTATTATTGATACTATACTTACCATTACTACATTTATTGTTAATATTAATATTACGATTACTATTATTATATTTATTAATGTATTCAATTATTAATTTACTTTATTTTACCTTACTCACTCATTTGTTTTTTATATACATATATATATTATCTCCATTATCATTATTGGCATTATATTATCATATATAAATACTATTATTATTATTATTATTATTATTATTATTATTATTATTATCGCTATTATTTGTTATTTCTATTGTTAGTCATTGTTTTCACATACCAAATCCATGGACATATTTTATTTGTTATCGTGTTCATTTTATTCTTTATTATTACCATCATATAACATCTTTATTATCCTTTGTTTAGTATTGTTACCCATCACCACTGTCATCATTATTGTCATCAATCATTCTTTATTTGCGTTATTATCGATATTGCAATTTTTCAATAATCTCGCTAAATAAAAATACATTTTGTGCAATCGTCCTATTCTATCCAAAGATTCTTAAAGCAAAGCAATGTTTCGTATTTAGAAATTCGGAAAATAGTGCCCTAACGTGCTGGGTTGCGATTTTTCGTTTAACTAAATTACTTAACATCCCTTTTACCAAGTTTTGCAAATCACGAGACGACTTTGATTACGAGAGATTAAAACATCATGTCCTAACGAGCTGGATGTGATGTTTATATCTTTTCGGGACGAAGAAATCTCAAGTTTTGACTCAAGCCTTTTCTTAGAATTAATCCGTCGATGCATTTTGAAGAGTCGCTATACTTTATTCAAAGATTTTTAAAATAAAGGCAATGTTGTGTATTTAGGAACTCGGGAAATGGTGCCCTAACGTGCTGGGCTACGACTTTCCGTTTGACTAAAGAACTAAACATCCTTTTGGTAAACTTCGAGATAGCTTTGATTACGAAGGTTCAGAATATCATGTCCTAACGTGCTGGATGTGACGTTCGTACCCTCTCGGAATAAAGACATCTCAAATATCCTAATACATTTTAAAAAAAAAGGATCCAATTTAAAATCTTTTCAAACTTAGGCATTAAGACACTAATTAATCATTTTGGTACCAATTTTGGGCGATCGAGGTGCTAACCTTCCTCGTATGTATCGACTTAGAACCCGATTTTCAAAACTTGCGGACCAAAAACACTGCTTTTAGTAAAGCAAAATGTTTTATTAAAATAAAGGTGATCCGACCACACCAAATAAAGGTCGGTGGCGACTCGTTTTATTCCTATTTTCAAAACCAAAGTCGAACCCTTTTTGTCGTTTTTCAAAAAAATGGTTATGACAGTGGACACTGCACTAGGTCAAAGACATTCAGGTTGTCTGCACTTGAGAGTCGTAGTTGAGGTGGTGCACTCATTGAGGAAAACCTACAAAGTTATTATATGATTCCATATCATCGAATAACAACATAGTGATTGGGTGTTGTGCCAATTCAGCATGTGACAACTTATCATGAAAGAGCTGAATGACATAAAGAAAGTTCGGGATAGTGACTTGAAGTGTCAGTCGAATTGGAATTGGGTTCATGAACGTCCACGGTGGATTGGGCACTGGCATTGGTGTCACAAATTTGTCATCACTAAATAGTTGATACATGATTGTCAATTTGACACGGATTTGTGGTATATGCTTTAGTTTAGAACCAACAAATTGTTGTTTTTTATCCCGACGGTGAGTATCCATTTATCTCGAGGGAACCCACATTGAGTAGCCACCATGGAAATTAAAATAAGCAAGCTTGCACGCAAGCATGTGCAATATTTATTGACGAGCTAGTCCCTAACCTAGTGTTGGTATGAATTGTCTTAGTCGACAACGACCTCATCAAGCAAATTGGTATCGTTGATGAGCTTATCAAACCCCAATTCATAGCCCAATGCCTCTGTAGGTCATCCCTTATCTGAATCCAAATGTTGCGTATTGCTTAGCCCAGCAATAACCTTCATTCTAGTTGAATGAGGAGTTTCTTTTCGAAATATGGTTTACGTATTTTAAAAAAGAAAATAAATTTATTTATTTTATTGATTAAAAAGCTAATTTTAATAAAACAAACACAGGAAAATATTGAAAAAAATCATGATAAATCTTTTTAAAACAAATATACCCTTAATATAAAAATATTTTTATATTTTATTATTTTAGAATAATAAACTACATTATTTGAACTATCTGGAGCCCTATATTTCAAAACACCTCTACCAACAAAACGAAACGAAAACCCATCTTCCCCCAACAAAATGATATTACTTTGTGGGCTATTGGCCTATTTCCCCCAACAAATTAAACCCAAACCCAAAATTTTAAATAAATAAATAAAGACAAGACAAGGGAAAAAAAACAAAAAACCGAAAGACGGTAAAACATAGGAGAGTTATTTTCGCTCGCTTGTCCCCGTTAGTCTTGCGGGCGGCCATCCCAAAAAATCCATGGCAACGCGATCCCTTTGGCGTACGCGCGCCAAACTAGCGGTTGCCGCCACTGCCCTTTGCACGGGAGGTGCAGCCGCTACTATCGCCACCTCTGACGACCCCGCCGCAGCTCTCAAGCTCTGCACCGCCATCCCTCTCCGCCTTCTCCGTGACTCCGCAACTGCTGCCTCTATCGTCTTCGGTACCTCCAAATCTTGAAAATTATAACATTTTATTTTCTATCTTCATTTTGTTAAGATAGTTAACTAAAAGCTTAAAGTTCCAATCTTGAATGAAAAATATAACTTCATTGAAAAAAAAAGAAAGCAGTTGAATTTGTTAGATTTAAAGGGATAATGATCATTTTGTTTTCTTTATGATGCCATAGATAGAAATTTAGCAAGTAATTGAGAATTTGGGTACTCTTATATTTTTATATATTTCAAATTTTGGTGACGGGTTTGAATTATGCTATTAGATTACCAGTATTCATTATGGGGACTACCGGAAGGAAGTAATGAGAGAGCTAAGATTAAACATGAAGTTCATTTAAGATCGGCACGAAAACTTCAAGAACTTTGTTTTAGAAATGGAGGAATTTATATCAAGCTTGGCCAACATATTGGGCAATTGGTATGTTTTTAGTAATGTCGACTCTGTGTCTTCGATATGAAGTTTGCTGATTGGTTTTTTGGATTCATTAGATACCATTTGGTCATGGGTTTGATTCGAAAAGATTTTGCTCTTTTATTTGTGTAGGAGTACCTAATTCCTCAGGAGTATGTTCTTACAATGAGGGAGTCGATGTTGAATAAGTGTCCGGTTTCTTCGTATGATCAAGTATGTGAAGTCTTCAAGAAGGAGCTTGGAGAGACACCTGATAAAGTATGTATCGTTTTGAAAACATAATTTTAGGAAGCAGAATTGAATTGTTTTCAATAATTGTTTAGGTTGGATAACTGCTTTTCCAAGATAGTAAATGCTATCGATGTTTCTTTTCACATGTAGAGGGTATACTTGTCCATTTAAACTAGCTTTTCTTATGCAGGTTTTCGATGAATTTGATCCAAAACCGATAGCAAGTGCTTCTCTTGCGCAAGTCCATATTGCTCGTACGCATGATGGTCAAAAAGTTGCTGTGAAGGTTTCACTCTTTGTTACTTTTACCTCAGGAAATTTTTTTTTATTTGAGTTCTGCAAATTTAGGCCTCTGGGTGTTATTGTTAGGATTTATTTTCCATGTCCGTATCATTTTTCTTGAAATTCAGGTCCAGCACACTCACATGACAGATACCGCAGCTGCAGACCAAGCCACTGTGGAATTCCTTGTCAACACTCTACATCGGTTATTCCCATCTTTTGATTATAGGTACTGTTTCTTGCCTCGTTTGGCTTCTACATTCATGCACAACTGCAGAATCCCATTTATTTCTCAAACATTTTATCGTTATGTGGTTTCAACTGTTAAAATTCTTGAATATCTTGGCTTATGCCTGCAGATGGTTGGTCGCTGAAATTCGAGAAAGTTTACCCAAGGCAAGTTGCTTAAAATTTCCTTTGTCTGGATTTACGCTTTCAAGAAATCTAGTTGTATTATACAATTGGTTTGCTTATGATATGGTATTCTTGTGCTCTATTTTCTGGTTTTATACCTTCCAATGCACCCTTGCTTGTCAAACATGGACATAGACGATATATGTAATTGTCTTTTGCTCGGATAATTGTTATTTTATTTGCCCGTTAGGAATTTAGCTTTCATTCTATTCGACGTGATATAGGATTTGATTGGTTCTGGGCTTTTCAGGAGCTAGACTTTTTGATAGAGGCAAAGAACAGCGTCAAATGTTTGGAAAATTTTCGGAAGCTGTCTCCTCATATTGCAGATTATGTTTATGCACCAGAGGTGCATTGGTCTTTGAGTACCTCAAAGCTTTTAACAATGGAATTCATGGACGGTGCATATGTGAATGATGTCATTACCATTCAAAAACTTGGAATCCAACCTAGTGATGTTGCAAGATTGGTAAGTTCTTGGCTTATTATCGTCTGCCGATTGTTTTTGGCATTTAGAAGCTGTATTAACTCCTGGAAAAATCATTAAAGGATATATATTTGTGCAGTTATGTGATTGTCATAAATATGTAATCTGATTCTATGCAGGTTAGTCAAACTTTTGCTGAGATGATGTTTAAACATGGATTTGTTCATTGTGATCCGCATGCTGCTAATTTATTAGTTCGGACGTTACCTTCTGGCAAAAGGAGAATTTTCAGTGAGCTTTTCTTTTATGTTGAAATCATTTGAGAATGTCTCCACTTGTGCTTAACTAGTTGCAATTGGAGTCAATGATGTTAAATCTTTCTTGTTTCCATATCTGTCCTCAATAAGTTAAGTAATATCATGTCTGTTTTCTTAATTCTTCCATCTTGATCTGTCTAAGATCATGCTCTGTCTTTCAGCATGAATTTGTTCACTGCAAGTAGTGATGTCATTTTTAGAATTTCAATAATAAAACTCTTAGTAATGGAACTTGTGATTGATTTGTAAAGGAAAAAATGTATACTTCAAATGTTCCAACTTCATAATAAAGTAACGGAAACTTGCTTTACCAGTTTGCACCCTTTTGGGGACTTCAATGTGGCCATTAAAAATCCGAGTTTGTGTGATGGATTTCTTTTTGAGGCTTTTTCATGTGTTTGATTGTGAAGTTTAGTTGCTTCTCTGAATACAACACTCAGAACCTGATCTTTTTCTCCTTCGGTCCACAGGCAAGAAAAAACCACAGTTGATATTGTTAGACCATGGTCTTTATAAAGAACTCGACTTCTCTACTAGATTCAGCTATGCTTCTCTTTGGAGGGTACGTTGTCCCTCTCCCAAAAAAATTGGATATATTTCTTGGATGCATTTATGGTTTTTATTTACATTGCTTTTGACCTTACATTTTCTTAAAGTACCTTTGCTGGAAATATTTGTGTGCCAACACTAGAGTAACAGCGGCTTTTACTTGTGAGCAATGTGATATGTTAATTCATGCTTGCATTGCAGGCATTGGTGTTTTCTGATGCTAATGGAATAAAGGAACATAGTGTGAAATTGGGTGCTGGGGAGGACCTGTATGTGCTATTTGCAGGGATTCTAACGATGAGGCCCTGGAATCGGGTCATTGACCCAGCTGTGGATCATTTGGTCATAAAAGGCACTGATAGTGATCGTTCTGAACTACAGGTGATAGTATAAGTTTTGATGTACTGATATTGATATATTTTTCATCTTATTTATTGGCTTCCTTCTGAATAAGGATTCCACTGGAGCTCTGTTTTTGTGTTTAGAGATTATGATTTGCTATAAGTTTGAATGTTGGATTGTTTTTAATTGATTGGTTCTCACTTCTTGCTCCGCCATATCTATCTTCTCCGGCAGATGTATGCATCTCAATATTTTCCTCAAATATCTGAGCTTCTCCGTCGACTGCCCCGTGTTATTCTATTAATGTTGAAGACAAATGATTGCTTAAGAGCAGTCAATAACTCGCTGGTATTCTCTACTTTTCTGTACTTGATTTCATTAAATTCTTTGTTTCCATGTTACTTGGACTTGAGTGTGAGTCTCGGACATGGGAGTGTTGGAACAACATATAGTTATAATAAGGAGCTTATTGCTTTGACTGCTGCATTACAGTTACAGGGTTCTTCACTCGAGACATTTTTGATCATCGGAAGAGTTTCTTCCAAAGCTGTTGTCGAAGCAAAGATGACGCAGATGAAATCATTATTTTCCCGGATTGATATCTGGTTCGAGGAATTCCTTTTTGAAGCTCGCCTTTTAGCACTGCAGATAGCTTTTTGGCTTTTACGATTCCGTAATGCATTGACTTGAACACCGATTCAGTTCCGAGAGCAGTTTTTCAACCAACCTCCGTGCAGGTTGTTTGAGCTCGGATCAACAAACCTATTGATTCTTTATCACTTCAAAGAAAGGAATAAATTCATATAATTCTTTTATCATGATTTCTTAAAATACCCATAATGTGTGGGGCTTTAGAGAAATGTTATAGAAATCCCCCCATTCAACCGGACGATTTATGAACTGTAACTACAAGAAAACCTGAGATTTTTTCTGAGAAAAGAACAGTGGATTCATTTCAATGACAAAGCTGAATCAGCTGATTACTCGATTAATGTATCTTTTGGGATTGTTGCAAATTATGTCTCTGATGCATTTTTGTTTGTTTAGTTTGAACCAGGTTCGTTGGTCGGATTGGTTTAAAAAGTGATTTTGAATCTGTTAAATTGAGAGCTGGTACGAATTGATTAAAGATGCTTATGGGCCGGGTTAGAGTATAAAATTAATATATTTTATGTTTGCCAGACTCGCCTGAAATTTGAGTTTAAAATTATTTAAATCTCTCCATATTTGTAAAAAACTAATCTAAGTTAATTTTAGGCTCTTTCATATTATTTTTAAAAAATATTTATATTTTATATTTTAATATTTAATACTTTTATACCTTTTTATTTATTAAATTTTTTATATATTTATCTTAGTGGAATTATATATTTAGTATATATTTTTTAATGTGTTCTAAATTACATAATATATAAAAATAACATAATATAAAGTATTATAAACTTAAAATGGGTTGGGTTGGACTTTAAATGTCCAAGCTCGAGTCTAGTTCATATTTTAAATAGGTTTAATTTTTTTGCTCAAGCCTATTTTTCAGGCTTAATATTTTTGCCCAAACTCTTCAAAATTTTGGACGGGCCTAAGGGTGTACAAATTTTGAGTAAAATCGAATAAATTTGGTTAACCGGCCGAATTCGGTTAATCGGTCGGTTAGCCAAATTAATTTGGTCGAGTCAGTTAATAATTTTTTGGAAGTTCGGTTAACGGTTAATTCGGTTCGAAATCGGTTAGTTAACCGAATTAACCAAACTTAATAAATAATATTATAATATATAACTATTCAGTCGAGGGTCTGTTGGTTCGGTTATTTTTTTAGAAGTATAAATTAATCGGTCTGTTAATTCGGTTAATTTTTTATATGTCTTATACTTGTTTTAACCCAAAAAAATATATATATAAATTTCGGTTAACTGACAGAACTAACCGAAAAAGTTTGGTTCGGTTTATTTTTTTAAATTTCGGTTTGATTAACGGATAAAGGTCTAAAAGGGTTGATTAATTCAATTAATGGTAGTTCGGGTCGGTTAATTGATTGAACACTCCTAGAAGAGCCTTTGGCTTGGGCGAATAGCTCAACTCATGAACAGGTCTAGAACCGATTGAGTTGATCAAAAAATTGGTTGAACCACTTTTTTTTGTTTGTTTGAATTTTAATAACTTTTAGTAGGATATTATTGAGTTAATAAAAAATTGGTTGAACCACTTTTTATTTTTTAAATTTTAATAACTTTTAGTAAGATCGATGAATCGATGATTTGATTGGTTTTATCGCTAATTCAATTTACAAAAAAAATTAATTAATTTAGATATGATATGAGTATAAAAAAAAGGATACCACCACATGTCAACATACGAATGTTTCAAAATTTTATATATTTTTGGAGGCAAAATTTATATCTTTTAATCATTAATGGATCAAAATTTAGATAAATATAAAATAATTTAAATGGAATTGTGATATGATAAAATACCCATTGGGTTAATTAAGCCCTAATTATTGGGCCTAAAATCCTCCTAAATCAAGCAAGATTATGAAGCTAGAAGGAAAGTCCATTAGAAAATTACAAATAAAATCATGTTTAATTTTCCCTCCTTTTCTCATCAATTTTCCCTCTCAATTTCCGAAAATAATCTAAACCCCTTAAATCAATAATCTTCTTTTTCCTACCCTCAATTTCCGCCCATCTCTGAGATCTAGAAAGGGATTTTAAGAAGAAAAGAAAATGGCGAATTACTACAATATCGATGACATTCTTGCAGAGGAAGAGGTTGATTTAACACTCTTACTTTCTTTTTGCATACTGTTAAATTCTCAATTTCCTCATTTAGTTTTTCTTTCCAAATCTTTTTGCACATTTCAGTTTGTTCCAGTTGTTTTTCATAAAGCAGCAAATGGAGTTATAATCGATCCAAGTTCTGAAACAAACTCCGTGAGCTTTTTTTTTTTCTTTTTTAAAGAATTTTCCTCTCTAATCCCGTTTTTAAGAAAGAAGGGTTAATTTATGATGTTTGGATCTTAGGTTGAACAAGGAGCAAAAGTGGAGCTTCCATTGTGGCTTGCTCAAGACTTGTACTTAAGGCAAGCCATATCCATAAGCGTCCCTGCCTGTTTCAATCAAAGGTACTTTTTCTCCCCTTAATAGCTCTCAAAAAAAGTATTCATCTTCTTAGGTATTTTGGCTGTTGTTAATATAAATTTAGCTCAATTAGTAGGTAAAAGGACTCTTTTACTTTTGTTTTGAATCGAATTAGGCGAAAGTGACAAAGCTTAAAGTATGTGGGTGGTCTCCAAAAAGAACTATACTGGGAGACGAAAGAATCACGGATCTTAACGACTGGCTTTTGGACACCCATAAGCCTTTCAATGCTTTATCATCCGAAGGTGTTCTGTATGTTGAATTTGGCTTGGTAGTACCCAGTAGGTGTTTGATTTTATTTCACAACGAACTTTGTTTGGATTTATTTGAAGCAGTAAACACTGAATAGTTATAAATTCTTACATAAGTCTGTCTATCTGCAACGGGAGGATGATGATTAATTATTTGATAGTCCAACATCTATTTTTTTAATGTGTTGATTTATGTGCTTGCAAAGTTGTCTTTGTGCTAATGATGTTTTTCTAAATGTATATTTTTAATATGTCCAGAACACGGCTGGAAATCCAAGCTGATGCTGCTTGTGTGGATCTTAAATCTCGATCTCCATATTTTTATGAGTTTGGATGCAAGATAGCACCACTGTGAGTCTCTCCGTCAGTCCTTGTAGTATCTTTTAGAATCTATGCTATTTGGATTCGAGTGTAAGTGTCAAGTACTAAGTATATTATCCAACACGGGTTTAGTTAAAATTTTCTGGGTATTTTTTTTATGTATTTAGAGGATCCTTAAAGGTTACGTTCTCATGGATTGAAGAATCCAAGCAATGTAGGATCCATGCTCTTAGTTCATATCTAGGCTGTCTGGCCAGTAGACCTTCTAAATCCAACTGGTCCAACAAGATTGTTTCAAATTGGTATCTAGAGAGTCTTTAAAGGATTATATATATATATATATATATATAGATATGTTTGAGCAAAATTGTCCGATACTAATACTTAAAGAAGTCCGAGTAACATAATGAAAAATGGATTTCTCAGTCGCTACTTTGTGTTTTGATGGGATAGGGTTGGTGATAAAACCATTGAAATCTTGCTCTTATCGGCATTCAAGATCAGATATAAGGAGATCTTAACCAAGGCATATACTGCAGCGTACACAACGGCTTCCAAATTCTTGACCCTTCTAACAAAAGAAGAATCAAATTGTGAGAATCCTTTTCCTTTATTTAAAGCTTATTTCTTTCACTGATATGCCTCCTTTAGATGTATAAACATTACAATTCTGCTATGTTATCCTTACTCAGGTACGAGTGTTAGGTACAAATATGTGCTTGACATGAGTACAGCCAAATTTTTTATAAGTTTTTCCTTGTATTTGGAGGATTCTTAGAAGTTATATCATCATATTCATATGTCGAACATAAGCATTGCGTATGGGTATTTCGAGAAAGATTGAGAGTTTGAACAACATAGCCATTATGTTTTGTTCATCTTTGTAGTGTATGAAGCAGCTCAAGTTTCTATGTCGGCCTTTAAGAAGTGGCGGATGGGCGGCCCCAGGCTTCAAAGAGCTTCAGTTCTTGGAAGGAAAAGGAGGTCATTTGAATAAGTTGACATCTTAACCTCAAGATGCCTCTCATAAAGGTAACATATTCACTTATAGTTTGCCTACTGAAATTGATGAAAAATGTCTTCCACATGTATATCAATATTATATTTGTTTATGTTATTCGGATTCGTGAGTTTAATTAGGTTAACCTCATTTGATAATTGAAGTATTTGAGTTCAGATGATCCAGTATAAGTAAATATCATTTGATTTTGAATTATTTGAGTTTAATTAGTTTAATAGCATATGATAAAAGAGTTTCAATTATCGAGGTTAAATCATTTTAAATTTTACTTTTAAATTGTTCCAAATAAAATCATTTGGGTTAATATAATCTTTTGAACTTTAAGATAATTTAATTTTAAAATACTAGATTATTTTTCATTTGTTTAGCAGCTAATTTGGGTTTGACGTGGAATATATTTAAAATATATGTATTAAACTGTAAATATATGTATTTATTTTATGAAAAATTTAAATTTATCATGATAAAAAGTTTAGTATTAATAAAATTTAAGAGGATTATTTTTTTGACATTTCAAATCTAAGTTATATATTTAATAGTAGAGGTGTTCATCGGTTAGATAGCTTCACTTGCTCTATATTGGGTTTGGATTTGAATTTTTCACCTTAGGTCGGCTTGGTTTAGTTTGTTTTATTGTTTAAAATAATAAAAAATATATAAAATATTTTTATAATTAAATTTAAATAAATTTTTTTAATATTAACTTCATTATAGGTTTTTTTTATTTGTTATTTGTGATACAATACTTAGAAACTATTTATAATTTTTTAACTCTTAAAAGGGAGATAATGTGTTTTAATGTACACGAACTTACATATTCTTGTATTGACAACAATATTTATGTCAATCGAGTCTTCAATTTTATTATTTTTTGAATAGTAAAATAATCATTTGAGTGAACTTGGGTGGATCATGCCTAAGCTTGGGTTTAGAATTTTTTGAAATTGGGCATTGGTTTGGGGTATGAACATTTTATATTAACAAGCAACATGTGTTTTAAATATATCTAACTTATTAATATATAAAAATTCAATTGGAATGTTTTAAGTTTGATTAATTTAAAATTTAAAAAGTATAATGATTTATTTAACTCTTTAACTTTATAAAAAATTTATTTGAACCATTCATTTGATTTTTCATCTCTTTTAGTTAGAGAGATATTGATTCAGTTGAATTTTTAGATTTTTGAACTGTTCATCATAATTTGGTCTGGTTTGGTTCTCAAATTTTTCATTTTAATTTTTGTTTTGATTGTTTAGACTTATTTTGATTAAATAAGTTTTATTTTATATCTTTTAAATATTATTTGATAAAATTTCAAGATCATTTCATAAATATATTTAAAAAACAAGATCTTTTCAAGAACTTTAAATTATTTTCACAATTTTAAATATAAAATATTTATTTTATATTATAAAAATTAAAATTAATTATATATATTAAATAAAAAACAAAATTTGGTTCGATTTTAGATAATTGCAATTTTTAACTTGTATTTCATAGAATGTCCAAATATTTGGTTTGAATTGATTTTCAATTTGGTCGGGTTTTTGTTTAACTTAAATTTAGCCTTTAAACTAGCGTTTTTTGTTAAAATATATTGAGATGGTTAGAAAAATTAATGTTAACTTTGTTGACATGATAATTTACATGTAGATTACATCAATAATTAATTTTTAAAAAATTAAAAATTAGACTATTATTTTAATTTTTATTAAATGAATTTTATAATTTTAAAATTTTAATAATTCTCTATAAATTTTAAATTTGTTGAATCTTAAAAAAAAATTAATTGTTGATATAGGCATACATGGATGCTATGTTAGTAAAATTAACCGATATTAACTTTTTATACATTTTGGGAGTAATTTGATAAATAATATAAATTTAAGAGTTAAAAAAGAAAAATTAAAATAATTTTTTTCCTTTTAAATAAAATTGAAGAGTGAAACAAATTACTATACCAATTTTAAATGTACATGCCTTGTCATGTGCAAACCCATAAAAGTAAAGCAAAAAGGAGTAATTTTTAGTTATAATATATTTGGCGGATATTTTGGGTATAGAAAAGGGGGACTTTTCCACTTTTTAATTGAAGAACGCCCTAAGATATTTGTTTTGAGCCTTATAACCACTCTCATATCTGGCGCGTGGTTTTATCTACATTTGATATCAAATCTGGTGTATTTTTTTTAACAACAGTTAAGTTGCAATATATATTTTAAATAGTTTTTTTATTTTACTTATTTGGAATATCATATATTTGTAAACTATTTTTTTTAAAGAGTTTAATACTTTTTGCTCATTTTACTGAAGTTAAATTATCACTTTTATACTTATAATATTTATTTTATTAGTTTTTCATTCTGTATACCTGTTACTCCATCTATATTTTTTATTAAAAATTTTTCCATTCAATCCCAAATTCCTTAAAATTATAAAATACAAAACAACCCTAAAAATTTGCAGAAAATGCCATAAATTTCTAAAATTTTACAAAAAAAAAATTCCAAAAATTCCTTTTTACATTTTATGAAAATTTCTAATTTTTATGATAATTCTTTAAGTCTTAAGATTTTGAGTTTTTTAAAATTTTAAATTTTTCAAAAAAATTAAGTCTTTTTAGTTTTTCCTTAACATGTAGTAGCGTGTCATTGGTTAGCTTAACATTTTATAAACAAAATTTGGATTTGTGAAACAGGAATTACAAAATGAAATGACAGGAGCTAAACTGATAAAAAATAAAGTACAAGGGCTAAACTGATTAAAAAATAGTGCATGTACTAAAGTGATAATTCAATTATAGTATAGGGGCTAAAAGAGATATTAAACCTTGTATATAAGTATTAAAATATAGTAAAATATTGCAAAATTATGAAAAAAATGAACTTCATGATCTGAAATATTGCCTTTGAAATGGGAAAATATTTTTTTATTGTTGTAATACCTTGTTATTCGGCCTGATTATCAAGTTTGAGTTATAAGGTGCCATATTTATTATTGAAGCAACTACGATTAAATTACATTCAATTACAAATTGCTAAGTGTTCAAATATAACCAAGACGTGTATAAAAAATACATAATCATTTTTGGGTTTTATACGAGTTTATGAAAGCTCTTTTACTAACTTGGGGTCAAAATGTTACCAATTGTAAGGATTTCAAAAATTTGGTTCACATTGTGATGTCGGGGATTCTTCATTGTGACGTAACTCTTTATGTTGTGCTCATCATGACCTTAGAGCAATAGCTTTGCTGCGAGAATTCTACCCTATTCCTCGTTGCGACGCCAGGTTTGTCGCCGCAACGTGACAACCTGTTACTTCCAAAATCAACCTAATACAAGTTTAAAATGACTTGAAAACCTTTATATATATATTACTATGCTATCAAATTGTAAGACTTTCATAAAGTCAAATTGTGCCTAAAATAATAGTTTCAAGGCTAAATTTCAAACATTATATGTCCAAAAACCATCAAAATTCCATACCAAGCATGACCTTTAACATAGAACTCAAAGCAACTAGATGAGTACATCCAAACACAATCTTTAAACATTAACATAAGACCACATCACATACAACTTAACTATTTAGAAACATTTAACCAAAAGTCCTTAAGTACATGCTATAAAACTAAAATGAAACACAATTTACAAACTTTATTGAGTCGTAAACGGTAGTCTAGATGTTGACTTTAAGTCCTGAGGCTTAGAGAAATACTTGAACCTGTGCACGAAGAAAACAAAATTGAACGTTGAGCGATAAAGCTCAGTGGTACCTTCGTGATTCAAGATAACGTAAACATTTACAATGATCATGCATAACACCATTACACAATTTAGCCAAGTTATAATCTACCAATCTACCAATATCACATCTTAGATACGATGGAGTATATGAATATGACAAATAACTAATGCATTTGTCAATATTTGCAAGGCAAATAACCTATACATACCATTTGACAATTACCATTTTTCATACCTTCTTAGCTAACACTATCAAACATATTTATATGTAATTATCATTATACTATTCATATTCCATGGCAATCATATTATTTATCTTGCTTTCATACCATCCAAACTCTTTTTTTTTTTTTTATTGAGTCTATCAACTTATTTATATTTATTTCGATATCAAATTCTATTGTCAATCTATTTCTTTACATATTCAAGTTTTTCAAATTTTAATTAGGATGTTACACCTGATGAAACCCTAGTAAAATGGACTCCGATACATGGGTAAACTATACCACACCAGATAGCTTGTAGGAGCTTAAACTACAACACATTAAGAAATCAAAGTACAAAGCTCGGAGGCATCAAATGCATTTTCATATGCTAATACATCCTTTCACCACACCAGATTATACTCGATGATCCGCAACAAATGCTAGATCTTGGTATAATCTATAATGATCTTCGTACAAACACATATCCTGTACAAGCGTGCATACGACCCTATTGGCATGCCAATCGTATCCTAACCTTTTACTAAGTTCAGATGAGCATCAAATATATATGTAAACATTTCCATAGCTATAATCATCTTGCTCGCATATTCATTCCTTGTATTTGGTCACATATGCTTTTCGTACTCTGTATATTGTTCTATTGCATAATAATATTTTGTAATTTAGTACATATATTGTTTTCAATCAAATTCACAATCACAACCCTATTACAATATCAAACACACATATTACATATTACATATTATAAGATATATTTCAATATAATTTTCATATCACATATCATAATTTAAGTATTTCATATCATTTCCCATTTTATTCATTTTAGTCCTCTACCTCAATATTCCATGTCAAATTCTTGTGCGAGTAAAATTATATTCTTAAAATTATTTGAAAAAATTAAATTAACAATTTTATTTTCAAATAATAGAAAAGATTGCTTAATTTTATGATGAGCTCGAAATTAACTATTATTTCGACAAAGGTAAACGCACCTATCGAATAGTAGTATAGTTATTGCGAGTCAGGAATATCATATCCTCAAGGACTAAAATTACTAGTAATAACTATCTTTTTTTTATCTAGCCTAATAATTAATAGGATTTATTTTTAATCTAAAATTAACTAATTAATTTAACTAACTAAAATAACTATGAACGTGGCAGAGAGTGAATTGGGAAAATAATTTTAGAAAACTTATATGAGATAGACAATACCTAAGGAAGAATCTATCTAGACTTCTTTTATTACTTTTGATTCATATGATTTATTCACTTGGCTTAATCCGTAGAAATCCCTGATTTATGTTAATATCTCTTTCAAGACTAAAAACAACTGCCTCTAGGTTGATTAATTGAAATCTCTTTCTAATTAAAACCTCTATTGTCGCATTAACTCGATTATGGATTCCCTTATTATATTTGACTCTAATCCGACAGATTTTTGTCGCCCTATTTCTAAAATTGCAATCAACTCCGCTTAATTGTGTTGATCTTCTCTTAAACAGGGACTTTTGCTCCACTGAATAAGCACATTCGACTTGAATCAATAACCTGAATTATCAAAACAAAAATAAAAACTCACAATTAAGAATAAGAACAAGTATTTATCTTATAAATCAAATAATAATAAGATTCGTCTTAGGTTTCATCCCCTCAGGTATTTAAGAGGTTTAGTTCATACTAGTAGAAGGAAACATCATAAAATATGGAAAACCACAAAACATAATGAAAACCCAAAAACTTTTAAAGAACTTGATGGGAGATCTTCAGTCTTGATGGAGATCCTTCTCCTAAGCTATTCCCGACGGCTGTCTTGGAGTATTTTCCACCTCCTATTCGGCGTCTATTCAACGTCCCATTTTAGGTTACCCCCTAGGGTATTTATATAGGCTTTGGCACACTTCTCTTGGCCCACAAGTACCTTATTCCGAATAGAATTCATCCTAGTTTCGGCAGGGACACGCCCGTGGTGGACTCTTTCGGCCGTGGTCGATTCTGCTCGCTACACATGGCCGTGTGATTTCTGATGTAGGCCCATTTTGTTCCTTTTTGGCTCGTTTCTTGTTCTTTTCGACTTCTTAAGCTCTGCTGAGTATAAAACATGAAAATAAGGGATTAAGAGCATCGAATTCATCAAATCTAATGAAAATTCATCAAAAATAAGCCAAGTATGATGTTAAAATACGTGTAAATTATTGTTTATCATTTTATCATAAAAAGATAAAATAATTTTTGGGTTATAATGTAAATTAACCACCATAGTATAAGTGAATATTGAAATTTGCCATTATATTTTATTTTGATTGATGTTAGCCATTATACTTTAAAAATTTCATCCTTCAACTTTTATGTGATCGAAATTAGCCATTAAATTTTGAATTTTAATTATTTTACCACCAACTTTAATTTTTAAATAAAATTTTACCATTAGATATTGATTTTAATTATTTAAAACAAAATTTAATGGAAAAATATTATTTCAAATATTTTCATTTTAATAGTATACATTAAGCTACTTTATAAAATTATTAAAAATCTTCAAAGAGAGAACCAAAGTTCAAAATTTGAAGAAATGTTGGGAGAGGTAGCTACGTACACCAAACATAAACCATGAAAAGACATGATGAATACCAAAAAATTATTAAAAATTAAAATTAACTTCAAATTTTTATTTAATGGTAAAAAGACTTGAAAATTTTAAAAATATAAAAATAATACTTTATTTTTTATAAATAACAATTTTGTTAATAATTTAATAATGAATAATATGTTAATTAATTATTTTAATTATTTAAATAAAATATTTAAAGTATTTTTATTAAGTTTAATTTAAGTTAAAATTGAATAGTAAAATTTAATAAAAAAAGTTAAACTTTAGTTTCAAAATTTATTTGGTAAGTATCAACAAAAACTATAGTAATAGCTATAAATTTTATTTAAAATATGATGGGAAATTTGCATATTAACCCTTAAAAATTCAGATTTCAAATTATTGCACCTTTCTTTTTAACCTTTAAATTTAAGTAATATTGATTAAGATAATATTTATAGAAATAAATTTGAAACTAATAAATTATTTCTTAAAATTCACTGAAATAATTACAACATTAAATGCAAAAAGAATATTAATACAAAAATCTAACTGAGCCAACAGCTTATACCATTTAGGAAAGATATTTTAACGCACGTGACAGTATGGCGGTTTGTATTGTTATCCGTAAAAAGTAAATATATTCTTCACACTCGCTCTGGTCGCGCGTGAAATTAAACATTTCTTTTTCCCAAATTCCACCGCTTTCCCATGCTTGAAGAAATTTATACCCCAGAACTCCCCTCTTTTATCTCTGCAACAAACTCAACTCTGAAACCTCAAAAAAATGGTCTAATTGCCATTTTTCTTACATGTAAAAAGACCAAAAACAGTTCTTCTGTGTAAAAGAATCGAAAACCATGGCGAAAAACCCAACAAACAGCAGCAGTAACAAGAAGAAACTGAAACAGCAAGTGAAACAAGATTCAGAGGATGTAAATGGAGACGCTGAAATTTGGGCATCATTTGATCAAAGTTTCAAGCAAGTTCAGTCGGTTTTAGACCGGAACCGTGTGTTGATCCAACAGGTCAACGACAACCATCAGTCGAAGATCCCCCACAACATGGTCAAAAACGTTGCACTCATTCAAGAACTGAACGGGAACATCTCCAAGGTGGTCTCTCTTTACTCTGATTTGTCTTCAAATTTCTCCACCGCCTTTCACAATGATGATGAACAACCCAAGAATAGTGATTGATTCCATGAGAGAAGGATGGATTTTGGTTGAGCAAAAAAAAAAAACAAAACAAATATACTTAGTTATTTACTATGTTTTTTTGTTGCTTGTGTTTTGTGTTATAAGTTGATGATCTATGGGAATGGAAACTGTCTTGTTTGAAACATGTTTGAGATAATATTTGACTTTGTGGATTTTGGAATCAACACAATGATGAAGAATCCAAGATGGGGATTGATTCTATGATGGAGGGCTGAATTTTTATTGAACAAAACAAATTAAAAAAGAAAAATTCTTAAACTTTTTTATTATCTCCTTAGTTAAATAAAAATGAATGTTGTTAGTTATTTATTGTGATTTTGTTTGAAGCTGTTGGTCCATGTAAATTACTTGCTTTTTTGTGTGTGTTTTAAGGTGAGGATATATGGGGAGAGTGCTTATTGAGTTATTGTCATGTTTGAGATAATGTTGGATTTTGTGGTATTTTTGGTATAATGGATGTACTATGATGACAAAAGGTTGTATGAAATAGTAATGTTAGGTTATTTATATCCTTTTTTAATAGTTTAATATTGTATTAATATTTTCATATTTAAAAAAAATTAAATCTAAGTAAAAATTCAAAAATTTAAGATGAATTAACTGACGTGACTTTAAACTATTAGAAAAAAATAATATTCATGTTTCATACTATCCTTCCGGGATTTAGATGTTACTTGAAATTTGTTTAAACATATTTGAGACAGCGAAAGGAATTGTAAATGCTGGATTTTGCTTAAACATGTTTGAGAAAGTGAAGGAGGTTGTAGATACTGAGATTTTGCTGGAACATGTTTTATGTTCCTTTTTGTATGGGTTAGTCAATTCGATTTGCTGTCTTAACGATGGCTATATAATTGAAAAATGCTTCTTTTTCTAGATGAATAGTTTTGCTTGTAGATTAAGTTTCAATCTTTACTAAAGTTTTGGTACGAGGATCGTATCCGAGTGTGTATTTATTATGAATATTTTTTTATTATATATTTTAAATTTCCGATATGTTAAATTTTGGGTTAAGATTCACGTCCATTAATATTCAATATAATGGGCATCGCCATTCAAATGTGAAGGACTTATTTATCACATAAAAATTAACTTGTGAACGGTGATTAAACATGAAAAAGTAATGAAGTGGAGCCAAACTTATGTAGTATAGATACAAACAAATCTGTAATAAATAGGATTTTGATCTAATCCCATGGGAGTGGTTTTTTTTCTTTTTTCTTTTTTGAAATTGGATTTCGGGTGAAACGGGTAAATTTTTTACCTTGGATCGGGTTGAATTTAGGTGCCATTTTGAGATATGAATTTTTTATTTTGTATAATTATATACATAACATTTTAATTGTAGTCCAAATGTATTTATGGAACTCTAATTTTGATTTAATTAAATACATTGTTAAAGGAATAAATACATAAAGTTATGTTTATATTGAATAAATATAGTTATTTGCATATACAATGTTGTAAAGTACCAGCAAAAGAGCCGATTGAGTGTAAGCTCGATTGGCATGGATATTGTTGTTAATGCAGGAGTACGTGGGTCCAGAGACAAGATGCTATATTCGTTGTTAGAGCAATTATAATCTAATTCAATTCATTTTAAGACATAATTAAATTTGAGTCTATATGTTTCATATTTATTTCTGAGCCATATATGGTTTATAATAGTTTTCTACACAATCTAAGATCGAATTGGGATTGAAATTCAAAATTTGCACAATTTTAGGGTGACATTGGAACATCGGGGTTCCACATCACGATGTCATTCACTGCCTTCACTAAATTGAGTGATTGTCGCAATGTGCTCCCTTCCACTTTTCAACATTTTTCACTTAAATCCCTATCTAGAAATTAAAATTTAATTGATCCAATTCATTTTACATCAAGTCCATATAATATAACATGTTATTAATAAAAGACAACAAGGTTTATAAAATTAACATAATTATCGAAATTTTACAAATAAATCCTTTAGAGGACTTACTCTTATAAAAAATAGTTTATTCTTTGTATTTTCATAATTATTGCTAACATATACCAATCAATTTATCATTGAAGACTTTTGAATTCACTTTATAACAAACACTCTTAGTACCTAGACAATACATTTAAATTTCTCTTATATATTAATAAATCCATCATTTGTAACAATTTCTTAACATTAGAACTTTTCTATTATTTTTCACCCTCGTCCTTTATGTACATGTAATTATATCAGAATTTATTGCTTTTAGTATTGTATGCCTATATGTAAAATTAATTTCAATTTTACTATTTACGTAATTTTAGCAAAACAGTTAACTTGAGTAACAATCACTAAATTATTTATATCTTTATCTTGTTGCTTTTGAATTTAAACTCAATGACATTTATACTATATAAATAGTAAATTGTTTTGTAGGTTTCCTTCTAATATTACAATTGTTTTCAAATAAATCTCATTCAATCATACAAATGTGTCCATCTAGGAATGAACAACATTTAAACCATAAAACAATAAAAAAATGGAATACAGGTAAAACTAAATTAAAGTATCAAAGTTAATATAAAATTATTACCCGTAAAAAAAAGTTACACAAATTGCCAAAATATTTCATAATCAACAAAAAAAACAAAAAACAAGAAAAATATGGCGCTATTATAAAACAATGTCCGATTCTCGTTATTTGCTACAAGAGGAAACAGAGAACGTTAGGCTCGAACGATCCAGCTTGAAATGCTGCATTTTCCAAGGACCTGGGAAAATAAATAATAATAAAATTAAAAAAAAAAAAAAACTCTTAATCTCTCTCAAGTCTCTTCATTGAATCTTCCTTCATGAAAAGAGTAAAAAATCCCAGAAAGGAGTAACATCCAACGACAAAAACAAAGGAATGGGAAAGGAAAAGGAAAGGGAGAAGAAGTCAAGTAGCCTTGAGAGTGGAAGCTACAATTACAAGATGTTCAGCTTCTTCAACAGGAAGTTCAAGATCAATGAAGTGGAGCCACCTTCTGACGTCAACAAGGCCTTTTCTTTATTCACCGATGATGGTTCCACACATATGACCGCCGAGCAACTTAGACGGTTCATGTCGGTCCACCAGTGTGAGGTTAGCACCCGACTCGAAGATGCTCAGAAGATCATTGAACAGGTTGTGAACAGGAGACACCACATCACCAGATTCGCCAGACACACCCTCAATATTGAAGATTTCTTTTATTTTTTGCTTTCCGATGATCTCAATGGCCCCATTCGTACTCAGGTAATCTTTTTTCCTTCTCCCAATCATGGATCTTTGTTGTTTCCATTTTTTGTTTGTTGAAGTTTTGTTTTCGACGAATTGTGTGAATGTAAATATGATTTTTTAACAACCCTTCAAATATACAAAATTCCTTAAGTTGTTTGTTGATTTTATAGGTTTAAAGGTGTGATAAATGAAATGTCATTTTGCAGGTACACCATGATATGAGTGCGCCATTGTCGCATTATTTCATATATACAGGGCATAATTCCTATCTAACTGGGAATCAACTCAGCAGTGATTGTAGTGAGGTTCCAATTATCAAGGCTTTGCAAAATGGTGTTCGAGTTATCGAACTTGATCTTTGGCCCTCTAAAGATGAAATTCTTGTCCTTCATGGAAGGTAATGTAAGCTTGAGTTAATCATAATCAGATCTCTGAATAGGTCTACCATAATCATTAACAGTATCTTATTGTGTATGAAATTATAGGACCTTGACAACTCCGGTGTCATTTATCCAATGTTTGACATCCATTAAAGAGTATGCTTTTGTTAGTTCCCCTTATCCAGTTATTATTACATTGGAAGATCATCTTACTCCAGAATTGCAAGCTAAAGCTGCAGATGTTAGTCTTCCATTTTTTCCCTTTCGAGTTTTCTATTTTTCTACGATGATCGGAAATGATTTCAATCGTATATTTTTGTAGATGATCACTCAAACGTTCGAAACGATGTTGTACTATCCCGAATCTGACTTAACAGAGTTCCCTTCACCGGAATCATTGAAATACCGAATCATGATTTCAACGAAACCACCAAAAGAATATCTAGAGGTCAGGTCGAAGGACGCCTCCGAAGACGAATCATCCCCAAAGGATGACTCCGACGCGGTAAGCAGAAATTTACTATGTTATTCTAATTCTAGTGTAAGTTTTCGATTAGGATATGCATCTACAAATACAGATTTGAATTCAGATAATGAGATAACATTAGTTAATATGAATGGCATTGCAGAGTGAGAGTGATCAAGAAGATGAAGACTTTAAATCATTGCAAGCCGGGGTATCAGGATACAAGCGCTTAATAACCATACACGCAGGAAAGCCAAAGGGTTCCTTAAAGACCGCATTAAAAGAAGTTACTGATCAGGTTCGACGTCTTAGTTTGAGTGAACATCAGCTTGAAAAACTTGCCGGTTCTCATGGACTTGATATTGTAAGGTACCTATATATCGACATTCCTTTCTTCGTTTTTTTGTTGAAATATCCATGTCCGGTACATTTTCAAATGAGTATGAAGATATAAATCTTCAAATACAACGAAAAAAACTTTCAAAAAGTTGAGCATATATTAATAATTCCGAACACTTTCAGGTTTACGCAGAGGAATATCCTACGAGTCTATCCGAAGGGTACTCGTTTTACCTCATCAAATTACAAACCAACTATCGGATGGATGCACGGAGCTCAAATGGTTGCATTTAACATGCAGGTTAGCTTGTTATTTGGATTTGGTTATAAGTGTTGGATATGAGTACATAGATCGGATATGTTTTAATCTTTGATGATGATAGTGTAAATTGTAAAACATTTGTAATAACTAGGTTTGAATGTTGTTTTTATCAGGGGTATGGAAAATCACTGTGGTTGATGCATGGCCTGTTTAGAGCCAATGGAGGATGTGGTTATGTGATAAAACCTGATATTTTGACTCGATCAGCTGACGAGTTGTTTGATCCCAAAGCAACACTCTTGCCTGTGCAGAAAACGTTAAAGGTGAAATATATACCAATATCATCAACGCCTCATCTCTATATCTTTATTCGAATATATCCGAATATACTCGAATATTATTATGATTTTTTTTCTGTAACTTAACAGGTGAAAATATATATGGGGGATGGATGGCGGTTGGACTTTAAGCACACATATTTTGATGCTTACTCTCCTCCAGACTTCTATACAAAGGTTTGACAACCATTTTAGCCCACTTACCCTATCTTACTCGGATTTAAATACGAGTTTGAGTTATGAATATGTGTTCAACGAAAATATAATAAATTTTTTTGAAAACTGTATATATTTAGAGGGTTTTTAGAAGATTATGGCATTATATCTATGTATGAATACGTATTGGACACAATGTTGAACACAAGCCACAGGGAATGAGTTGCAAACTATGTTGCTAGGGCTCTTCTTTTTTTTCTTAAAGTTCCTGTATTCCTTGCATATTTGGATATGAGCATGAAGATATGATCTTCTAAATACATAATAAAGCCTTGAAATTTGTTTAGTGTTTTTGTTGTGTGTCTTCAAGGTGAGGAGAATCGGTATTTATAATGCATGGTTACTGTTCATCGAAATGACGTCTTAGTTAGGTTCCATGCATGTCGACACATATACTGTTTTAGACTTAACACGTGTTCGCTGGTTTACTCGCTTGACTTCGCACCCTCTACTTGCAAACACCGAGGGACATGCGAACTAGGGTTGCGTGCCCCTAATGTGCGGGTCGCAAGTTGATAATCTAGGTTATATTCGGGTTTCAGGTTGGTAATGGAAAATATTATAACAAAATGATACCCGAAATTGAGTATGGTCCCTCAATTTTATGATGCATAAATGATGATTATTTAACATTAATAATGGCAGATATACATTGTGGGAGTGCCAGCAGATGAAGCTAAAAAGAAAACAAAGATAATTGAAGATGATTGGTGTCCAGTATGGGATGAAGAATTTTCTTTTCCCTTGACTGTTCCGGAACTAGCACTGCTTCGGATTGAAGTACGCGAATACGACATATCGGAGAAGGATGACTTTGGCGGCCAAACATGTTTGCCGGTACCGGAGTTAAGAACTGGGTTCCGGTCCGTCCCTCTGCATGACAAGAAGGGAGTTAAACACAAAAATGTAAGGCTGCTAATGAGGTTTGAGTTTGTATAAAATAGTGTAGCATTATCAGTTAATTCATTAACCTTAACCCTTTGTACCACAATGAAGAGAGTGCATATACATACATATAAATATATATGTATATGCAAAAAAAGTTATCAAATGTTAAAATATTGTCCATGTTTCTTTTGCTCTCCTTTGAAGCAATGATGGGAAACTTTACACGCCACTCTTCTTTCAATTGTAATTATTTGGTTTTATTCTGATATTAGTCCTTGTACTTTACAAAAGTTATGAATTTAGTCCATGTATTTTAATTTGATTAATTTCAATCCTCAATCTTTTGAAATAAAAAGGAAATTGAAGATTATTTTCTGTTCTCATTTGTCTAATTTCAAATTTGAGTCATGAATCATGATGGGATTTTATTGATTTTTAATGTTTTGCACGTTAAGAATGTAATATAAATAGGATAGGTCAAACTAAAGCATTAAAATATTATTCATTACACATAACGTTTATGTTATATTTCATAAGTACTAGAAAGTTGGATGTGGTTTTTAAGTTTGAGCATATTATGAACTAATTTAGTAATTTACCCTTTCATTTAAATAAAAACAGTTTTTTAAAACTCGGAAAGTCATCAATTCATAAGATTAATCAAACTCCAAAGCTTTCCAGATAGTTCCAGTTCATGAAAGATCCAAAATATTCTTTGGCAGAAACAAAGAAGAATATATATATATATATATATATATATAGCAGTTAATAAATAGGGATATTAAAAATACATTAATTAAGTCTATAGTCTTAACTCAATTAGTATCGATATTATCGTCAATATAGGAGGATATTGATTTGAGTGTATTGAAGTGAATTATCATTTGATTTAAAGGTTTGAGATAGAGGTTCTCATAAGTCATATTGGGCCTAAGTATCTAATCTGAAATATGAGCTTAAAATTTTATCCAAATCAATCTATATTTACAAAAGATTAACCCAAGCCTATTTTAAGTATGCCCATATAATTTTTTAATTTTTTAAAAATATTTATATTATATTATATTAATACTTAATAAAATTTTATACATTATTTATTTATTAAAAATTTTTATATAGTCATCTTAATATTATTTTAATATTTATATTAGAGTAGTATTATATATTTAGTACATATTTATTTTTTAATGTGTACTAAATTATATAATATATAAAAATATAATATAAAATATTTTAAACTTAAAAATGGGCCGAGTCAAGTCAGACTCGGACATTGATTGTTTAAACTCGAGCTCAACTCATATTTTAAACAATCCTAATTTTTTTACTTAAATCTATTTTTCAAACTTAATATTTTTACTTAAATCTATCTAAATTTTAAGTTAACTTTTAAATCTAGACAAATAATTCAATACTTGAACAAGTTTAGTTAAAAAAGCTATCGGTTTAGATATTATATTAAATGAATAACGACATATAACAAAATTTATGTTAAAGAAATACATTAATTAATAAAACGAATAAAACACGTCTTTTACACTTAAAAAAAAAAAAACACGTCTTTCACACTGTTGAAAAAAAAAGCAAAATGGTATACGTCAGCCAGCGATAAAAATAACAGAATCAGTCCATAAATACATTATAAATAAAAGGACAAACACAATCTCTATACCTACTATATATATATATATATATATATATATATATAAATTCATGCTGACACGTGGCAACATCATCACACTCTTATTTAATTTTATAAAATGGTTTATTTTCAGTTGTAGTCCTTTTAATATGGTGAAATTTGATATTTAATCTTTATATTTTAATTTCTAACATAGTTTGGTCTCTATATTTTTATAATGTTATTACCTAGTTAATGTTGTTAAATTTTAATTAAATTATTACGTGGTTATAATAATTTAAAATTAGATTTTTAAATCTAAAAGTAGAGGATTAAATTTTAAAAATAAAAGTAGGATGACTAAATTTTAAATGTATGGAATATAAAGACTTAAATTCATGGTTGTTTGAATTTGGATTAAATTATAAATATTTAGAACATTTAGATAAAATTATAAATATATGTACCTATCGGCTATTACATGAACAATTCAGATCTAACATGTTAAAAATAAATAGTGTTAATAAAATTTAGGAAGGTTAATTATTTTTAACACGTCAAATTTAAGTTGCCCATACAATAAGTGTACACGAATTTGTAAATTTAATTCATGTATCTTAAATATACTCCATGTTAGATTTGAGCTGGTGTTTAACCCTCAAGCATATGATTAGACTGACATAAGAACCCAATTGATACGCCATTAATACATGAGAATTAAATTACAATGTTTTGAAGTTTGAGAACTAATTTAAAATTTTAATCATAAGACAAGGGTTTCCTGTGAAATTAACCTAAAATCTCACATAACTTATCTCATTTGACTTATGAAATACAAAGAGATAAAGCTTAAAGACGACAAATCGTGAAATCTTATAAACGTAACCATGGCGATGCCAACTGTCCACTGGGGTCCACGAATTAAGACTGTCTGTGGGACCCAACATGTCTCATCCTACTTTTCTGTAAAAAAAAAAGGGAAAGATGATGATAAGCATAACAAGAAGAACAAACCTCGGCAGTTTAGGAACTTAAAAATCCAGACAGTGCAGATTCGCAGGTTGTTTTCTGGGAATTCTAGGGGAAACCCAATGTCGAAACAAACATACAGGGTGTGCTTTTGCTTCAGTAGGAGGTTTAGGGTTGCAGTGTCAGAGGCACCAGAGGAGATCAAGCGGGTGTTTGAGCAGTACTCTGAGAATGGGATGATGACCATTGATGGACTCCACAGGTTCTTAGTTGAATTCCAGAAAGAAGATAAGGCTACCAGAGAAGATGCTCAGAAAATTGTTGATAGTGTTAAGCATTTTCATAGAAAGGGTCTAAATCTTGAAGGCTTTTTTAAGTATCTCTTTGGTGATATCAATCCTCCTCTGGCTTCTCTTGGGGTAATTTCTTTCTTAAAAAAACAACTTTTTTTTTTTCTCTTTTTTGTTGTTTAATTGTGGTTGAAATGTTGATTGGTTTGGTTCCACTTTAGATTATTATGTTTTTGTTTGGTTGCTAGGAAATTTTGGGAGAAAATTGGAATTATTTAAATATTTGTGATCTTTGAGTTTACTTCCTATTTGGGTTTTATGCAATAAACTCAGCTGAACTTAAATTGGGAACTTTTCTTCTTATCCTTCTACTTTTGAGTTAGGGCTGTAAATTGTAATTTAGATGAACACAAGCTGTAAAAAGCTCGAGTTTGACTCAAATTAGAAGCGTGGATCAAGCTCAATCGAGTTTTACTTTAGAGCTCAAGCTTGATTCGAAATAAAAATCGAGCTGCACAAGCTAGCTAGATTATCATACTTGACTTCAAACTCGATTAATCCTATAATTTATACTCTTTTTTCTTTCCATTTTTGATATTCTTTTTAGGGTTTAGTTTTCCTTTTTTGTAATTGATTTGGTATTGAATGTTTGTGTTTGGTTGCTGAGAAAATTTTGGATAAAAAGGAAGTTTTGGATATATGATATTTGAGTTTATATTTCCTATTTGGGTTTCACCTTTGAGTAGGAAAATTCGGTATCTTTGTATGGGATTTAAATGAAACTAATTACTTATTTTCAGCTCAGTAATTAGTGTATATTGGCTGAATTGCTTTGTTGCTTTCATACCTTTGAAAATGCCCCAATTTCTCGGAAAACGCTTTTACCTCGAGTTAAAATATACCGTTACATGCTTTTGAACTTGTCTCAATGAAGGAAATGAATTTAGGATTGTTGTTCCCATCCGAGTTTTTGTGATACCCCTATTCACCATTCAATTTGTAATTGGTTCACAAAACAAATTCATCGATTTTCTGTACTTTTGTGCTATTGTCGTTTATGACATATTCATTTCTTTGTATTCAGGTCCACCATGATATGAATGCTCCTTTGTCACATTATTTCATATATACCGGTCACAATTCCTATCTTACTGGGAATCAACTCAGTAGTGACTGCAGCGATGTCCCAATCATAAATGCACTTAAGAGAGGCGTGAGAGTGATAGAATTGGATATATGGCCGAATTCCACGAAAGATAATGTCGATGTTCTTCATGGAAGGTATATATATTCTTGAACTGCAAACTATTTTGTGAAATGATAATAAATAGTTTACTGAACTCGTAATTTCATTATAACGGTTTGCTCATTCATTTGAGCTGGTATCTCGGGCTTGTTCTATGATGAAAAAACATGACTAATTCAACTAACCATGTGAGCTCCCTCGACTGTAGCTAATTGTTTCTTATGTTTTAAAATTAGTAATTTTGGTTCAAGAGGAAAATGAATAATTTTCTTCGTGTAGGACTTTGACTACTCCGGTGGAACTCATCAAGTGTTTGAGGTCTATTAAGGAGCATGCTTTTGTTGCGTCGGAATACCCGGTTGTTATTACACTAGAAGATCATCTTACCCCAGATCTTCAGGCTAAAGTTGCCGAGGTGAGTCTCTTGGTGCTTATTGGTGGGAAATTTAAATGGCTAGTGTTACCATAATTTACGCTTCTGTGGCTAACTTCTAGATGGTGACTCAAACCTTTGGAGACATCCTGTTTTCACCTGGCCCGGAATGCCTCAAGGAATTCCCTCCTCCAGAATCATTGAAAGGACGCATAATCATATCTACTAAACCACCAAAGGAATACCTTGAGGCCAAAGAAGTTAAGGAAAATGAGAACGATTCAGAGAGGGTTAAGGCAAGTGATGAAGAAGCTTGGGGAAAAGAAGTTCCGGACCTTCTCAAAGACGGTTACAAGGTCTCTAAAATCCTGAGTGTGATCTTAATACTTCAAATCGAGACTACTAGCTGTACCAGAATACAATTCACTTACCCATTTAATCTTTTATGACAGAATGACTTGGTTGAAGAAGATGAGGACGATCCTGATGACGATGGAGATAAGCCACAACATGCTTTAGCACCGGAATATAAACGTTTAATTGCTATTCACGCTGGAAAGCCAAAGGGAGGATTAGAAGAGTGTCTAAAGGTGGATCGCGATAAAGTAAGACGTCTTAGCATGAGTGAGCAACAACTTGAAAAAGCTGCGATTTCTCACGGAAAAGAAATTGTCAGGTATTTCGTAAACAATTTGGCAAATTACATACTAATTGTTATTTGTTTTTCTATTATATCCATATATAAATTTCCCTTTTTCTGTTGTTTGTACTGCTATAGGTTTACACAGCGGAATATTCTTAGGGTATATCCGAGGGGTACACGTGTTGACTCTTCCAATTACAACCCATTAATCGGATGGATGCATGGAGCTCAAATGGTCGCATTTAATATGCAGGTCAAATGCTGTTGATTATCCTAGACTTGCTCAAATATTAGAGTGGAATTAGACAAATGCTTACTTAAGTCGATGTATGTTAGTATGCTTCTGTGAATCCTAAGATTTGGTTACTTTCTTGTTGGCATGTAAAAGGGTTATGGAAGATCTTTATGGTTGATGCATGGAATGTTCAAAGCCAACGGAGGATGCGGATACTTGAAAAAACCCGATTTCCTATTGAATACTAACGAAGTCTTTGATCCAAATGTCAAGTTACCGGTTAAAAAAATTTTGAAGGTTAGTGTCTTTTATGCCCATGAGATCTGAGTTCTTTGGCTTTTTTTTTTTAACTCCAAGTGCTAATTTCTCGATCTTGTTTTCGGAAGGTAACTATGTATATGGGCGAAGGGTGGTATTATGATTTTCATCACACTCATTTTGATGCGTATTCTCCTCCGGACTTTTATGCAAGGGTAAGTTAATAAGCCTACATATCCGGCAATACCTCTGGTAGAACCTGATCAGTGTAAAAATAACAATATTCATCTTGAAATTTGATTAATTTGTGCCCAGGTGGGGATTGCTGGAGTTCCGTCCGATTCAGTGATGAAGAAAACAAAGACATTAGAAGACAATTGGGTGCCTTGTTGGAACGAGGAATTCGAATTCCATCTAACTGTCCCAGAACTGGCTCTACTTCGGGTAGAAGTGCATGAATACGACATGTCTGAAAAGGATGACTTTGGAGGCCAAACATGCCTACCAATTTCGGAGCTAAGAAGTGGTATCCGAGCAGTTCCCCTCAACAGCCGCAAGGGCGAGAAATACAGCTCTGTAAAGCTCCTCATGCGCTTCGAATTCGTCGATCCATAGGCACCCGAAGTTGAGTTCTGGTCCATACTTCCAAACCAACCTTCAATCTGTTTGACGGGATGTGAGCTTGTGTGCAGTTTTACCTTATACATTACATGTTTGCTGCTTGTTTATATTACTCGGACTTGGGTGCGATATTTTTAATTGTTTCCTTCTTTTTCTCGAATTGCTTCTATCATTGCTGTGTGTAATTAGCCATGTTTGTAATTATGTCTCGGAATCTTACCGTTTATTGTTTAATTAGCAAATGAAATAATCCCGTATTTGAATGTTTTTCGAATTTATTGCATGCATTCATTGTACTTTTATCTAGAGTTTTTACGGTCAGGCAATTATAAGTGATGTGTCACATATATTTTATATTGACGTATATGAACTTATTATAGAATAAATTTACCTGAATATGCTAATTATATTAGTTTATTGTTTTATTATAAATTAAAATATACAACTAATAAAAACGAATTTATAATTGCAAATAACAGAAAAAGGTACTTAACATTTATCCTTTCGGTAAATTGGCTCTTATTTTGTTATGGAGCAATTTTACCATCCACCTTTCAATTTCGAGGCAAATTACTTGATTTGTTTTTGGCTCTTATCTGGTATACTATGGGTAAAATTACCACAAAGCCCATTTTATTATATTTTAGATAGCATTTTATTGTTTTTTTTTTATTGAAAAAATAGATAAATTAGCAGCCATAAGCAAAATAGTTTTTCCGTTAAAATCACACTATTAAATGTTTTTTTTTGGGCAAATATCCCAAAATACAAAAAAAATAAAAATTACGGAAAGGATAGGTTTCAAAATATTAGGAAAGGAATACACGACCCCAGTCGACACTACGTAAGTGGGAGGCAAAACACGAAGTGCCCGTGTGCGGTGGTAGTATGGAAAACATAACCCCGCACAACACTTTCGGTTGGTAGATGGGACATGCATATTAAATCAATCGACGTCGGATGACGAAATACGTATTGGGGGCGTCATCAACTTCTAGTGGATGGCAATCCACATACGATTGAAATCTTCGAAAGATGTTTAAGAAGGGATGATGTATTACCGACGGCATCCACCAATGAGGGCCCTCGTTTGTTACGAGTTATGGAGGATCGGACGATGAATCGATGTGGATCCACCTCGGAGCCGGGGCTGACGGTGCGAAGTTGGACTATTTTACGAGCCGAGCCGTTCAATTGTACTGAAGATGTTGAGGCGGTTCGGACAAAGAATAAGAAGATCCGCTATTCGGGGCATACTCGCCTCTAGCTCACATGCATAATGTCGATCTATCTCAAGGTGATGCATTGGAGTTTCTGAACTACCACACCGGACGGCGTGGACCGTACAAATTCTTCGTTGGATTCGGACCAATTAGAAGTTGGTAACAGTTTTCCAACAAGAACACTTTTCTTGGTGCATTGAAACAATATAGCATCGAGGCAAGGGTTAACTACACTATGGTTAAATCAAAGCTCGATAGGTGCGAGGCGAAGTGTCTTTGTGCAAGGCGGCACATGTGCATGAAAAATCATGGCGTTGTTGAGGAAAAGGGCGGGGATGTGGGAGGTGAAGAAGTACAAAGGTCCGTGATACATGTCTTAGATGCAGTACCACTATGTGTTTAATGATTTGAATAACACTAATATTATGTAATGTTGCATTATTTAACGTGCTTCGTTGTGAGGTGTAACACAAGATCATCCGAGGATGGATTCAAACATGTTGGTGATTTAATAATCCCGACGGTGAAGGCCGATCCCAAAACTACTGATGCAAGCCTTAATTGGCAATATTCGTAGCAAATGTGGTACACGCCCTCTTCTGAAAGGCTTGGATAGCCAAGCGAAGCGTTGGAAAAGTTGCACTGGATCGGTGGGCGCTTCATATAATGAAGTGTGGCGTGGTGTAAGTCTTTGGAGAGATATGTCCCAAAGACTATGAGACATTGAAAGCGAACCGGCGTACTACAACGATCGTCGCTCCATGGATCGCAGATGTTCAAGCGCTGATACGGACATTTAAGCAATGCCGAGATGCTTTTACATCGCAAGCCATTGGTACAAATTGATTGGTACCTTCATGTATGGTAGATATACGCATCACTATTGCTATTTGTGGCACAAGACTACCGTGGAGAATCCTTTCGATTGCGTTCGCAATAACACCGAAGTCGGTGATGGCGGGACTTCTTCCTATCTAGGTTAAGGAGGCATATCCGCCTCAACGACATATCGTTATATCGGATCGGGGCCTGGAATACTTGCGGCAATAGAACGGCAGGGAAGCATGTGGCATCGCACACACCATCGATATTGCACGAGGCATGTGGCATCCAACTACTATGGGCAACACCGATCTAAAAGACGAAGCGGCAAGTGACCGATATGGGTATGAAATTTCTATTAATATAATTTCTTTTGAAATTTTCAATTTATTCGTAATTGAATAGTGGTATGTAATATTCGATATCAACGTATATTGGCGGTCGAGATCAATAAAGACCGTTTTCACGAGATGTTGGCGGCTTTGCGAAGATAACGCGAAAGCGCGAGTACAATGCAATATTCCTTTTGAGCAGTGGGCGCAAGCATATGACATGACCTACGATATGGTCATATGACCACAAACTGGCCGAATGCATAAATTCTATGCTAAAAGGAACCCGTCATCTGCCGATTACTGGTGGTTTTGCGGAGACATATTTTCATTTAGCGGTATTATTTACGAAAGAGAGCGGCGAGTTATCGAGGCGGATGCAAGGAGGCCATGTATGGAGCAGAAGGTCTTGCAAGAAATTAACCGTGGGAAGGCACGGCGAACACTATGCACACGGTTTGTCACGACCGCGATAGCCTATGGTTTCGTGTCACGGAGTTTGATGAGCCGAACCAAGGTATTGTTGGCGGGCATTATCGTGTACACTTGACAAATAGGACATGCGATCGTGGGATATTTGATGCACCGTTACCCATGTACTCATGTACTTGCGGCTTGTCATAATCTTCGTCTTGACCCCATGAGCTATGTCGTGAAGTCTACAAATTAGAAAACATGTACAACGTGTGGAGACACGTATTCCACCGATCCCAGATGAGCGTAAGTGGCCATCGGCATCGCTTGCACCGTATAAGTCATTGTTGGGATAGAGAATTGAGACGCAAACCAAAAGGTCGACCTTCCTCGACTAGAATACGCAACAATATGGATATCCAGAACCGACCAACCAAAGTCGGCGATGCGGGTGGTGTAGGAACCCGCCATACATCTCGCTTCGTGTCCAAATCGGACTAGTTGACCTTGTTCTTAGCTTGTTTGTCTCTTTGTTGGCTATGTAATTTCTTTTTTGGAGGAAAAGCGGTGAACTTTTGTACAATAACTCAAATTTATTAAATATAAGATAATTAAAATTAAATTACAAACACAAATAATCAAACAACTTTTTATTCAAAAATAAAAAATATTACAATTTAAAAATAAAATAGCCCATCCTAATCAACGTTGATCCGAAATAAACCGACTTTTATTTTATTCAAGTTATTAAAATTAAATTAAAAATTAAATTAAAAATTAAATCATTTCTATCTTATCAAAGATATTAAAATGGAAATCGAAACCATGCCCATGATTGCGGTAGTGATAGGCAACCTCCGATTTTTGCTTTACTCTAAGCACCTCGCCAAGACATCTCTCGGTACAACCTCGATATACAGCGGACCCCAACTCAATTCACGGTGCTCTGAAATCAACAAGTTTGAGGAGCCATCTCGTGGACGAGGTTTCTAGAAAGGTCGGCATCGAGATAGCCTCCAATTATCAAGTATGTATGCTGTGCATACCGTATTCTTTCATCTTGATCGAATCTTCATTCGGTCTTGGGGAATGTCTCGTAACCAAACCATATCGATCCGACCTCCTTGCAATTTATCCGGAATGGCACCCAGAGCTCGTAGCATACTGACCATCCAATCGAGAGATGTTACGGACCCGGTGACTACTGGCCGATCACCGGTAATCCCAAGCAGAATCGCACATCTTCTAAGGTGATGGTACACTCTCGCATGGCGGATGGAAAGTGTGCGTCTCGGTCTCCACCTCTCTATCAACGTCTTGATCAAAATCGGGTCCAACTTGAACCCCGACCTATCGTGGCCCGTGCAAAAACCCGCTTCCCGAGTAATTCTCGATCAATGGCGATGGGGACCGGGCATGTTGCGAATATAACATTGCAACACCCGATCTGATTGTTTAAAAATAATAAAATTCAAAATTAATTAAAATTGCATAATTAAAAAAATTAATAATATTGAAAATTAAAATTCAAACTTACCATTTTCAATTCTTTGGGCGTAATGTGATTCTTGCTCTAGGCGATGTAAATCCCGACCATTGTACTCGATAAAGAACTTTTAAATTTTCCAAAAAATAAATATATTAAAAAAATTATAAAGGGCTTTTTAAGTAAATGGTAGAAGACTATTTTGAAATTTAAGCGTAAATTTCAAGGGCTTTGAGAGAAACTTGAGAGAAAATTGAGAGCAAATTGAGAGAAAATTGAGAGAAAATGAGAAAGGATTGAAGTGTGAAAAAAATGAAGGGTTGGGGGTATTTATAGTTTTTTTTACGTTGCTTTTGACCGTTGGGGTCCAACGGTCAAATTTTTTGATTCTTGACCTAAAGCGCGTCCATGGGGGCGCTTTAGCCACCTCTCAAAAGCGCCCTCGTGGGGCGTTTTTTTTGAGGTGGCCTAAAGCGCCCCCATGGACGCTGCTTTACTTTCCCCAAAAACGCTACCGACGTGGGCGCGATTTTTGGGAAATCCTTCCAGGTCAATATTTTTGAAACCGTCCTTTAGGTAATTTTGATTTTTTTGGTATTTTTGGGATATTTGCCCTTTTTTTGGTGTTTATATATAATATATAATAACAAATTTACCCTCAACCTTTATATATTTATTCATTTTGAACCCTACTCTTTTAATTTAATGTTTTTTTGAACAATTTCATTATAGGTTCTGATCATATTTACTCTTTTTGACACAATGACTAGAACTAGTCATAGTCCCTCCTAGAATTGCTCATGGGCCGAACCATCCACCTCGAAAAATGGGAGCGCTTGGATAAAAATATAGGCCTGAAAAATAGATTTTGACAAAAAAAAAATAATACTCGTTTAGAAAATAGGCTGGGCTTCAGGTAAAGCTTTTTTAGCCCAAGTCTGACCCGACCGAAATATGCAAAAAGAATTGTTGTTTTTTTTACTATTTTGCTGCTATTTTCTTTTCTTTTTTTCTTTTTACTATTTTGCTATCATTTTACTATTATGATGCTACTATTTTGTTGTTATTGTTAATTTTGTTACTATTTTAAAGGCATTTGCTTGTTAAGTTGCACCTATCTTATGTTATTTAAGTATACATTTTTTTAAATTTATTTTCAATTTCTTGGAAAATATTTATTTTAATTTTTTTGATATATTATATTTTTTAAAAAATATATAAAAAAATTAATACGAGTTCGGCCGAGCCTGAGTTTTAGTATTTTAATCTAGGCTGGGCTTGGACAAAATTTTAGGCCTAGCCCGAACCGGCCTATGAGCACCTCTAGTCCCTCCCCAAAGGCTGGGCTTGGACAAAATTTTAGGCCTAGCCCGAACCGGCCTATGAGCATCTCTAGTCCCTCCCAACTTATAAATAGGAGGATAATGCGTTTTAGCGTATTCAAACCCACATCCTCTTACATTGACAATAATATCCATATCAATCGAGTTAAAACTTCAATTTGCGAAAAGGGTAAACGTTAAATGTACGTTTGGTTCATTGTAATGGAATAGGGCTGTAATTGAATAAAACTGTAATTGAATAGAGTTGTAATCAGTAATTCAACTGTTTGGTTGAATGGAATGAAATAGAGCTGTAATAATATTATTGTGTTTGGTTGAATGGAATGATGTTGTAATAACATAAGGAAAAAAATTAAAATGACCAGAATACCCTTAGCGAGAAATTTTTTAGCGAGATGGTTATTATTATTGTTATTAAATTTTAATAAGATTATTATTGAAAATAATTTAATAAAAACAATAAATAATTTAACCATATTTTAACATAATTATTATTAAATATAATTTAATAAAAATATAAATTAATAACATTCTTAATATAATTATTATTTTATGAATTTAAAAAATCAAAATATATAATACTATAAAAATATATAATCTACTTTATTATTTTTAAGCGCAATACATATTTAATGTGCTAAAATATTATTAGTGAAATAAATAATTTAATTATTCTACAATAAAAAACAAAATATTAGAAGTAATAAATAACTTGAGAATTATATTTCACATCTAAGCATAATATTCATATATTAACAAAAAGTTACATGATTTCATTAGTTTATATGTCATAATCCATATCTTTTAAAATTTTACAACATCAAAAAGTTATAACATTGTAATGACATTCTATCATGTCATTATACCATGTAAATATTACAAATACAAAAAGTTACCAAAATATCATCCACACAACCATGATTTTTAATGGTCGGAAGAAATCTTCTGACCCATTCCAATCGCACAGCAGAGGTAAACTAAAGAAAATGAGCATTTGCGTTGGATGATTTGGAATTTTGCTTAATGCTCGATAGCGCTCATCCTCGGTTAAATCTTCTACTTCACATAATGTTGGATATAATTTCAGAGCACATTCTTGAGTGACAATTTCTGACTTCTATTGAATTAGCACTTCAGAGGCAATACTCTTACTGATTTCAAGGCCAACGGTCCGTATATTTTTCGCCAATAAAGTGGCAGCATCATTAAATGAAGTAGAAGAATCACTTGCATCAGAAATCTTTTTTTTTTCTTCTTTGAAAATGTGGAATCACCTTGGTTTCTACCTAGTTGCGGTTGTGTAGCTGAAAGATCCATGTCATCTAAAGAAACATCAACTTCGCATCCATCGAAATCGTTTCTTTCTTCATGAGTATTTGTAGTAGCCACATCCTCAACATCTATTTCTTCAAAAATACCAGCAGCTATTTGAGCATCTTTCCCAATGGCTCGATCTTTTGCGTAGATGGTAGTAAGTTGGTCATAATAAGGGAAACTCCGATGTTTGAATTGAGCGGCTTCTTTATGCCTTTATAAAAATGAGGAATTCATATTAGATATAAGTTTGGTCAAACTAAGATAATAAAGACTTGAAATAATTCTTACATTTATATATGAGTTCCACACCGCATCTTCAGCAACAATAAGCTGCCTATGGTCATCCCAACCAAAGCCGCTATTGTTTTTTCCACTAATCATGTCATAAACGATTGACCAATCCCTTTTCAATGTCCTAATCCTCAATTCAAGATTAGGTTTAGCCTTCAACATGGCATGGGGTAAAATTTTTGTAACATTTTTTCCAACTCATTTAAATAACCGGCTTTGAATCCCGTATCTGCATTAAAGGTTCCAACATTGTGCAAGTCGACCATACAAGCAACCAACGCAACATCTTCTTTTGGAGCCCATTTCCTTTTGGTTCCTCGAGAATTTTGGGAAGAAACACTTGATTGTGAAAAACCTGACATAATTATCTTAAGAAAAAAAAAAAAACACAAATTAAAATTAAGTTCAATATTATGCATCAAAAGATCAACACTTTATAACATTATAACACATGATGAATTAAAAAAATTATCATTTAACAAGTCTAGTACAATACAAAAAATAATTCAAACACCACCAAGTTTCATAAACTAGATACATGAAATAACATAAACTAATGTCATCATACTGAACTTATTAGTATTTTGAGATTATTAAGATTATTTGTTTACATATAATAATATATAACTTAATTTACCATGTTTAATCGAATTGTATAATAATCTAATTATAGGTCTTGGTTATATTTTTCAATTTTTCAGGGGTTCATCTATATTTTGGGGACTTGAAGTTAGGGGAAGAACCACGCTCATCGAGCAATAGAGCAGCCGAGTTTGGTACCATTGTGTTGCTCCACTCCTTTTATTTTTGTGCCTATTATCTTCATTGCTAATGCGGTGGTAGCAATCCGCAATTTGGGATTGTCTCCTTACTGCTATGTTTTTCAAATTGTATCATATCATATATGATGTTTGAAATCTTCATATCTAAATTTGTAATAATTGAAATAAATAAATGTTAAAATAACCTCATTTAACTTTCCCAAATTTTACGCAATGAAGGTAAATTCTTTTTAAAGCGTAATTAAATTATATATTTTACGATAATAAAATATAATTTTATTATTTATTTATTTATAACTTTTAAAACATTAAATTAAATTTTATCATTTTAAGGGCTAAAATGTAATTTTACCATTATTAATTTAAACTTTTATAAATTAAAAAAATAAAATGAAAAATTTTCGATGTAACTTCCATTGTTATGTTTCAAAGCAAACCAGAAACCTTGGCTTCCCCACTTGCCCTGCCTCTACCTATCTTCCATTGTTATGTTTATTTTTGCTTACCATTATGTTAAATAACATCCATGCAATATATAAACAAACATAATTACTAAACTTCTTAATGAATTTAATCCATTAACATTGTTTACTTTTAAATAATCTTAATAATCTTATTATTATTGAATAAGGTTAAAAGTATTTAACCTTATCGCATAATTAGGATTATTTACTTTTAAATAAAAGTACTTATGAATTCATCTTTCCCAATACATTATAAAAAGTTTCATATAATATATGTATATTTCGATAACACTGGAAATTATGTTATTTGGATGTGAATGTATTTCAAGATTAGATGTTCATTATTAATTTTTCTTTTAATGTTCAAGACATTATTATTTGCTAAGCCAAGAGCCGATTTTGTTGAGCGAAATTTGATAAATATGTATTGTTCATTTTTCTTTGATGTATGTTATTGCTTCCTCTTTTCTTTGGTTTGCTTGATTGCTTCTTCCACCACAGTTGAGCTTCTAGTATTCCTTTGAACCATTGTAAGTTTTTACAAATTAAATTTTTGATTTTTTTCTTGTTATTGAAATTAGTATTGAAGAAATGTGACCCTTTTACTATGATTTGAAGATATGTAACACTTTAATATCTTGCGGTAATGGCTTGTCTGCCTTTAATTGTACAAAGTGAGAGGCGTAAAAGAATTAGTCTTGCTATTACAATATGGTTGCAAATGTGTATGCGATTCTTGAGTTGGTTCTTAGTTGCATTGGGTGCCATCCATAGCCTACATACTTATAGACCAAGGATTAGATTCTATATTTTAGATTTTTATGCAAAACGAGATTATGTGAAAAGACTTGTATATGCTAGTGATGAGACCTATATTGAACAAGTTAGGATGAATAGAATTACCTTTTTTAAACTATGTGAGATATTACAAACTTTAGGGGGATTCAAGTCGTCAAGGAACATGCTTGTTGATGAGCAAGTGGCAATGTTTTTACATATAATTTCTCATCACCTTAAAAATAGAGTTATCAAGCATCACTTTAATAGGTCTAGGGAAACCGTTAGCAGATCATTTCACAATGCTTGAAATGTTGTCATACGCTTACAAGATGTGTTATTTAAAAAGGCAAAGCCAATTACAGCTAATTCTACAGACCCAAGGTGAAAATAGTTCAAGGTATTGGAGTGAGTTCTATATATAGCTCGTACATAATTTAGTCCATTTAGATTTAAATATAGTATCCTAACTCGAGGTTTTATACATGTGATGTAGAATTGCTTAGGTGCTTTAGATGGAACCCACATCAAGATTAGGGTTCCAATAGTTGATAAATCTAGATATCGAAGGCGAAAAGGTGACATAGCAACAAATATATTAGGTGTTTGACACCTGATATGCATTTTGTTTATGTTCTTCTTGGTTGGGAAGGTTCTGTTGCTGATGGACGAGTTCTTCGAGATGTCATTAGTAGGAGACATGGACTAAAAGTTCCTCATGGTAAAGTGCAAAATTAGAGGAATTTGAATTAATTTTTAAGATCATACTTTTTGGGAAATTAACCATGACAAATAGTTTCTTTTTATAGGTTGTTATTATCTATTTGATGCTGGATACACAAATTGTGAGGGATTTCTTGTGCCTTTTAGAGGACAAAGATATCATTTAAATGAGTGGCGTCAAGGTTACCAGCCAAGTACTCCGGAAAATTTTTTCAATATGAAACATGCTTCAGTGCGTAATGTTATTGAAAGATGTTTTGGGTTATTAAAACTTAGATGGGAAATACTTAGGAGTCCATCATTTTATCCTGTGAGGGTGCACAATAAAATCATTATTATATATTGTTTGCTCCATAATTTTATTCGAACCTATATGAGTCTTGATCCTATTGAAGCCGAGTTGAAAGAAGGATTACCTAGCAATATGATAGATGATGATGAACCGAATATCGTAAATATTCATCCATCGGATGCATGGGCTACTTGGAGGATGGAACTAGCCAACCAAATGTTTGATGAATGGCAAACATCTAGAAATTAGTTAGGTTTAAGGTAAAAATAGTAAACGTTAAGTTGTTTATGTTATTTCATGTATCTAGTTTATGAAACTTTGGTGGTGTTTGAATTGTTTTTTTGTATTGTACTAGACTTGTTAAATGATAATTTATTTTCTTTTGATTCATCATGTGTTATAATTTTATAAAGTGTTGATCTTTTGATGCATAATATTGAACTTAATTTTAATTTGCGTTTTTTTCTTAAGATAATTATGTCAGGTTTTTCACAATCAAGTGTTTCTTCCCAAAATTCTCGAGGAACCAAAAGGAAATGGATTCCAGAAGAAGATGTTGCGTTGGTTGCTTGTATGGTCGACTTGCACAATGTTGGAACCTAATGCAGATACGTGATTCAAAGCCGGTTATTTAAATGAGTTGGAAAAAATGTTAGGAAAATTTTTACCCCATGCCATGTTGAAGGCTAAACCTAATCTTGAATCGAGGATTAGGACATTGAAAAAGGGATTGGTCAATCGTTTATCACATGCTTAGTGGAAAAACAATAGCGGCTTTGGTTGGGATGAGCATAGGCAGCTTGTTGTTGCTAACGATGCGGTGTGGAACTCATATATAAATGGAAGAATTATTTCAAGTCTTTATTATCTTATTTTGACCAAACTTATATCTAATATGAATTCCTCATTTTTATAGAGTCATAAAGAAGCCGCTCAATTCAAACATCGGTGTTTCCCTTATTATGACCAACTAACTACCATCTACGCAAAAGATCGAGCCACTGGAAAAGATACTCAAACAATCGCTGATATTATTGAAGAAATAGATGTTGAGGATGTGGCTACTACAAATACTCATGAAGAAAGAAACGATTTCCATGGATGCGAAGTTGATGTTTCTTTGGATGACATGGATCTTTCAGCTATACAACCGCAACCAAGAAGAAACCAAGGTGATTCCACATTTTCAAAGAAGAAAAAAATATTTTTGATGCAAGTGATTCTTCTACTTCATTTAATGATGCTGCCACTTTATTAGCGGAAAATATACGGACCGTTGGCCTTGAAATCAGTAAGAGTATTGCCTCCAAAGTGCTAATTCAACAGAAGTCAGAAATGGCCATTCAAGAAAGTGCTCTAAAATTATATCCAACACTATGTGAAGTAGAATGTTTAATTGAGGATGAGCGCTATCAAGCATTGAGCAAAATTCCAGATCATCCAACGCAAATGCTCATTTTCTTTAGTTTACCTTCTACTGTGCGATTGGAATGGGTCAGAAGATTTCTTGCTGACCATTAAAAATTATGGTTGTGTTTATGATATTTTGGTAACTTTTTGTATTTGTAATATTTACATGGTATAATGACATGGTAGAATGTCATTACAATGTTGTAACTTTTTTATTTTGTAAAATTTTAAAACATATGGATTATGACATATAAACTAATGGAATCATGTAACTTTTTGTTAATATATGAATATTATGCTTAGATGTGAAATATAAATCTCAAGTTATTTATTACTTCTCATATTTTGTTTTTATTGCGAATAATTAAATTATTTATTTTACTAATGATATTTTAGCACATTAAATATGTATTGCAGTTTAAAAATAATAAAGTAGATTATATATATTTTTATAGTATTATATATTTTGATTTTATTAAACTCATATAATAATAATTATATTAAGAATATTATTAATTTATATTTTTTATTAAATTATATTTAATAATAATTATGTTAAAATATGGTTAAATTATTTATTATTTTTATTAAATTATTTTAATAATAATCTTATTAAAATTTAATAATAATAACAATAATTATCTACCAAAATTTTTTTTAAGGGTATTCGGTCATTTTAGTTTTTTTCTTATTATAATATCATTCCATTCAACCAAACACGAGAATATTATTACAATTTATTTCATTACATTCAACCAAATAGTTGAATTACTAATTACAATTCTATTCAATTACAACATTATTTCATTACACTGAACCAAATTTATTATTATATTTTTATTATTCAAATTAAATTGTCCAACACATTTGAATATCTAAATTTGTCCCGAAAATAATTATATTGTCCGAATTTGTAAATCAGCAAAAAGGAAAATCGAATTAAGTAATATCCAACAATATCTGGGCCGTTCATCACAATTGGACGTGATTTTTTGAATATCTCAAAAAAGAGAGCCGTCTAAATCATCACTCTGAAAACCCGGCAAAATCCGATTCCTCTAAGAGAAGTTCAGCTCCAAGAAATGAACACAACGGGCAACTACCACCCGCCACCGTCATCGCAACCGCCATTCTCGGACTCGGACCTGGACTCGGACTCCGATTCCGAGAACTTCCAAGTCGGTTCCGATCTCTCAAACTCTATTTTCAAAACCTACCTTGAATTTTCCTCATCTTCATCATCATCATCTTCGATCACAGCCGTTGATCTGTCCAAGATCCAATCATTCTTAACCTCTTCCTCCTCCGGCGCTTTATCATGCCTCATTTGCCTCGAACGGATCCGTCCCTCTGATCCGACGTGGTCTTGCTCTTCCCTCTGCTTCGCTCTTTTCCATCTCCTCTGCATTCAATCATGGGCCCGCCAATCTTCTGACCTTTCAGCAGCACGCGCCGCTGCACGTCTCCCTATCACCTCCGAAACCGCCGCCAAACAAGCCACCTGGAACTGCCCCAAGTGCCGCTCCTCCTACTCCAAATCTGAAATCCCTAGATGTTACCTTTGCTTCTGCGGTAAGCTCCGAGATCCTCCGTCTGACAACCCGTGGATCCTCCCTCACTCTTGCGGCGAAATATGTAACCGCCCGTTGCCAAACAATTGCGGTCACTTTTGCCTCCTTTTGTGCCACCCTGGTCCCTGCCCGTCCTGCCCGAAATCCGTCAAAGCGCGTTGCTTTTGCGGCTCCGTCGAAGATTTCCGCCGTTGCGGTTTCAAAAACTTTTCCTGTAACAAACTTTGTAAGAAGCGTTTAGATTGTAACAAACATAACTGCTCCGAAATCTGTCATCCAGGCACGTGCCCTCCTTGCCGTGCACGTGAGACTTACCGTTGCCGGTGTGGTAAAAAGGAAGAAGAGAAAGATTGTTGTGACCGGGATTATCGCTGCGAAAATGAGTGTAAAAAGTTGCTTAACTGTGGAAAGCATGTTTGTGAAAGAGGATGCCACGGGGGAGATTGTGGGGAGTGTCCATTGCAAGGAAGTAGGACATGTCCTTGCGGGAAAAGAATTTATGAAGGGATGCCCTGTGATGGGGTGGCTCCGGTTTGCGGTGCAACTTGTAATAAGCTGTTGAATTGTGGTTTCCATAGGTGTCCCGAGCGGTGTCACAAAGGACCTTGTGTGGAGACTTGTAGGACTATGGTTAAGAAGGCATGCCGGTGTGGAGGATTGAAGAAAGAGGTAGCAAATGTTGGATTGATTGCTTTTTGTTACTGTTCGTGGAATTTTCGTGATTCTTTAACTGAATTTAATGTAGGTTCCTTGCTATCAAGATTTTTCATGTGAAAGGAAGTGTTTGAGAATGAGGGATTGCGGACGCCATGCTTGTAAACGTCGTTGTTGTGATGGAGATTGTCCGCCATGTCCAGAGGTGTTGTGTTTTATTGTCTTGTTTTTTACTTTTGTTGAAATTGTTTTGCCTGCTAAATGTTATAGAATTATGGATGCTTCAGGTTTGTGATAAGAGGCTTCGCTGCAAGAACCACAAATGCCCTGCTCCTTGTCATAAGTATGCTACATGATTAATTTTTATTACTTACTTTTCTTTTAAGTGTCTGTAGGGCAATAAAATTGTTATAGTAGGACAATGATAAACAAAGAGAACTGCCTAGCAATTTTGTCATTGCTGTTCTAAATGGAATAATTATGCGTTCTCTAAACTTTTCGAAGTGAAATTCTAGTTGGCTTTGTCATGTTATTATAATCTTGGCAGCTATAGGAGAAAAGAAAGGGTCAGATGCTATACATTCTTTGCTTTGAGTACTTATCCAGAAGGAAAAATGTGCTGACTATGAGTTTTCATTATTGTAGAGGTGCCTGTGCTCCCTGTCCAATTATGGTGACAATTTCATGTGCATGTGGTGAGATAAACTTTGAGGTGAGAGTTCATTTATCACAGATTCTATGTTCATTTGCAGATGGTTATATTACTGCATTCAAGCATTCAGATCTCGTATTATGGCTATATAGGGTCTTAGTTGAGTTGATGATGGGTTTGTGGTAATTTGGCACATTTTGTGATGGTTTCTTTCTACTAGGTTCCTTGTGGTACTGAGATGGATCACAAGCCTCCTAAATGCCGTAAATTATGTAAGATAACTCCTTTGTGCAGGCATGCATCAACCAGTAAGGTACCATTAAGATTCTTTACCTCTGTATATTCCTTGCTGGAGCTTATTTATGTTGTAGCTTCCTTGTGTCTGTTATATGAAGCTTTTGATAGTAATGTGACCTTGCCCGAGTTTTAATCTTATGCTAGGATTACATGATATCTGCAATCATCACGATTATTTCATTCATTTCTATGCATGATAACTTTCATGTTTTAGCTACTGCATATGTCTTAGAACTTATGTTATTAGCTAGTATTGTCATATTAATAAATCCATAATTTTTTATCATGTTTAAAAGTCTCTATATTGCACGTGTCTCTCATAAATTGATAGTCTCTGTTTTCTTTATAACTTAGCATAAACAAAGTATATGGCATATTTTGCTCAAGTTCTCTTAGCCAATAATTCTCATCCCTTTTTTACCAGCCGCACAGATGCCACTATGGAGCTTGCCCCCCATGTCGGGCACCTTGTGAAGAAGAATATCCATGTGGTCACAAGTGCAAATTAAGGTTTGCCAAATAGCTTTTTGATATTCAAGGTGTGACTTCAAACTTTACATATGTCTCTGTTAGCTAATTTAGTTTTATTTCCTTCTGATATTCCAGTTGTCATGGGCCAAGACCTCCTCCCAATCCAGAATTCACATTGAAACCCAAGAAAAAGAAATCAAATCATCAGACAGAGTGCACTCCAGGCACCCCTTGCCCTCCTTGCCCAGAACTTGTTTGGAGACCATGTGTTGGCGAGCACTTTGGAGCAGAGAGGATGGTTGGTTTTACTTCTTTTTAAGTTGTAAAGGAGTAGCTTCTGATTGATCTACTTGATTGCCCAAAGGCCGTGTATTTCATTTTGAACTAATTCTTCTTCCTTGTTTCAGATGGTTTGCTCCAATACAACACGATTTTCTTGTGATAATTTATGTGGAAATCTTCTTCCTTGTGGCAATCATTATTGTACAAAAACTTGCCATCCCCTGGAGACCCAGCCTCCTTCATCAGGACATCAGAAAAGAAGTGAATCTTGTGAAGTGTGTAATCTCCCTTGCCAGAAGGTGGTAAACCCGTTATTGTTCTCATTTATTCTATTTATGATATTTGACTCCTTCTAATCTTTTTTCCCTGCTTTGCTCTCTTGGTCTCTTGAGTGCTTTAAACTTTAAAAACATATAAGGCTGCTATCAAGAACTCATAGTCACCATAGTTTATCTAGTTACAAGAAACTGTATTTAATAAGGGGAATCTGATTGCCTTATCTTTTAAACATGTCCCCAGGTGAGGATGCCTAAATGTTCGCACCCCTGCCCCCTACCATGTCATCCCGGAGAATGCCCTCCTTGCAAAGTGCTCGTGAAACGGTCATGTCACTGTGGTGCAATGGTCCATGCATTTGAGTGCATCCATTATAACAATTTATCTGAAAAGGATCAAGTGGCTGCTCGCTCATGTGGGGGCCCTTGCCATAGGTAGTTTATAGATATATTCTTGCTCTCTCTCCTGCTGCAGTTGCTTTTTAGGTTGTTGGATTGTTTTTCATTAACCTGATATAATTGAGATATATGATAAATTCTTTTGAAACTTGTGCCGCAGAAAGCTGCCTAACTGTACGCATTTATGTCCTGAAATATGCCATGTTGATAAATGCCCAGCCCCTGATAACTGCAGCAAAAAGGTAATAAATTTTAATTAATTGACTATATCACTGATAAGTAAGAAAATTTCTATATTTCAGAGATTTCGGTGAATGATTTCCCTTCAACTTACAGCAACATTATATAATCGAGTTCACAATCAAAATTTAAAGTGTTGTTAACTTCCTATTCAATCTCCATCTTCTATGTGCCAGGTTACTGTTCGCTGTAAATGCCAAACCTTGAAGAAGGAATGGATATGCCAAGATGTTCAGGCTGCATATCGTGATACTGGTAATGACCCCAAAGATATACCAAAGAATCAGTTTGGGCTTGGACTTCTGCCTTGCAATTCAGATTGTAAGAGCAAAGTACAGGAGGTTGAGTCAGCTCTACAATTGCGTAAACCTAAGGTTCTGGAGGTAAGATCTTTTAAATTGAGTTAGCATTTTTCAACTCCTATTTCATCATTCATTTGCTTTGGAGCTTACGTATTTTAGATTGCTTTGAAGCTTTCAAGATTTTGGTTTATGACTATTTGAAAATGGCATGGATTGCATGCATAGTGATTCAAGCATCTTTGGTAATCACGTGTAACATGATAGGCAGCCTGGTGAAATAGAGCCTGATAGAGTATCGATTTCCTTTCTACAGTTCCTAGAAATAGGAGTGTTTCTTATACTTTTAGTTGTCAGGTTTATAGTAACAAGGAATTCTGCCTGCATTTCCCTTTGTGAAACCCAAATTTCCTCATTCCTTTCATCGAGTAATCCTCCTTTGAGTTAGAATTTGTGGATGTTGCTGAGATAATTGCCATTGTGGAGACATCTTAATCTCAAGAATTTCAGCCTACCATCTTGTTACATTTTACGCTATTATCATGGATTCTAGGAGTTGATGATGCTAGCCTTTTCTAAATTACTAGCAATCAACCCATAAAAGCAATCTCCAATTTTCAGAGATTTATCATCAGGTTTTCACAAAAAAATGGGTGGGGCTGCTTTGGAATTTGGTTGGAAACTGCTGGGCCTACCAAGAGAGTCTTGTACTTGTTTTGTATTCTATTTGTTAAATAGCTACAATTTCAGTATCCGGTTGCAAACTGGTACAAAAAAAATTATTTGCATCGGTCTTTATTGTCATGCATGCTTTAACCTTCCTTGCATGCATGCTTATAATTTTTTACCATTGCATCATTTATTGAAGAAAAAAGAGCCAGAAAACGAAAAGCATGGGCCAAAGCGCAGAAAAAGGCGGGGTCGGATTCAAGAGGGCAAGCAAGTTTCAAGATTTCAGGTATGTTGTTCTCTTCACAAGCTCAATAAGCATTTCCTAGTCAGTTTTCCTTGCCTAACAACATTAATTTCCAACAGGAATTTGTTGCCACCATGAAGCGTCTGCTTTTATTTATCATCATCATAGCAGCTCTGATTGCAGTCACATATTACAGTTACAAAGGTCTCTTACAACTCTCGGATTGGATGAATGAAGTTGAACTGAACGAGCAAAACGAAGACGTTCACGATTCTGATCTCTCTCGGACTTGGGTGCTACTCTTGGATTGGGTGAATGAAGCTGAACTGCAACTGGCAGAAAGAAGACCACCACGAATCTGACCCATCTTCAACCTTTTAACATATTACAGTTACAAAGGTATCAGGAGATTTGGTTTGGCTGGAATTTTTTTTCTTTTTATGATAAGGGGGGTTATCAAATATCAAATTGAAGATTTGATACCAAGTTCTTCGCTACTCCACTCGAGGTTCATCCAACGAATCTAATCGTTCTCGGGCTTCTTGGTTGAATTTTTCGTTACTCTATACTAGTGGTTCAGTCTATGAGTCTGATCCTTTTCGGGCTCTTTTATTATTGAATCACCCAATTCATCTATAAACTTGGGGAGTGAATGAAATTTCAGAGTTTTCCTTCAATTTCTCATTTGTGCTTTAAACTATTTTAGCACTAATATTCGAATTTTGAATCAGATCTGTAACGAGGCTATGAAAATGTCTAAAAAGTTAATACTTATTGACGGGCTGGGTTTAGTCATAACCCACATGCCTAAGCTTGTTTCAAATATTCAAATTATTGTTCGAAAGTACTTTTACATTAAGGTTATTTATTTGATGCCCCTTGGGACCGAATTCTTTTCAGATTTAAAAAATGTTATTTATATAATAATTATGTTTAATTTATTAAGTAATAATTCAACAACTGGATCAATAACTCAATATTTAATATAATTTTGATTATTTTAATAATAATCTTCTTATTCTAAATATGTTTCATTTTCTCCAAACATAGACCATGCCCCAAAACATTGAAATATCAATTGAGTGAAGACTGATGAACCAAATTGTTGGCACCAACTGAAGTCCCCTTCTCTTTTCTCACTTTTTCTAATAATCCGGAATTTGGGCAGATTTACCATTAAAATATAATCTATAAACCACCTTCCCACCTTGACACCTCTCTACCTTTTCATTTTTCTTTTTCTTCTCATAACAAATTAGTCAAGTCTCGCTTTTGATTTTTCCACTAAAATTAAGATTTTATTTTACTTTGACACGTGTCCGGGCCTTTCTTTTCATCAAATTTCACTCTTTTGCTCCCTCTACTATACTTAAAATTAAAATTTAATCCTTATACTTAAATTCTACAATTATTTGATCGGGCAAATATCCCAAAAATACCAAAAAAAATCAAAAATTACCGGAAAGGACAGGTTTCAAAAATATTGACCGGAAAGGCAATTTCCCAAAAATCGCGTCCACGTCGGTAGCGTTTTTGGGGAAAGGCTTAAAAAGCGTCCATGGGGAGCGCTTTAGGCCACCTCAAAGAAAACGCTCCCACGAGGGCGCTTTTCTTGAGGTGGCTCAAAGCACTCCCCATGGACGCGCTTTAGGCTCGTCTGTAATCAATTTTTTTTGACCGTTGGACCCCCAACGGTCAAAACCAACAGTTAAAAAAAAAACTATAAATACCCCCCAACCCTTCATTTTTTTCACACTTCAATCCTTTCTCATTTTTCTCTCAATTTTCTCTCAATTTTCTCTCAAGTTTCTCTCAAAGTCCTTGAAATTTATGCTTAAATTTCAAAATAGTCTTCTACTATTTACTTAAAAAGCCCTTTATAATTTTTTAATATATTTATTTTTTGGAAAATTTAAAATTCTTTATCTGAGTACAATGGTAGGGAATTACGTCGCCTAGACAAAGCAATCACATTGGCGTCGAGCAATTGAAAATGGTAAGTTTGAATGTTAATTTTTCAATATTATTAAATTTTTTTAATTATGCAATTTTAATTAATTTTGAATTTTATAATTTTTAAACAGATCGTAGATCGGGTGTTGCAATGTTATATTCGCAACATGCAGTCCCCATCGCCATTGATCGAGAATTACTGCGGAAGCGGGTTTTTGCACGTGGCCAAGATAGGTAGGGGTTCAAGTTGGACCCGACTTTGATCGGTAGCGTTGATAGAAAGGTGGAGACCGAGGCACACTTTCCATCCGCCATGCGAGAGTGTACCATCACCTTAGAAGATGTGCGATTCTGATTGGGATTACCGGTGGACGGGTCGGTAGTCACCGGGTCCGTAACATCTCTCGATTGGATGGCCGTATGCTACGAGCTCCTGGGTGCCATTCCGGATAAATTGCAAGGAGGTCGGATCGATATGGTTTGGTTACGAGCGCATTCCGCAAATAGAATGAAGGTTCGATGAAGAAGAAAGAATACGGATGTCTGCGGGCATACATGCTTCGATAATTGGAGGCTATCCGATGTCGGACCTCTCTAGAAACCTCGTCCACCGAGATGGCTCCACGAAACTTGTTGATTTCAGAGCGGTACGGTGAATTGAGTTGGGAGTCCGCCGTGCTATTGAGGTTGTCTAGGGAGATGTCTTGAGGCGGCGGTCTTAGAGTAAAGTAAAATCGAGGTTGCCTATCACTACTGCAGTCATTGGCATGGTTTCGATTTCCATTTTCGTCCTCTACTCGACCGACCATATTCATTCCCACGATAACGAGGTAAATTTAATATTATATTTTACAATTATGTCGTAGATTTATAGTATAATTGCATGCTAAAAGTTTATTTAATTAGGTGGAACCATCCGACGAGTCATGTTGGAATACCGACTCGCTTGAGGATATCTGGCTCCTATTGGAACAACTATTCGGAATCACAAGTAAGTGTCAATTTCGTTATTATAATTTAGTATTTATGTATATAACTAATATTTTGGTAATGTTAATATAGTTTCAATGGACACCGTCACGAGGATCCCAAAATTGAGGCGATAATTAGGGAGTTCCTCCAAAATCCGAGCGATTGTACGTTAAGGTCCGTTAATCACCTACTGCGACTGTGGAGATGCACCATCGGATCGGGTTCTGCGGTAATTTGGATGCAAACCGATTCCGTGGCTCTGAGGTGCTCAATGATGAGCATGATGTGGACTTCTGGCGGCGGCACTGCGGATTGGCCAATATTTTGGTCGAACATATCGAGGCGATGGGAGAACCGGTATGACTTTTTACCTAACCGGAACCGATCGTAGTTCCCGAGTTAGCATGCGTGTCGAGTACATGCCATGGTTTAGAATCCATGGCAAGTCAGATTCATATCGGATGAAGAGAGGCGACGGCAAATTCGCGGCGAAGGGCGTCGGGCCCTTTACATTCAAGGAGAAGGGGTGATGAGCGGGCCCGACAACGGGCCTACGACACCGGGCCCATCAACAGCACCTACACAATCACCGGGCCCATTAGTTCAGCTGACAACACCGACAACACAGCGTCCACAGTTTATGCCAGGTGCGTACCCTACCCCTTATATGTATCCTCCTAACCCATATATGTTTCCTTTTTCTAGTCCCCGGTTGGAATGCATGGCCGGGTTCGAGTCCGTTCCCGACAACTCCTTTTAGCCAGCCGGTCGTGAGGCCGACGTCGGGTGTGGGATTAGAGGAGGCACCATCGGGGAGCAGTTCTTTCTACCAAGCTCCTTCACCGTGCACGGATGCGATCACCCCGTAGTGGTTTATGCAAACACCTCCGGGTCATTATTTTATCAAGGTGGGTCATCATCGCAACACCTGAACTGGACCCACTGGGAGGAACCGGATTCCCACCGAGGTTCCGCGACCCATGGGAAGCTAGAAAAGGAGGAATCAGTAATCACAGAATCCCAGCCCCCATGTGGCACTTGGTTCCCACCCCATCAAGACTAAACCCTAATTTAGTTTTGTTATTTTATTTTTTGTAATTTAGTTTTAATATGAGTAGAAAAATTTGAGTTTAATTTTTTAATTTCGTAATGTAAATTTTTAATTTAATTTTAATATCTTTGATAAGATAGAAATGGTTTATTTTTTTTGTAATTTAATTTTTTATATGTAATAAAATTTGAGTTTAATTTTATTTCTTTTGTAATTTAATTTTTATTTTAATTTTAATATCTTTGATAAGATAGAAATGGTTTATTTTTTTGTAATTTAATTTTTATATGTAATAAAATTTGAGTTTAATTTTATTTCTTTTGTAATTTAATTTTTTATTTTAATTTTAATATCTTTGATAAGATAGAAATGGTTTATTTTTTTGTAATTTAATTTTTTATATGTAATAAAATTTGAGTTTAATTTTATTTCTTTTGTAATTTAATTTTTTATTTTAATTTTAATATCTTTGATAAGATAGAAATGGTTTAGTTTTTTTAATTTAATTTTTTATATAATAAAAATTGAGTTTAATTTTATTTCTTTTGTATTTTAATTTTTTATTTTAATTTTAATATCTTTGATAAGATAGAAATGATTTAATTTTTTAATTTAATTTTTTATATAATAAAATTGAGTTTAATTTTATTTCTTTTGTATTTTAATTTTTATTTTAATTTTAATATCTTTGATAAGATAGAAATGATTTAATTTTTTAAATTTAATTTTTATATAATAAAAATTGAGTTTAATTTTATTTCTTTTGTATTTTAATTTTTTATTTTAATTTTAATATCTTTGATAAGATAGAAATGATTTAATTTTTTAATTTAATTTTTATATAATAAAAATTGAGTTTAATTTTATTTCTTTTGTATTTTAATTTTTTATTTTAATTTTAATATCTTTGATAAGATAGAAATGATTTAATTTTTTAAATTTAATTTTTTATATAATAAAAATTGAGTTTAATTTTATTTCTTTTGTATTTTAATTTTTATTTTAATTTTAATATCTTTGATAAGATAGAAATGATTTATTTTTTAATTTAATTTTTTAATTTAATTTTAATAACTTGAATAAAATAAAAGTTTGGTTTATTTAAGCATCAACGTTGATTAGGATGGGCTGTTTTATTTTTTAAATTGTAATAATTTTTTATTTTTGAATGAAAAAGTTGTTTTTTATTTGTGTTTGTAATTTAATTTTAATTATCTTATATTTAATAAATTTGAGTTATTGTACAAAAGTTCACCGTTTTCCTCCAAAAAAAGAAATTACATAGCCAAACAAGAGACAAACAAGCTAAGAACACGGTCAACTAGTCCGATTTGGACACGGCGAGATGTATGGCGGGTTCCTACACCACCCGCATGCCGACTTTGGTTGGTCGGTTCTCGGATATCCATATTGTTGCGTATTCTAGTCGAGGAAGGTCGACCTTTTGGTTTCGTCTCAATTCTCTATCCAAGCAATGACTTATACGGTGCAAGCGTCTGATGGCCACTTACGTCCATCGGGATGGTGGAATACGTGTCTCCACGTTGTACATGTTTTCTAATTTGTAGACTTCGTCGACATAGCTCATGGGGTCAAGACGAAGATTATGACAAGCCGCAAGTACATGAGCACATGGGTAACGAAGTGCATCAAATATCCACGATCGCATGTCCTATTTGTCAAGTGTACGATAATGCCCGCCAACAATACCTTGGTTTGGTCATCAAACTCGTGACAAGAAACCATAGTCGTCATGGTGTGACAAAGCTGTGTGCATGGTGTTCGCCGTGCCTTCACGGTTAATTTCTTGCAAGACCTTCGGGCTCTATACATGGCCTCCTTGCATCGCCTCGATAACTCATTTGCTCTCTTGAAATAGTGTCGCTAAAGCGAAAATATGTCTCCCACAAAACCGTCATGTCGGCGGATGATGAGTTCCTTTTAGCATGCAAATTTATGCATTCGGCCGGGTTTGTGGTCATATGACCATATCGTAGCCGTCATATCTTGTGTCCCTTTGTTCAAAAGGAATATTGCATAGGTACTCTGCGCCTTCGACGTTATCTGCTGCATAAGCGGCCAACATCTCGTGAAAACGGTCTTTATTGATCTCGTACCCTACCAATATACGTTGATAGCTAATATTACATACCACTATTCAATTGCGAATAAATTGAAAATTTCAAAAGAAATTATATTAATAGATATTTCATACCAATATCGGTCACTTGCCGTTTCTATCTTTTAGATCGGTGTTGCCCATAGTAGTTGGATGAAACATGCCTCAGGCAATATCGATGGGGTGTGCGATGCCACATGCTTCCCTGTCATTCTATTGCCGCAAGTATTCCAGGGCCCCGATCCGATATAACGCATATGTCGGGTTGATGGCGGACATGCCTCCTTAACCTAGATAGGAAGAAGTCCTAGTCATCGGTGACTCCACGGTGTTATGCGAATGCAATCGGAAGGATTCTCCACACGTGGTAGTCTTGTGCCACGGCTAGCAATAGCCGTCGTATATCTACCATACATGAAGGTACCGTCAATTTGTACCAATAGCTTGCAGTATGTAAAAGCATCTCGGTATTGCTTAAATGTCCGAGCAGCGCTTGAACACTGCGCATCCACGGAGAGACGATCGTTGTAGTCGCCGGTTCCGTTTCAATGTCATTGTCTTTGCTGGGACATATCTCTCCAAGACTGACACCACCGCCACACTTCATTATATGAAGCATCCCACCGACGTGCAACTTTTCCAACGCCATACGCTTGGCTATCCAAGCCTTTACGTAGAGGCGTGTACCCCATTTGGCTATGAATATTGCCAATTAAGGTAAACCTCGTAGTTTTGGGATCGACCTTCACCGTCGGGATTATTAAATCACCAACATGTGCGAATCCATCCTCGGATGATCTTGTGTTACACATCAACGAAGCACGTTAAATAATGCAACATTACATAATATTAGTGTTATTCAAATCATTGAACACATAGTGGTACTTGTCGGTAAGACATGTATGCGGACCTTTGTACTTCTTCACCTCCCACATCCCGTCCTTTTCCTCAACGACGCCATGATTTTCCATACACATGTGCCGTCTTGCATAGCACCTTCGCCTCGTACCTATCGAGCTTTGATTTAACCATAGTGTAGTTAACCGGTTCACGATCTTGTATTGTTTCAATGCACCAAGAAAAGTGTTCTTGTTGGAAAAGCGGTTACCAACTTCTAATTAGTCCGAATCCAACGAAGAATTTATACGGTCACGCGTCCGTGTGGTAGTTCAGAAACTCCAATGCATCATCTTGAAATAGATCGACATTATGCATGTGCGTTGAAGGCGAGTATGCCTAAATAGCGGATCTTCTTCTTCTTCGTCGAACCGCCTCAACATCTTCAGTACAATTGGAGCGGGCTCGGTTCGAAAATAGTCCAACTTCGCACCGTCAGGCCACGGCTCCGAGGTGGATCCACATCGGATTCATCGTCCGATCCTCCATAACTCGCAACAAACGAGGGCCCTCATTGGTGGATGCCGTCGGTAATACATCATCCTCCTTAAACATCTTTCGTAAAGATTCCAATCGTATGTGGATTGCCATCCACTAGAAGTTGATGCGTCCCCAATACGTATTTCTATCATCCGGCGTCGATTGGCGAATATGCATGTCCCATCCACCAACCGAGTGTCGTGCGGGGTTATGTTTTCCATACTACCACCGCACACGGGCACTTCGTGTTTTGCCTCCCACTTACAGTGTCGACTTGGGGTCGTGTATTCCCTCGAACGATACTAGATGTTGAGGTCGTGACGAGATCACTTGGAGATGAAAATTCTACATATACCTCGATATAGGGTGAACCACGGCAAGATGAGTCTCCACATTGCCTCAAGGCTCAGGGACCTTTGATGTCGAATCGTTATATCTCACCGAATCAACCAAGCGCAAAATCTATACTTAATAGACTGAACTTTCATTAGCGTTGTTCCGAATATTTTACGCCTAATTCTTTTGCGAAGTTCTACCCAATCGACGTTTCGATTAAAACTCAATCGTGCTGTGTTCTCCGATAAGAAAACAACACCATCTTGATTGTCACGCACTTCACCATCGTAGTAAATAACGGCATTAATCGTTCACTCATTTTCAATTTTTTTCCTTTTGCTTGAATTTGCTTTCGCCAACCGAGAATGCAATTTGGTGATTATAGCCTAATTTTGCGGATGACCTTTGTAGCAAAAGTCGTCCACATGGGGCGCTTTTCGGTGCTCTGGTAATAGTGCACCTAGAAGCATTTTTGGCCTTGTTTGTTGAAACGTCTCCTCAAAATAATTTTGCGGAGACCACTGCCATAAAAGTGCGTCCCGTGAGGCGTTTTCGGCCATGGTTTTTGTTCAAACGTCTCCTCAAAATTATTTTGCGGAGACTACGCCCAAAAACTTATTTCATTTTCACATTGCAAGTGAACGGAAAGATTCCCAAAAATCGCGCTACGTCGGTAGCGTTTACGGTGGAAAATGGTTTAAAGCGCGTCCACTGGGGCGCTTTGAGGCCCTCTCAATAGCAGCGCCCTCGTGGGGCGTTTTCGAGGTGGCCTAAAGCGCTCCTCGGAAGCGCTTAAGCCGCTTTCCAAAAAACGCAGCGACGATGACGCGATTTTGAGGAAATTGCCCTTTCAGGTCAATATTTTTGAAACCCATCCTTCCGGTAATTTTGATTTTTTTGGTATTTTTGGGATATTTGCCCTATTTGATCTCTATTTTTGTAATATTTATTTAGAATTGTTAACATTATTAACTACTATGATTAAATTTTTACATGGATTTCTAATATATATATATTATACTAACAAAAAAAAATTTTAGAATTATGAGTTTTAATAAGTTTTAAATTTTTTTATAAATTATATAATACTATTCAAATTTTAATTTTGGTCCTTGTACTCTGGTCAAATTTAATATTTAATTTTTATATTTCAAATTTTGGCATAATTTGTTACCTCAAATTTTTCAATGTCTATGATTACCCAAAACTTTATTTCGATTAAAATGACGATATAACTTTTAAGAATTGTTAACAGATTAAAATTATTTATTAAATTCACGTTCATTGCAATGTTTTTAAGAATTGTTAACACGCTTAAAATTATTTATTAAATTCACGTTCATTGCAATGTCTTTTTTTATTACATGATTATCGCGTGAGATTTTTTTTTAAAATTTTAAAATATCACTCTAATAAATTTGACAAAAAAATGTTAATGATTGAAACTGAATTTTTAACTTTAAAAGTTAGACTAAGTTCTTAAAAAATAATATTTATTTTGTTTTTAGGTCATTGTTACCATGTCCCAAAACACATTTTTTTATTGTATTTCATATTTTTGTATAATTTATCATAATTTTAATTTAATTTAAGTTTACTTTCCTAAAAAATATTATCTACTTACTTAAAATATTGAAATATTAACTTTTTAATTTAAATAAAATTATATTAATTTATAATATATATTTAAATCTCCGGATATATAAATCTAGTAATTCTTTTAAAGTAGAAAATAAAAAATAAAAAATAAATAACATGTAACAATTTCTTTTTAATTCAGTTATAATTTTAAAATATTTCCAAGAAATATATTGTAGATGAGAGAAAATCTCAAATTTAGTTTTAAAGATTACTAATAATCAAAACAAAAAATCCATATCCAAAAATTTTATTATTAATAATTAAATTTAAAGTCGAATATTAAAATAAAACTCATTTTTCTATTAAATGAAAAAAAAAATCAAAATTTATGTCTTAAAATTAAATTGTTCCTCCGAAATTAGGCAAAGGGAAAGAGGTTGTTAAATCAGCGGCCAAATAGGCCACCACCACCTTATCTGGCATTGCCCAACATTTAATTTCATTCAATTTTATAATATTTTTCTTAGGTTATATTAATTTCGACATTCATAAATAAAAATATGCTTTCAAATTAATATGGGGGCACCGTTTCTATTAATGAATAATTGAAGTGCTAGATCCCCACTTTATTTTTTTTTTAATAAAAAGAGGAACTTGAATATTGACCGTACACGTGTAGGGATGATTAAGATAACAACCATGCCTAATTGGTATTGACCAAAAGTCTTAATTAAATCCAAACCCCATCTCTCTTTTTCTAATTTGAAGTCAATGAATATTTTTATTTATTTTTCTTACTTTTTCGCTATAATCATGTTTAAATATTTATATTTTAATAATTCATTATTTTATGTCCATATTCGAGATTCTAAATTGTCGCATTGAAATATAAAATAAAACAACCTTAGAAAGCTAAGTTTAAGTCTCCGCTTTGCTTGTTGTTAGGTTGGCTGACTTGTCTCTCTCTCTTTTTTGCTTCTTGGTGTGAAATCAAAACCCCAAATGGTCAAATTTTTGAACCATTTCCCAATTATAAAAAAAAAACATAAATGAAAAATAAAAAATTGTAGAAGGCCAACAGAAACAAATGATGTAAGCATTTCTTCTTGTCGTCAGTGTTCAAAAAAAGCATCTTGAAAATTCTATCCTTTTTACAACCCAAAAGCTATGCCTGCCTTGCCTAAAACAAAATTTAATTTTTTTAATAAAAAAATTACTCTGAAACAATGGAGAAAGCACCACTTGAGATGCTGCCATGGCTGCCATCACAAACAGTCAAAGCTCTTTCCAAATTTGAAACAATATCACCAATTGTAGGCCTATCTTTGCCTTCCAAATTCACACAATGCATTGCTGTATAAGCCATAAGTTCTACTGCCTCTGCTTCATTAAGCTCAGGTGGTCCAACCCTAGGGTCTAATACCTTCACTACTTCACCATTCATAATTGCAGACACTGTATAATCAACTAAGCTCACCGGTGTCCCTCCACTTTCGCTCTCCTTGAATATGGCTCTTTTCCCTGTTAGAAGCTCTAGCATTACGACTCCGAGTCCATATACATCGCTCTTTGTTGTTAATACGTTTAATCCGTAGTATTCGGGATCGATGTAACCGACTGTTCCGGCTGCTTTTGTTGGCTTGTAATCTCGGTCTGATTCCGGTCCCATCATTGAGAGTCCGAAATCTGAAACCCTTGCTGTCCAATTCGCATCGAGTAATATGTTGGAAGACTTTATATCTCTATGAATTATAGGGGGAACTGCATAGTTGTGAAGGTATTCGACCCCTCGAGCCGCGTCGAGTGCGATTTTGACCCTCATTTTCCAGGAATTAAGTAAACTGCTGGATTTCTCGATGTTGTTCTTATCATGTAAGTGGTCGTAAAGTGCTCCATTCTTCATGTATTCGTAAACTAAAAGCCTTTCATCCATTTCTTCACAATATCCAACAAGTCTAACCAAATGCTTGTGGTGAAGCCTTGATAAGAAGGATAATTCGGACTCAAATGCAATCTCTTTCTCTTGATATTTCTTCATTTTCGAGCCGGTTTCGCCTCGTTTGATTGCTACTTCACGACCGTCCGACAGTTTTCCTTTGTAAACAACCCCGTAACTCCCTGCACCAATCTTGTTTTCTAATGAGAAACCATTGGTTGCTGCAACAAGTTCAGCAAAGCTGAATTCCTCGGCTTTATCAGCGTGTTTCGATGATGTTCCGCTTCGTTGACGAATCATTGATGGTCCACTTCGTTGACGCTTCATTGCTCTCGAACTTTGCCGTCTAATCCTCAACGACCTCGAAGGAGGACTGTTGTTCGATCCAGGACCGCCATTCGAGCCGGCTCGAGTGATTGTTGGCTGAACTGAATTATGAACTTTCTTTTTCCCAAAACAAACACCAGTCCATAAACAATAAATAGCACTGCAAATCCCCATAAAACCTCCAATTGATCCAACTATGGCAAATGCCAACAACCCTCTTCTCAACTCTCGAGACGGCCTCGATACTTTAGGTGATGGAGCCATCGGTGACTGTGGTAATGCGGTGGTGATGTTAAAACAGGGCTTACAAATGTTACCAGAACCAGAACAAAGCCTATTCGACTCAGGATATATCCCACACTCACTGCAAAAAGATTGAACACAAGGCCCTGGTAAAATCTCCGCCATTAAAGGTAACTCAAAAGAATAATTTGAATTGAACCCGTTGTTACCAGGCCACCCGGGACCCCAACAAACTATAGATAAATTCTTAGTTGTTAACCCACAAGTGAAATTTAAGCCTGCAACAATGGATTCGAACTCGACGTCTTCAATGGCGGACTCAGTCATGGAACCCCAACAAACAACCGTGCCATTCAATCTTCTAATCCCACAACTAAACCCTTCACCGAGAGCTAACCATGAAGCAAAGCGTAACCCTTTGTTTAATGGAACATTGAGTTGACCTGCCGAGTTATTTCCTTTACAAACTAAATCGCCAACCGAGTTCACTCCACAGACATGGGAAACCCCAGCTTCGATATTTGCCATTGACATGTTCCCGAACTGCCTTTCGATGTCTGTCGATACTACCGAGTTACTTCCCCAACAAGCAACTCGGTTGTTTTGACTCAGTACAATCCCACAAGAGAACCCAAATCCGGACGTGATTTTACCCATTGTGTAATTGCGATTGGGTAGCTCTCCGACGTCGTTGCTGTTGTTTCCGTCGGGTCTCCAACAGGCGACGGGCTGCGACGTGTTCGTCGTCGTTGCGCAAATCCTTTCGTCGCCGATGGAGAGGGATTGAAGGAAAACGGTGTCGTTAACGTAGAGGCGCTTAACGGGGTAATTCGGGGCGTTCGTTTCCCAGCAGAGGAGGCTGTAACCGCCGGAACGGAGGGCGCAAAGGTTGGTTTCACCCCGGCGACGGTGAAGTAGGAAACGTTGGGGAGAATCGGGACAGGGGCGATTGAGGAAGAGGTGTTATCGCCGGCGCGGTAGCAGATAATGCGTTGAGTCGGCTGTGCGGCTACGATTGCGCATACGGTGGCGGTTCCGTAGGCGACGGCGAACGTCAAGCCGGAGCCCAAGGCATGAGTTAACGGCGGAAAGGAGATAACGGCGAGGGAACTGACGGCGAAGAGTAGAGGGAAGAAAAGTTTCGTCATTTTAAAAAGTGGAAGATGACGGCGGAAGAAGTGGCGTTTCCGTCCGTCAGCTTCATTTGGGAAGAGAAAGTGAGAAGCAATGAAATGAACGGAAAAATCAGAGTTTTAGAGAGAGAAACTAATGAAACGGAGAGTTTCAATATTAAAAGCGTTTTAAGAAGAAAGAGAATGAGGCCGTGTTTGGAACTGTCCTCTTTTAATTCCCATCTTGTTTTTTAACTGTCAGAAAAAATTTTAACGACGTAAAATTTAAATTTACCATATCAACACTGTTATAAGCAGAGTGTGATATACAATATTCTAAGCATTACGATTAATTGAATTAAAATCATAATTTCAGATTCAGTTAAAATTTTAAAAATCTTTTTTTTTTCAAGTATTAAATTGGTTAAGCCTGTTTAACTATTAATTTTTGTTTAGATTTTTAATTTTTATTGGTTTTAAGTAATTTCCTATTCAATCGGTTCAACTTTTTTGTTCGAATCAATATATTTATCGATTCTCAATTTTATCGATCCAGCCGGCCGATCCAATCATGTTTCAAGAATATTGGTTGCGTCATTAAATATTAACAGAACCCAAGTTCAGTAATCAAAATAGATTTATATTAATTATTATAAAAATACCAATAATAATTGAGGAAATAAATTCCTAAAGTTGAAGTTAAAAAAAGAAACCTTATACACCTTTATTTAACTATTTTAACATTTCATACTTGTTGAGTTATTTCTTCTCTAATATTAAATATATATTTCTTGTTACCATTTGCTTATCACTGGCGATGTATAAATAACTTGTAATAAATGATACATAATTTAATTAAAATTAATATAAATAATTTATAATAAATTGGTAGGTCAAAGTATATGAAAAATTATCTCACCAATAAAATTTGCATATTATTTAAACGAAATTAGAAAAATGACATGGAAGTATATTTTAAAATATATGTTCTAAAATTTAAAATATTATTATATAAAATAACTTTTAAACTCAAATCTTGTGCGGTGGATTTGGAAAGCCATAAGATAATTGAATTTTAGTGTAATTGTTTGTAATTATCTCAATTCTCACACCTCCTTAGTAATTGAATAGTGTAATCACGATGCTCCAATTGTACTTAATTCAATAGGATTCACTAATTACATTAATTATCCAAGTATGTCACACAAGTGTAATTAGAAGGAGTTACACTTAAATCCAATTACTAAATGATTTTTCAAGCACAATATAAGTTCAACATCTCTATTTTGTCATTTCAATTAAAGTTTCGTTTGTTTTTTATATCAATTCTTTCTTTTTTTTGATAAAATAAAATACAAAAGAAACTTTAACATCCAGATCATTCTAACTTAGTCAAGCCCTCTAAATCATCATGAATAAGATTCAAAACATAATCAAGTGGTTGCAGGAAACTATAGAATCTTATCCCCCAACCAATGGCATGTCTAGCTAATGCATATGCTGTAGACATGTTGTATCTTTACTTCCCATTGATTTTGAATCAAACGCTTTACATCCCGAGCCACTACAAAACGAGGAAACTCTAACATAGGACTCAACAACAGATGAACAGCCTCTAAGCTGTTCAATTCAAGAATCACATTCCTTGGTCCTATATGCCAAGCTTGCCGTAATCCATCGTATGCTCCCCATAGCTTGACTTCAAAAGTTGAACAAATTCCAATCTTTCGGGTAAATCCCATCTTTCATCTTTCATGATCATCCCTAATAACACCACCAGATGATGCGTGATCAGTCTCCAACATCCTTGTACCATCTGTGTTCACTTTATACCATTCCACTTTCGGTAACCTCCAACAAGTTTCCCTACTATATTTGATGAATTGTTTATCAATGCCCTTTATTTATTTTCAATCCATATCGTAAGTGTATCATAATCTAATTTTATTTATTTTTTGGATAAAAAACTTCAGGGAAAAATACTTAAAAGTCCTTAAAATTCAATAAAAATATCTATTAAGTAGCGTTGATGTTTTTCAATGTTATAATTGAATGAAATGTTAACAAAATAAATTCATGTTAAGAAAAATTATGAATCTCTTGAATGTAAATGGAGAAAGGGAAGGAGAAGGAGAAAAAGAGATAAGGATGAAATTGAATGAAAATAAGGACTTAACGTGAAAGAAAAAAATTCATGACATAATATTATTGAGAGAACTATAACTTACGTGGTACTTAATAATTTTTTATAAGGTAAATGTCTGATCTTACACTAAATTTAACATTAATCTAAAACTTTATTTATCCTTTTGCTAAAACCTTTTGGTTTAATAGTAGTATTTATTTTGATCAATTTCTATAATCAGTCCAATTACTTTTCTCAATTTGAAGAGTTGGTCCTTACACTTTAATTTTAGTAAATATACATATCCTTCACAAGTTTGTAAATATGATTCCATTTGTCATCTCTCATTAGCTTGTGTAGTTTGAAATTGAAGGCATAACAATGAAGAACAAATAAAACATGATAGCACCACATTATCAATGCCAACTCATAAATAAAATTAAATATTCAAAAACTTATTAAAAGGTAAAAAAATTTAAATTTTCTAAAAATAACTAAAATTGGTTTTTAAAATAAAATAAAATTAAAACCATCATAAAGCAAACAAATCCTAAAAATTCCAAATTTTTTTTAAATTTCTATTTTTTCCTAAAAAACGAAATTTTCTTAAAAGAACTTAGATTTTTAAACTAAAACCATAAGAAAATTACAAATAAAATTTAAATTTATAAATTTATAAAAAAATTATTCTATAATATTACCAAATCATCATTTATTTTTCAAAAAATAAAATTCATTTCAATATTCCAATAATCTGGGTCATTTTTGGAAAAGGATATTTAATTATATATATATATATATATATATTTACTTTTGGAATTAAAACTATATTCTTGAAAAATAAAAATTAAAAAATCTAACAAAATAAAAAAAGTTAAATTTAGATAAATTTGTAAATTCATATGCAAAAAATATTTTTAAATAATTTTGACTTTACATAAAAATTTAAGAATATTATAAAATTATAAAATAAATATATTGGCATAATAAAATGTTTTCTATAGTTTAAAATTGAAATTATAAAAAGCATTTAATAAATATTATATATTTTTAGTTTTCAAATATTTTAGAATATAAGAATTTAAAAATAGAAATTTTGTATTATTATAAATTCTTTTTATTGTAATTCTAAAAAATCTTTTTTTTTATGAATTTCTTTTTGGATTTCTTTATATATTGAAAAGAAAAATTGTTTTATCACTGGACATCGTTTACGTGGCTTTGATGTGGTGTTTATACATGTGCATTTTTTTATTGGTCGTTTTATCAACATATCACTAAATTTGGTGAAAGTACCTTTCAAGTCCCTCTATTATAGAGACTAAATCAAATTAATCCTCAACTATTAAATGAATTAATTTAATTCATATATTATTGAAAAATATAGAATAATATGAATCTACAATAGAATTGTTAAAAAAATGACATGAAAATTGTTTATACACAAATGAATAAAATCATTTTTAATTTTTTTAAAACATTATAGAAATAAAATTTCTTATCCAAACACAGCTTAAAAGAGTTTTTTTTTCAATTGAACTTTTCATACATCACAAATTTGTTTTTCTTCACTTAACAAGTAAATTTAATTTTGCCAATTAAGTCTCAGCTTAATTGGCATAAGCATTGCTGTCAATGTAGGAGGATGTGAGTTCGAGTACATTGAAGCGCATTATCCTCCTATTTATGGGACTATAGATAGTTTTAAGCATTACGTCAAAAAGAACAGATATGATCAGAATATGTTAAAAAGAAACAATTAAATTTATTTTTTGAAAATCAAGTCATATAAAAATTTATGAAAAGATAGTATTAATTTGAATTTGAATCTTCAACTTTTTTGGAATTGATTTTTCTTTTCTATATACTTTATAGCTTTTTTTATGAAATAATATTTAAGAAAATAAAACTCTTCAACATTCAAGTTTAAATTTGAAACTCATTGGATTTTGTTACCATTTATTTATTTCCTTTTCTTTTTTCTTTTCCTTTTTTTTTGTAAAGCCTGTTAAATAGGTCATGCTACGAAATTGGAAGATAAAATAAGCAAACTCGCTAAGCTGCCTTACTCGCCATATGCAACTACCACGTGTTAGATTCTGGTATGCCTTACGCGCCCGCGAGGTGATAAACACACGCTTAGTCAACCTGAATTAATGAAACACTGAAACACTTACCTAATTTTGACCAAATATTTAACTTCTTTTCGCTAATAATGAATTAAAATATACCTATAATTCATTTTTCATTGAGTTTTTAATAAAAATAAGGAAAGTAAAGACTCTTATAAAATAAATTAAATAATAAAAATTATGAAATTTCACGTTGAAATCTTATTTTTCAAATATATTTATACAATGAATTGAAAATGATCATAGAGTTATTGATTATTAAGGTTGGTGGTTAAATTGATTTGTTTGATCGAATTTTTAATAAATAATTGACTTAATCAATCTACCTCTACTCATAAAACAAATCAATCAATCGATTTAAGTTTAACTAATTTAATCAGAACTATTTAATTAACTTAACGTATTTGTATTCAACACATCTATATTAATCAAACTCTTCATGTTACTTATCCATATTCAAGTTTCTATTTCATAAACAACCCCAACACGCTCTTACTCTTTAACGGTATAAATGCATCTTTACTCAAAAATTTCGTCTCTGTCTCCAATTGCCAAAACTTAAATGTGATTGTGACCCATCACAAGTCATCGTGTGCCAACGACGTTTCAAACTTTTAAATGTGGGAGAATGCCTCTTATTTTGACTAAAGTTTATTTTGACTTTTCTTTTCATAGTTAAACTCAGTTTTTAGCTTCCCACTTAAACTCTAATTAATCTAGAGTTGTTCTAGTAATATATACTACGAATTTACATAAAAAAATCATTTATATTTAGAGAATTTTGTTATTTATTTCGAAGGATTTTTCTTGTGGGGCTTCAGGTTTTTTTTTAATCTTCTCCATCTTTTGTACTCTCATTTATTATAGTGAAATCTCCTTTTACTTGTGTTTTTTTATCCTCTCTTAAGGAGTTTTTTCACGTAAAATTTGTGTATTCGATCTTTTCGATTCTTATTTTATTCACTTTGTTCATTGTTTAATCGGGTTTATCCCCTACAAATTGGTATTAGAGCTAATTAAATTTCTGCAATCAACTCGTTCAAAGATGGCAACATTAAGGTTCGATATTGAGAAGGTCGATGGAATTGTAAATTTCAATTTGTGACAAGTTCGGATGACGACAATACTGGTTCAAAATTGTTTGAAAAATGTCGTTACAGGGAAGAATCCCGCAGATATGGATCAGCTAGAATGGGAAGAGCTTGATGAAAAAACTCTATCCATTATTCAATTATGCCTCACGAATAATATGTTACAGGAGGTTCTAATGGAGAAAACAACGTCTGCATTATATATGAAGAAATCTCTGGCCAATAGGTTAGCATTAAAACAACATCTCTACATGTTCAGAATGGCTGAAAGTGAGTCCATTAGAACTCATATTAGTGAGTTTGTTACCCTTCTTAATGACTTAAAGAATCTTGAAGTAGAAATTAGTGACGATGATCAAATTATGTTGTTTTTATGCTCTTTGCCCTCTTCTTATAAAACTTTCAACGAAACTCTGATTTATGAGAGAGATCATATCTTATTCGAGGATGTGAAGGGGAATCTTTTGAGCAAGGATAAACTTGACAATGAGTTAGGCCCAAACAAAAAATCAGACAGGCAAATGGGCCACGTTAAGGCAGAATGTTGGAAACTTCAAAATAAAATCAAAAGGGATGCTGAAAATGACAATAAAGATAAATAGAAAGTCGAAGTTTTTTGAAACACCCCAAACCCGGCCCACAAGCCCCGGCCGGATCTGGCATGCTCCTTAAGTAAAACGTAGCTAAATCTCGTTTCGTCATCTTGAAGAATTTTGGTGGATTTGAAGAAAATAGATTTGTGAATGATCAAGTTGAAAACCGTGTTGTTATTAAAGTTTGTATTTCATTAAAACGTTATTAAAGTTTGTATTTCATTAAAACGTTATCTTCATGTTTCAAAAAAAAATTACAAGTTAAAAGAAATGCCGAATTTAGAGCTTATCATTAAGTTGAAAATAATAGGTGTTTAGGTGTGAAAACATTTGAAGTTGTTTTACGAAAAATTGTTTAATCATTTGTTTAATGTTGATCGTATCAGAATAAAAATTAAAACGCATAAATAAAACAGTTAAATAATAATGGCCTTATTACAGCGAAAACAAAACTCGAAATAAATCCCGAAAACATAATAAGAAAACGTGATAAGTTTAATCATAAGAAAACCCGAAAATGCTGAGCTGAGCATGGCCACTACAAAGTCCCCGCTGACCCGATCCATATCACTAAGTATCACTTACAAAAAGTTATCCCACGAAGGGTGAGTCAACAGACTTAATGTGTGACGGCTACACCAAAACCCAACCGATTATAGCCTTAATCATAATATTTCGGCAAAGCCCATAACATAGCATATTGAGTCATAACATATTTAATCACATTTATGCACAGAATGGAATACAATCCCGAGCCCCACCTAGATATCCATCCTCTACACACCACCTGTACCTGCCAATCACACCGTGGGGATTACTAAATTGACCCTCCATCCGCTACACACCCTCGAAGGCGATCATTGCGATCAAGCGCACATCGCCTTTAATCGTGGCATAGCCACGGATAATGTGAATGAGTCACCAGATTCATAATATGTGACATAAGTCACGGATAATGTGGTAAAACCACCGGAACACTTCCCCTTATCATCTCACCCATATGCCCATGCAACATACATATTATTCAGATATCATGCAATGTACCTTACCCCAAAGTCATAACGAAATTACATATACTTCCATATCAATGCCTATAAGCATTATTAACTGAGAGTTAGGGGTAACGTACCTGAATGCACTGTACCATTGAATGGTACCCTTAGCCATGTTACTCGTATTTTTATTAACACTCATTTAACATTAACACTATTAATCTATCGGGAAATTAATGTAGGGCTACACACACCTGGTAACACTGAGAACGACACTCTCGATACCGACACTCTCGCTAGCAGGGATAAAAACGATCTGCTTATCCCTTTTCGATGCTGGCCCACAACCCGGTGGCCAATCACGTACGGCAGAAATCGAGCGCTTCTTGAATCTAGGGGTGGGAACTACCCCTTTCTCTCCTCCACTGGTACTCGCATCTATTGAGGAACACTTAATCAAAACCCGGTTAATGGACATATAAGATCTAAACGAAATGCAATCTATAACTTAACTACCCTTATCGAAATAAATCTGAATCCCGAGACTTCTCCTTTATCTCTGTCGAAAACCCCCTAAAATATCATAGTTAGAATCGGCCAACCCTTAATAAACAACATGGCCTTTGGCCGAATATTACAACTCCCTTACCTTGCTTGCTTAAATCTCAAAAATCGTCACTTGCCCTTCGAAGTTGTCAAAATCCCTTGGATCTCGAATCCTGAAAAATCACCTTTCAATCGTCGGCTACAAGAATCCCGAAAGATCTCCTTCATGGTTTCGGCCAAAAGAGAATAAGAGGGATTAGATTCCTAGATTTCAGCTAACCAAAAGAAAAAGGAAAAGAAACCAAATGACAGTTAACCCTTACCACAATATTGAGATCGATTGCACCATTGCTTGGAAACACAGAGAAATTCGGTCACAGGGAAAAATGGTATTCGACTTTGAGAGTTAAAATGGAAAAAAAGGATCAATTTCGAATCAACAATGGAATGATGATAGGATTCGGCCTTTGATGCTACTGGACAAGTCGGCTTCAAAAAGTAAAGATGCAATGGGACTTTCAGCTTTTGAAGAATCGTGACAAGAAAAAGAGAAGAAGAGGTTAATGGTTGGTGCGATTCGGCTTTTAACAAAGGAGATAAAAGTGTGAACCTTAAAGAGATTCGGCTATGGTGAAATTGAGAGAGAGGGGTTTCGGCCTAAGTAAATTTAAAAGAGAAGAAAAGGGAGGGAGATGGGTTCGGTCTAAAGATGAGTAAAGAGAAGAAGAAAATAGAAGAAGAAAGTGACCTTAATGGTCTTCTCGAATTCGGCTAATGCAAAAAAAAAAAAAAGTTTTGAAAGTTCTCTGACTACTACTTTCGATACAACACTAGGGAAAGAAAAGAGAACCAAAATGAACCTAGAACCCCTTAAGCAATTCCGACACTTAGCTCCCCTATGCATGACCGAATATGCCCCCTCCAAAGTCCCTTTGCCGGCCAACTCTTCCCCTCTTCTCAAATCCCTTCTTTTCCTCCTACTTTTCCTCTCCACCACTCATTCAAAGAGTTTGAATGAGTCCACCTCTCATCCACTCTCTTAGCCGCACATTCAAATGGATTTGACTTGGTCTTTCACTCATCCATTCAGAGTCCTTGTGCCGTCCACCACTGTACCTCCTTGCCAAAAAATAAAAGCTCCAAAATGCCACCTACGTTACTCGAACCTAGGCCCCTTCACACCCCCTGAGGCGTCACCCTCCTGTGCTCTAAGTGGCGCCTCCCTTGCCACTTTACCAGCTCAGTTCTTGTGTCCTAGTCCACATACTAAACTCCTTAAGGCTTAGCTCCCTTAGCCCTCTTTTCAATGTTTAAAATCAAATATTTTCTATGTCTCCTACCTACATCCCAAGATTCCTGAAGCCCCCAAAACACATACAAACCATACACAAGCACATAGCCACATATATTTAAGTTAAAACGTATAACCCTAAATCCCGGATATTACAGTCCTACCCCCCTTAAAATAATTTTGACCTCAAAATTACCTGGCTAAGAATAAGTGAGGGTATTGCTGTTGCATTGCTTCCTCTGGCTCCCACGAAGCTTCTTCTGATCCATGGTTACGCCATAACACTTTGACTAGAGGAACTGATTTCCTCCGTAACACCTTCACATCCCGCTCCAGAATCCGAATCGGCTCCTCCTCATAGGACAAATCTGGTCTCAGCTCCACCTCCTCAACTGGAACCACATGAGATGGATCCGATCGGTAACGACGTAGCATCGAAATGTGGAACACATCATGTATCTGCTTCAATTTCGAAGGCAACTCTAACTGATATGCCACTGGTCCAACTCGCTTCAAAACCCGATAAGGTCCTATAAACCTGGGACTTAACTTTCCCTTGCGACCAAATCTCATCACCTTCTTCCATGGCGAAACTTTTAGAAACACCTGATCTCCTACTGCAAACTCTATCTCTTTCCGCTTAAGATCTGCATATGACTTCTGCCTGTCAGATGCCTCCTTCAACCGTGCCCGAATTACCTTAACCTTTTCTTCGGATTCTGCCACAATCTCTGGACCCAAAACATGACGTTCTCCCAATTCTATCCAACACGTAAGAGTGCGACACTTCCATCCATACAGCGCTTCATACGGTGCCATCCGAATACTTGCTTGATAGCTGTTATTGTACGCAAACTCCGCTAAAGGCAAGAACTCCTCCCGACTTCCTCTCAAGTCTATCACGCAACCCTTAACATATCCTCTAACACTTGAATTACCCATTTCCAGATTAGCCGTCCATTGCGGATGAAATGCCGTCTTTGAAGTCCAACACGTACCTAAAGCCTGATGTAGTGCTTTTTAAAACCTCGACGTGAACCTGGGATCCCTATCCGAGATAATTGATACCGGCACTCCGTGCAGCCTCATAATTTTTGCCACATACAACTTCGCTAACCTCTGCAGAGAATAGTCAACCCGCACTGGTATGAAATGTGTAGACTTTGTCAACCGATCCACTATCACCCATACCGAGTCCTTCTTAGTAGGCGTAAGAGGAAGCCCACTAACGAAGTCCATGGTAATTCTCTCCCACTTTCACTGCGGAATCTTTATCGGCTGAAGCAACCCCGAAGGTACTTGATGTTCAACCTTGACTTGCTGACACGTTAAGCACTTCCCTACAAATTCTGTAACTTCTCGCTTAAGACCAGGCCACCAAAACTGATCTCGTAGATCCCTATATAACTTACTTCCTCCAGGATGCATAGCATATGAACTACTATGCGATTCCCGAAGAATTCTCTGCCTTAATTCCTCATCCCTCGGCATACAAACCTTACCCCGAAAATACAGCACTCTATCGCTGTTCACACCAAATTTTTTAATTCCCCATTCTGCACTTGCCGTAGCTTAGCACTTAGATCATCATCTGCCAGCTGTCTTTCTTTCACCTGACTCAACCATGTCGGCTTCACCTTCAACTCTGCTAGAAAACTTTCGTCATCATAAAGGCTAAGATGTGCAAACATCGCCCTCAGATCCGACACTACTTTCTGATTTAGGGCATCTGCCACTACATTCGCCTTACTCGGGTGATACTCTATTGAGCAATCGTAGTCTTTCAACAACTCCACCTACCTTCGCTGTCTCAAATTTAGCTCTTTTTGAGTCAGCAAATACTTCAAACTCTTGTGATCCGTAAATTACTGACTTTTCTCCGTACAAATAGTGCCTCCGCACTTTTAGAGCGAACACTACTGCAGCCAACTCTAGATCATGCGTTGGATAATTAACCTCATGTGGCCTTAACTGCCGAGACGCATAAGCGACCACCTTCCCGTCTTGCATCAGAACACATCCCAATCCTGTGTGAGAAGCATCACAGTACACCATGAAATCCTTTCCTACCTCAGGCTGAATCAAAATCGGAGCTTCTGTCAACAGCCTCTTAAGCCTCTCGAAACTCTGCTGCTGTTTATCTGCCCATATGAAAGGTACCTCCTTTCTTAACAATTTCGTTAGAGGAGCTGCTATTGATGAGAACCCTTCTACGAATCTTCTGTAGTAGCCTGCTAACCTCAAGAAACTGTGAACCTCAGCCACAGATTTAGATGGTTTCCAATCTAGCACTGCCTCAATCTTCCGAGGGTCTACCCTTATTCCTTCCATAGACACCACATGCCCTAAGAACGCAACTTCCTTCAGCCAAAATTCACACTTGCTGAACTTGACATATAGCTTCTTTTCCCTTAACACTTGCAATACTACCCGGAGATGCTCATCACGTTCTTCTTCAGACTTGGAATACATTAGGATGTCGTCTATGAACACAACGACGAACTGATCCAGGTAGGGTTGAAAAACTCGGTTCATCATATCCATGAATGCACCTGAGGCGTTCGTAAATCTGAACGGCATTACTAAGAACTCATAATGCCCCTACCTTGTCTGAAAAGCTGTCTTATGTATATCTGCTTCCTTCACCTTAAGCTGATGATGCCCTGACCTTAGATCTATCTTTGAAAATACTGCGCCCCCTTAAGCTGATCGAACAAGTCGTCTATCCTCGGCAATGGGTACTTGTTCTTGATGGTCAGCTTATTCAACTGCTGCTAATCTATGCACATATGCATAGTCCCGTCCTTCTTCTTCACGAATAGGACCGGTGCTCCCCATGGAGACACACTGGGTCGGATAAACCCACGATCAAGTAACTCTTGAATCTGAGCCTTAAGCTCAACCAACTCCTTTGATGCCATTCTGTATGGAGCGATAGACACTGGCGCTGTACCAGGCAACAAATCAATCCCAAATTCCACCTCACGATCCGGAGGTAACCCTGGAAGTTCTTCTGGTAAGACATCCACAAATTCTTTTACCGTCCTGACCCCTCCTACAGCTGCTTCCTTAGCCTCTAAGGCACTGACCAACATCAGAAAAGCTACACAACCCTTTCTTACCATCTTCTCCGCCTTAAGGGCAGATACTACATTCGACAAGTAATTCCGTCTCTCACCCATCACCACAACCTCATTGTCGTTAGAAGTTCTCAATGACATGCGTTTAGTAGCACAATCTATATTCGCACTGTACTTCACTAGCCAGTCCATACCTAAGATTAGATCAAATTCCCCGAATGGCAACTCCATTAAGTCAGCTGAAAACTGCGCCCCTTGAACTTCTAAAGGTACTGCCCTAAAGAGTTTGTCTACTACCACTGATTGCCCTAAAGGACTAAGTATAGTCATCTTCCTAGGTACAGTCTCAGAGTTCACATGCAGAGTTCTAGATACTTTACTAGCGATGTACGGATGAGTTGACCCTATATCTATCAAAGCAATAAAGGGTAATCTAGAAATAAGAAACGTACCCGTTATGACATCAGGTGCATCACTATCCTCCTTTCGACGAACCGTATATACCAGACCCGACTGTCTCGCCTCTGCATTACCACCTTCTCTGCCTAGTGTTTCGTGACCTCTACCAAAACCATTACCTCTGCCATTCGGACCACGACCCTCGGCGATTCTTTGTCCCACTCGCCACTGACTAAAACCACGACCACGGGTCGGTTCCTATCTGTATCCACCGGACAGTCCCTAATCATGTGATCCTTGGACCCACACTTAAAACATCCCTCTATTCTTTTCCAACATTCTCGCGGGTGCATCTTTCCACACTGAGCACAAGTACGGTACTGTCCTCTCGTAACAACCTGCTAACCTCGCGGCCCATCAACTCTAGGTCTCTTTTGAACATTCCCGGATGACCCTGAAGACCCGTAGTTCCTCTTATTCCTACCTTGACTTTTGTCCCGGTTCTGTTTCTCGGTCCGCTTAACTTCTTCAGCTATCTGAGCCTTATCCACTAAGATTGCAAAATTTCTTTCCCGCTGCCGGGCAATCAACACTCGCAGCTCATCTCGCAATCCATCCTCGAATTTGATACATCACTCGTAATCAGTAGCCATAATCCCCCTGGCGTACCGACTCAACTGTAGAAACTCTGCTTTATACTCCGCTACCGACTTACTTCCTTGTACTAGATTTAGGAACGCCTTTCTCTGTGAGTCTATGTAGCTAGCTCTGACGTATTTCCTCTCAAAATTAGTCTTAAAATATCGCCAATCCACTCGATCTGCAGGGGTACCCTCTCTGACAGTGAGCCACCACTGGTAGGCCTCATCTTGAAGTAGCAAAACAGCACCTTTCAGCTTCTCTTCAGCAGTGCAGTCTAAATCATCCATGATCCTCTCGACTGCCTCTAACCAATACTCAGTCGTATTGGGCGCCACACAAGATAAACCTCGGAATACCTCAGCTCTATTGGCTCGGAGTCGCTCAGATACAGATTTTTAAACTCCCATACCTCCACCTGCTCCAGCTACCCTCTCAAGAACTCGTACCATCACTTGCGATACTGTATCATCCCCCGTCTGATCCTGATACTCAACACCAGCAGTTGGTGGTGGTGGTATCTCATTCTCGGACCCTTGACCAGACCTAACTGGTTTCGACACGATCATTTTGCCCCTACCACGCCCACGCACATTACGACCACGTCCCCTAGAACTCATATCTATGATCACGATTTAATCTGATTTAAGAAATTTTATGCATTAGCTTCTGTTCCACTGATTACCCACGAACAAGTTTTATGTAAAGAAGTTTAGTAGTAGTTCTTTCGATCATCACAAAGTTTTCGTTCTAATCTCTTACCCTAACTTAGAGAATCACATTCATTCAATAGTATCTACTACACACGTTCACCACTTTGAGCATTTTCGTCCCTTCTAACCCAGGGGTATTTTCGTAATTTATCTTATAGGGGTATTTTGGTAATTTTCAAAATCAGGGGTATCTTGTGATTTTGCAAAATAGGGGTTTCTTGTATTTTTGCAAAATAGAGACATTTTGGTAAAAATTGAGGGTAGTATGGTAATTTTATAAACTGAGGGTATTTTAGTAATTTTATAAACCAAGGGTATTCCGGTAATTTTATAAACCGGGGATATTTCAAATTTTTTTTTCAAAATCTAAAATAGTTTTTACAAATCAAGGGGTAATTCGGTGATTTCAAAACTAAGGTTTTTATAAAACGGTGTAGCTAGTCCCTTTCGGGTTTTAATTATTGAATTTAGCCTGTGGGTAAGTCCTCTTGGTTAGGGTGAACCGTCACTACGCACCAGGTAAGATTCGAGCGAAGAGGAGGTGAGTCACTAGGACTTCTTAAATACCAAGCTCCCCCTGAATCCAATCCTAGACATGCGCACAACTGTTGCCACACCCTTCACTCGGTGACTTACTCACAGGTTTGTTCGATTGGTCTTTAAATTTTATGTAATTTTGTGTTGGAGTAAGCTAATCCTAGGGTTCAATAGCTCCTAATCTACTAATCTACGATCCCGTAATACCCATTTCTTCCTTATATAAATCACACAATGTATAGGGTTACTTACCTAGTGGACTTCGGGCCGGAGACTCAGGTGCCATGCCAGAAAACCTGCTCATCTTTTAGTAAATCACTTTTGTAAAATGTTTTGGGCCCAAAAGCCCTTCAAGTCGAGTTTTGAATCGGGCTCTGATACCAAGTTGAAACACCCCAAACCCAGCCCACAAGCCCCGACCGGATCTAGCATGCTCCTTAAGTAAAATGTAGCTAAATCTCGTTTTGTCATCTTGAAGAATTTTGGTGGATTTGAAGAAAATAGATTTGTGAATGATCAAGTTGAAAACCGTGTTGTTATTAAAGTTTGTATTTCATTAAAACGTTATCTTCATGTTTCAAAAAAAAATTACAAGTTAAAAGAAATGCCGAATTTAGAGCTTATCATTAAGTTGAAAATCGTAGGTGTTTAGGTGTCAAAATATTTGAAGTTATTTTACGAAAAATTGTTTAATCATTTGTTTAATATTGATCGTATCAGAATAAAAATTAAAACGCATAAATAAAACAGTTAAATAGTAATGGCCTTATTACAACGAAAATAAAACTCGAAATAAATCCCGAAAACATAATAAGAAAACGTGATAAGTTTAATCATAAGAAAACTCGAAAATGTTGAGCTGAGCATGGCCACTACAAAGTCCCCGCTGACCCGATCCATATCGCTAAGTATCACTTGCAAAAAGTTATCCCACGAAGGGTGAGTCAACAGACTCAATGTGTGACGGCTACACCAAAACCCAACCGATTATAGCCTTAATCATAACATTTCGGCAAAGCCCATAACATAGCATATCGAGTCATAACATATTTAATCATATTTATGCACAGAATGGAATGCAATCCCGAGCCCCACCTAGATATCCATCCTCTACACACCACCTGTACCTGCCAATCACACCGTGGGGATTACTAAATTGACCCTCCATCCGCTACACACCTCGAAGGCGATCCGCATTGATCAATCGCACATCACCCTTATAATCGTGGCATAGCCACCAGATAATGTGACAGAGTCACCGGATTCATAATATGTGACATAAGTCACCGGATAATGTGGTAAAAACCACCGGAACACTTCCCCTTATCATCTCACCCATATGCCCATGCAACATACATATTATTCAGATATCATGCAATGTACCTTACCCCAAAGTCATAAAGAAATTACACATATTTCCATATCAATGCCTATAAGCATTATTAACTGAGAGTTAGGGGTAACGTACCTGAATGCACTGTACCATTGAATGGTACCCTTAGCCATGTTACTCGTATTTTTATTAACACTCATTTAACATTAACACTATTAATCTATCGAGAAATTAATGTAGGGCTACACACACCTGATAACACTGAGAACAACACTATCGATACCGATACTCTCGCTAGCAAGAATAACAGCGATCTGCTTATCCCTTCCCGATGCTGGCCCACAACCCGGTGGCCAATCACGTACGACAAAAACTGAGTGCTTCTTGAATCTAGGGGTGGGAACTACCCCTTTCTCTCCTCCACTGGTACTCGCATCCATTGGGGAACACTTAATCAAAACCCGGTTAATCGACATATAAGATCTAAACGAAATACAATCTATAACTTAACTACCTTTGCCGAAATAAATCTGAATCCCGAGACTCCTCCTTTATCTCTGTCGAAAACCCCCTAAAATACCATAGTTAGAATCAGCCAACCCTTAATAAACAACATGGCCTTTGGCCGAATATTACAACTCCCTTACCTTGCTTGCTTAAATCCCAAAAATCGTCACTTGCCCTTCGAAGTTGTCAAAATCCCTTGGATCTCAAATCCCAAAAAATCACCTTTCAATTGTCGGCTACAAGAATCCCGAAAGATCTCCTTCATGGTTTTGGCCAAAAGAGAATAAGAAGGATTAGATTCCTAGATTTTGGCTAACCAAAGAAAAAAGGAAAAGAAACTGAATGACTGTTAACCCTTACCACAATGTTGAGATCGATTGCACCCTTACTTGGAAACACAGAGAAATTCGGTCACAGGGAAAAAGGGTATTCGGCTTTGAGAGTTAAAATGGAAAAAAGGACCGATTTTGAATCAACAATGGAATGATGATAGGATTCGGCCTTTGATGCTACTGGACAAGTCAGCTTCAAAGAGTAAAGATGCAATGGGACTTTCGGCTTTTGAAGAATCGTGACAAGAAAAAGAGATGTAACATCCTTAAAACGGGGTCTCTGCATCTTGCATGTAATTGCATGAGACAATATGCTTACTATGCTCGTTTAACATGTCGTGGGGCCTAGGCATGACCTCGGGTTAGTCCTGGGTCATGGCCAAAATTTTTGTTTAGCACTTAAGAGAAATGAGCTAGGGGAAATAGGGGTTAAAAGAATTAATTTGAGGTTTTAGACACAAGAAGTGCCTTGGTAAAGTGGCAAGGAGGCGCCACTTAAGTCACAAGGGAGGTGATGCCACTAGGAGCAAGGAGGACCTTGGTTCGAGCTGCAGGAATCCCTTTCTGCTCATTTATTTTTGACGCCACAAGTAGGCAGAGGTGTGCTCGGGTGGGACTCTCATGGATAGATGAGGATTGAGTCAACCAATTTGAAATGGATGGAAGGGAGAAAAATTTGGTGGTTGACTCATTCAAATTTATTTGAATGAGTGGATGGGAGAGTTTTGGAGAGGTTGGCCGAATTTGAACTCTAGGGGGGAAGAAGTGTAGTCTGATTGGAGAGCCTTTAGATGGTGGCCGAATGTCTATGGTGGGTTAAAGGGGTATTTCGGCTAGTGAGGAGAGGGTCTTCTCTTTTCGTTTTGTGTCAAAGCCGAACCACCAATTGCCCTTTTTGCTTTCTTCCTTTTTCGGTAGCTCTTGTAATTGGCCGAATCTTTTGTGCATTTTCTTTAAAGAGTCGAACTTGGTAGCCATTCTCTCCCTTTTCTTGTCGGTTCTCTTTGGTTAGTCTATTGCTGAATCCACCTCTGGTGCACTTCTTCTTCCTATTTTGTTTAAAGTCGAAACCTACCCTCACATCTTCTCCTTCATTTTTCTTTCTATTCCATTTTTTCTCTTCTCTCAAACCCATTGCCGAATCTATCTCCTTCCACTTCTCTTCTCTTCACCATCTTTCCTGAATCAAACCATCACTTAAGCTGAAACCTTGTTCTTCTCCTCTTGGCCGAATACTTTGCTCATAAACCTCTCTCTTCTTGCGTTTTCTTTTCATCATCTCAAGTACCGACATTCATCTCTTCTTTGGTTCTCTTTGCCGAATCTCCTGGTGAGTGATTTCTTCATCTTTTCTTCTTGATTGATTTAGGTAATGCCGAATCTCTTTTTCCTTCCTTTTGATACTCCTTCAATCGCTAGTAATCAAAACCTTAATTTATTCTTGTTCTATGTGGTAGCCGAAACCCCTAACACCAATAAAGGGTGCCGACCTTTGGTGTATAGAAGCCGAATCAGTCATTAAGGTAAGGGGCGACTAACTCATGTGGTTTCGGGATTTATGTTATGGCCGAATAGCCTATGGATTCTAAGTGTTGTGTTAAAACCGATTGTAGGATAGAGCAACGTTCGGGATCTCGTTAGTTTGCGTAGTTTTGAAATTCGCTTAGATTTACGAATAGCCAGGTGTGTAACGCTTACACACTTTATTAGTATAATATGCCTATTATGTTACTGTTTTAGCCAATGAAATCAGTGGTTATGCCTTGTGGGTATGAGCTTGGATTTCGGGTAAGTCCCTTGTTATGTGATTTTTGATATACATCATCATGTTAATGATACATGCTATGCTATGCGTTATTGCATGATACATGATATTATGACACGTATGATATGGACATGATGATGGGATTGATGAGAGGAGGGGGAAGAAATATTTGGACTGTCACCAGTGGTTTTGACCACACGACGGGTTGGCCCCGTCTTTGATATTATAATTTGTGACTAAGTCCTAGTGGTTTTGACCACCAGTGGTTTTGACCACACATGAATATTGTGACTCGTCCCAATGGTTTGGTACCATAGTGGGTTGGCCTCACATAATTATTACGGGATTGTTATCAGTGGTTTTGACCACACGATGGGTTGGCCCCATCACTTGATTTGTGACTACGGTCACCAGTGGTTTTGACCACACCGATTTATTTGTGACTTTGGTCATCAGTGGTTTTGACCACCAGTGGTTTTGACCACACGGGGTAGATAAAGGAGACTGGATGGTTAGGTTATGGGTTGCATGATTTGCATGTTTACTGATGATCTGTGTAAGTGCTTGAACTATCAGGTTGGGGATTTATACACTGAGTCTCGGTGACTCACCCCTTCCCTTATATTTTGCAGATGAGGCGTAGATTACGGATATGGAGTCGGGAGGACTCGAGGCGGCCATGCATGCTTGATTCGGGTTTCGACTTTAAAGTACCATTTCGGTTTAATTCGTTTTCTTTAAATTTGGTTTTGGTTTTGTAATAAGGCAGCTAAGTATTATTTTGGGTTTTTCTCAGTTACTTAACTTATATTGATTGTTCTATGCATGTGATTAAAAACCTTTTTTGATTAAATAACCAGCAAAAACCAACATTTTTAAAGTTATATCTTTTCGGGATTTACAAACGTTACCATCGGGTAACCACATTCTTAAGACAATAACAAAGGTAACCTAAGTGATTTTCCAACTTAAATTTTCAACAACTAGTAACAACAAACGGATTTTCAAGCATGAGTTTTTCTGGATTGTTAAGCAACACGGAAACAGTTTCAATATCACTTTTATAAGGTTTCTAAACTTTAAGATTGATAAAAGAGTTTTCAGTAAAAATAAACCGGGGAACTTGTCTACTCAAACATTTTCACCCCGTAGCATGCCAGATTCAGTCGTGGTGTGTTGACTGGGTTTGGGATGTTACAAGAGAAGAAGAGGTTGATGGTTGGTTCGATTCGACTTTTAACAAAGGAGATGAAAAGTGTGAAGCTTAAAGAGATTCGGCTATGGTGAAATTAAGAGAGAGAGGTTTCGGCCTACGCAAATTTAAAAGAGAAGAAAAGGGAGGGAGATGGGTTCTGTCTAAAGATGAGTAAAGAGAAGGAGAAAATAGAAGAAGAAAGTGACCTTAATGGTCTTCTCGAATTCGACTAATGCAAAAAAAAAAGTTTTGAAAGTTCTCTGACTACTACTTTCGACACAACACTAAGGAAAGAAAAGAGAACTAAAATGCACCTAGAACCTCTCAAGCAATTTTGGCACTTAGCTCCCCTATGCATGACCAAATATGCCCCCTCCAAAGTCCCTTTGCCGGCCAACTCTTCCCCTTTTCTCAAATCCCTTCTTTTCCTCCTACTTTTCCTCTCCACCTCTCATTCAAAGAGTTTGAATGAGTCCACCTCTCATCCACTCTCTTAGCCGCACATTCAAATGGATTTGACTTGGTCTTTCACTCATCCATTCAGAATCCTTGTGCCGTCCACCACTGCACCTCCTTGCCGAAAAATAAAAGCTCCAAAACGCCACCTGCGTTACTCGAACCTAAGCCCCTTCACACCCCCTGAGGCGTCACCCTCCTGTGCTCTAAGTGGCGCCTCCCTTGCCACTTTACCAGCTCAGTTCTTGTGTCCTAGTCCACATACTAAACTCCTTAAGGCCTAGCTCCCTTAGCCCTCTTTTCAATGCTTAAAATCAAATATTTTCTATGTCTCCTACCTACATCCCAAGATTCCTGAAGCCCCCAAAATGCATACAAACCACACACAAGCACATAGCCACATATATTTAAGTTAAAATGCATAACCCCTAAATCTCGGATATTACATTTTTAATGCTAGTGTAGCCAAGGACAGAGGTGATGATTTATTGTTGGTGTCAACGAGCGAAAGCTCTAATCTTACTTCTGAATGAATCTTAGATTCAGGGCGCTTTTATACATGTGTCCCAATAGGGGCTAGTTACAGTTCCATTGAATGTGGAGTTGTATTGATGGGGAATAACTCTCCATATAAAATATTCGGAACCAAAACATTATAAATTAAGATGCACGACAAATTATTTGGACACTGTCAAATGTCAGGTATGTTTTTGATTTAAAGAAAAATTTATCTCATTGGGAATTTTGGATTCTAACGATTGAAGAATAGTCATTGAGACAAATGGCTTAAAATTTTCTTGTGGAGCTCTTGTTGTGATGAGAGGACAAAAAAAGGGCAACCTATACATTTTGTGTAACATCCTAACCCGTATCCGTTGCCGAAACAAGGTTATGGAGCATTACCGGAGTTTATATTTCAAAACTATAAAAATTTTTAAAACATTTAATTCGTATCATCAGTCATAACAAAACCAATCAATAGCATACATATTGTCCCTTATACGAGCCATCGAGGCCTTAAAAACAAATTAAAAGCAAATCGAGAATAAATCAGAAACATAAAAAAATTTTGGGGAAAAGATGAAAATTTATAAACTGCAAGGGTCACACGGCCGTGTCCCAGCCTGTGTCCGTATCCGTGTAACTCACTGACTTGGATCACATGGCCAAACCACACGCCCGTGTGCCAGGCCGTGTAAAACTTGACTTACAACTCTTTGAAAACTACAAGGGATACACGACCGTGCTACCTAGCCTTGTGTCATACACGGTTGAGACACACGCCTGTGTCTCTGCCCGTGTGGATGAAAATAGGCTATTTTACAAGCCATTTTTCTCACCCTTTTCAACATATACCTATAATCCCTTTTGCACATATACATAAGCCCTCAATAGGCCCCAAAATCATGCATAATCTAGCTTTATACATATAGTATAACTGTACAAGCCCAATTTAGCCCGGGCCCAACAAACACAATTAAACAATCTTTTTACAAGCCGCAACAGACACTAAACCCAAACAGCCCAAATTACTAAACCTAACCCATAACCTAAACTATTTGAAAGCCCAATTAAAACCCAATTAAAGAAGACCCAACAAGCCAAACCTGAGGCCCAAAATACAGCTCAATCTACCCCTAGCCCACAACCATCAGAAAAAATAAGAAAGTAGCAAACCCTAAGCGCCACACCTAGGTTTTCTGACCTCTGCCCCACTTGCACTGCCAGGTCTGCCACCGCCCATGGCCACCGCCCTCGTCACCGCCCATCCACCTGCAAGAATTAAAAGAGAAATGACATCATAATCATGTAAAAAAAAAGGCTATATAAGCCATGAAAAACTCGATGTATTTTCTCTCTTTTTTGGATAGATGAAATAAAAAAAACAAAATTCAAATACCAAAAGCAACAGAGATTAAACATTAAAAAGAGAGGAGAACCAAAACACGAAATCAAATCAGTAACTTTAGGAGGTGATTTTATTTTTTAAATTTATTATTATTATTATTTTATTTTATTTCGAATCCTTTTTTTTCTTTTATTTACACAAATATATATATATATATATATAAAGGGAAAAGAAGCTTACCCTTAAAATCGCTGAAAAATAGTGACTTTTTGAGTTTCGACTGTCACAAGACAAAGATCGCATGACGACAATGACGGTGGCGATCGACGCCAGAGCTCTCTGTAACGACCCAAGTCCGTGGGCACCAAAAAAGTGTGTTATCGGGCCTCCGTCTTAGTAAACCGAGTTAGTAAATAATTATTAGGAGTAATTATGAGTCTAATAGTGTGTTCAATTAGATTTTTTTATTTAGTGAATTTAACTTAATTTAAAGTAATTAGGAAAAAGGATCAAATTGAATAAAGAGTGAAAGTCTAATTATAGATTAAAAGAAAGTAAAAAGGGCTAAAATGGGAATTAAGCCATTTATATGAAATGAGGCGGCATATATGCATTAAAATCTAGGATTTTATTTCAGTTATATATAAATATAATATATATAATTATTATAATTATTAACCATTATTATGGTTTTATATTATTATTATTATTATTATTATTATTACTAAATAAAGTAAATAGTAGACAATTGTATGGTAATAAAATATACATGTGTGAAAATTATATTTGTACATTTGTAAACTAAACACCTAAATTACTTCTAATTTAAGTATGAAGATATTTTATAATTATTAATTATATTAATTATATTAAGAGATTTTTATATAATAAATAAATTAAAGGCATGACAAGTGTATGATGATGATAAGGTACAAATGTAATAATATTTATGTGTACAATTGTAATAAATGTAAATGATATTAAAATAAATATTTACTAATTATTATTATTAAGTTAAATATATTTATTAAATTAAATAATTAAACTATGAGATTTTTATTTGATAAACAAATTAAATAATGACAATTGCAATAAAATTATTGGTACAAATGTAGAAATATAAATGTGACCAAATGTAAAATGAATATTGTTATTAAAATAGATATTTATTATAATCATTATATTATGTTAATAAAGTAAATAAAATATAAAAAGAAACAAAAACAAAGAAGAGAAACAGAATTGAAGCGAGTAGCAGGGGAGAAAAAGAGAAAGAAAAAGGAAAGAAAAATAAAAGAAAAAAACTAGGGATTTGAAGCTTGAAACTTTAATTGTTAATATCGAGCCTGAATCATCGACCCAAAAGGGAAAAGAAAAGATCGTCGAGGATTAAATCCGAAGAGAATTCTGGTTTGTATTACTATAATTCAACTTTATCATTATTATGTGTTTAATTTACTAATTATTTGTGGCAAGTATTTTAAGGTAAGTGTTTAGTAAAATGAGAAATTTATGATTGGGTACTAAAATTGAGACTGATACTGAACTGAATTATGGAATACTGAATATTGTTTTGTGTACTGCATTGAACTGTGAAATTACTGAAGTAATGAATTACTGCAATACTGCGAAACTGATTGAAATAAGGAATTATAATTGATACTGAACTAAGATGGAAATTGTACTGAAAAGTGAATTAAATACCCTATTAATTAGTCGGGCTAGTCGTGTAACATCCTGAAAAGGGCCTATGCATTTTCGGTTTAATTGTACGAAATGACATGTCTTATGTGTTATGAATGCATTTTGAATATTTTTGGAAACCTGGGAATGTATGGAAATGTCAAGTTAAAATAGGAAAGTGAACATTTTGGAAACTTGGAAATGTCAAGTTAAAATAGGAAAGTGAACATTTTGGAAACCTGGGAATGTATGGAAATGTCAAGTTAAAATAGGAAACTAAAACAAGGTAGCCTTAAGAAAATTAATAGGAGGAATTTGACACACAAACAGGCTTGGAAAAGTGGCCTGAAGATATCTCTTGAGGCCGGTAGGTGACGCCACATACAAGGGTATTGGGCCTAGGTTCGAGTCACTTGGGGAGCAAATAAAGGAGTTTTTTTGCTACAAAGAGCAGTGGAAGTGGACGGCACTAAGGAACCCAAGGGAAGAGTTTTATTCTCTTTAAATTTCGTCTAAATAGGAGATAAATAATAGATTTATTTATCATTATTTTAGGAGATAATTGTTGGATTAATTCTTTTAATAAAGTGATAATTCAAAGGATAAAGTAATCAAAATAGAAGAGTGGTGGCCAAGTAAGGGATTACGAGTAGTAATTTGGCTATAAGAGGGAAAGAATAGGGCTACTCATCAATTTTCTTCCTCCTCTTCTCTCTCGCCGAATTTCTTAGTGCTCTCCTCTCTTCTCTTCTCTTTCATTTGTTAAGTCAATCTATAGTCCACCATTGCCAAAATTCTCAAGTTTTCTTTTCTTTATTTTTGTGGAAACCGATTACCCCAAGAGAACCCCTAGCCGACTTCTCCATTAAATCCCAAAAACTGAAACCTTATCATCTAGTCATCAAGGCCGATTCTTTAAGGGGCTTTTAACAAGGTGCTGCCGATTTCTTAGAAGGGTAAGATCCAAAATTGGTTTCAATTCTGTAACATCCTAGATTAGGGGTTGTGCGTTTGGAGCATAACTCAAGTGTTAATAGGCTTTAAGTGTGGTTGGTGATGTTTTAAAGGTTTTTAAAACTCTAGGATTAAAAGGGGGATGCATTGGAAATTTTTGAAATTTTAAGTTAAAAGGGGAAATTAAGGCAAGGTGGCCTTAAGAGAAAAAGTATGTGAAATTTGACACACAAACAGGCTTGGAAAAGTGGCCTGAAGATGCCACTTAGGGCCTCTGAAAATGGCGCCACATGCAAGGGTGTTGGGCCCGAGTTCGAGTCACATGGGAAGTAAATAAAAGAAGTTTTATTTTTGCTTCCAGAAGCACAGAGGTGGATGGCAACAAGGCTCTTAAAAAGGGAGTTTTATTCTCTTTAAAATTCGGCTAAATAGGGATAAATGATAATTAATCTTAAGTATTTTTAAAGAGATAAATAAGGGATTTATTTATCATTATTCCCATGAGATAAAGGTTGGATTAAAATCTTTTCTTTTATGATAATTAAAGGATAAAGCTATCAAATAGAAGAGTGGTGGCCAAGTAAGGGATTCCTTAGATGATAATTTCGTCTATAAAAGGAAGGAAGGAGGGCTACTCATTAACTTTATTCCTTCTCTTCTCGCTCTGCCAAAATTCTTAGGGTTCTCTTCTCTTCTCTTCTCTTTTCTTTTGTCTAGCCGAATTCCCTAGCCTCCTCTCTCTTTTATTCAAAACCAAAAACACAATCCAACCTAGCCGAATTCTTCATAGCACCAAAAGTCGAAATTCTACCAAAGCCGAATCTTTGTTGTGACAGAAAGGTGTTGCCGATTTCATCCAAAAAGAATTCCATGACCGAAATTTAGAAGGTTTTCTTCGGGATCTAGTAGTTGTCGACTACAAGGAGCGGTTTGGGATTTAGATCCGTAAGGAAGGAGTTCTACAATCGCAAAGGTACAAATCGTTAGACGTGGGTTTTGGGATTTAGTCAATTGTGCTAATCAGGTGCGTAGTTATCGCACTATTCTCCTGTTATTGTATGTTGTTAAGTATGTTTGATTATGATGTGTATGTTAGCGGAAATAATGGCTAAGATGGTGGATACCGTAGTGGGTAATCGATTAATCGGTCGGTGCTCTATTTTGCCTATGATATATGTGTGATATTTGTGGTGAGCATGTGATAAATATTTACTCGATTGTTAATCGACATGATACATATATGCATGGGACTTGGGATGTGAAAATTGAAGGAAAGGGTGTACATCATTATGTACGTGGTCTAATGCTAGCCTCGTGCTACATTAGCGCTTGATGTTAGCTATGTGCTTCATCAAGGGAGGTGTTGGCTAAGTGCCCATCTCGACGGTTGATAGCTGTGTGCATCACCGTGGACTGATTGATATGTAGGATCCCTATGGGATCGGTGGCTCAGCCACGGCCTTGAGCAGCAAGTCTACCAAGGTAAGATATGTGGATCATTATGTGATCGGTGGTGGATTAGCCACGGCCTTGAGCAGGGGGTCTGCCAAGGTAGGTGTAATGGATGGACCCTAGGTTGGGATGGGCTTCATAATTGCATATTTATGTGTATGGACTGTGTGGATATAGGCCAAGCCCATATGTGGAGATATGTGAAATGGCTATGCACTGAGTCGATTTGACTCACCCAATATTTTAAACCTTTCAGGTGATGCGTAAAGCTTGGACCGGGTCGGAGTGGATACATAGGTGGCCATGCAGAAGCAGATTTTCATACAGAAAGATATATTTAATTAATTAAGCATTTATATCTTCAGTACTTTGATTATTCAATTATTGTAACAAGGCCCCTAAAAGTATTTAAAGTCTGTTTAAGTGTTTCTAATTAAGTTTATTATTGTGTTTTATTATGGATTGACAATTGAGGAATTATTTGCAAACGATTTTTATTTAAATCTATATATACTAAAGTTTTAATCCGGATATTTTTATCAACACCACACCTTACTTAAGAATTTTAATGAACACTGTTTTCTAAACTTAACAAAATTTTCGTGTTTTATCATTAAGTTCAAATTTGTTTCAAACGTTTTCATGATGGCATTTCAAATTTGGTCGTAGTGAATGGGCGGGTTTGGGGTGTTACAAATTGGTATCGAGCGGTTCAAAACTCGACTTGAGGGTTGTAGGGCCCAAAATGTTTTCAAAAATGGGCTTTTGAAAAAATGGGCTTTTAGAAATTTTTCAGTTATTCTAGCATGGCACCTAAGTCTCGACCCATGATCCACCGGTAAGTACCGAACTATCTGTGTGATTATGTGAATTATAGAAGGGTAGAAAAGGAATGGAACGTAGAATAGCATGATAGGGTGTGATAACCATGGTACGCATGTCTAGGATTGGATCGGAAGAGCACGGTATTTAAGCGATCCTAGTGACTCACCTCCTCTTCGCAGAATCCCACAGTGCGTAGCTTCTGGTTCACCCTAACCCGAAGACTTAGTGGGTGTGGCAACCTCATGCGCATGTCTAGGAATGGTTTCATGGGAGCTTGGTATTTAAGCGGTCAGTGTGACTTACCTCCTCTCCACTCGAATCACGCCTAGTACGTAGCTTTGGTTCACCCCGACCAAGAAGACTCGGTCATAGGCTAAACTCAATAACTAAAACCCGAAAGGGAACTAGCCATTTTTTTATAAGAACCCTAATTTTAAACTCCTAAAATCATTTTTCTTTAATTCGTGGAAACTATCTTTTCTACATAATTTTTCGAAAAACTTTTGGTTTATAAAATTACTAAAATACCCCTCGTGGTAAAATTACAAAAATGCCATTGGTTTATAAAAATGTCTAAAATACCCACAGTTTTAATCAACATTATTTTATAACAAGTTCAAAAAAAAACCTAATTTGCAAATTAGCAAAAATACCTTGATTTTGGAAGAACTACAAAATTGCCCCTAACTTACAAAATTACCAAAATGACCTTGATTTCCAAAATTTTTGCAACTTCATCGTTTTGGAAAATAAATTTCTCCAAAAGAACCCTCAAAGTTTTGCAAATTTTGAAATATCCTGAATTATTAAACTTTACAAATTTACCACGGTTTATTACTAAATTACCCTCAAATTAAAAATTATCGAAATACCCTAAATTTCCAAATTTACCAAAGAACCGGGACTATAAAATTTCAAATACTTTTGACAAAATTATCAAGGAACATTATTTGACAAATTACGAAAATATCCTCAGAGGACAAATTACACAAATACCCCTGGGTAGTGGAAAAACAACAACAATGAAAACTACAACATATCTCTGAATGAACGAAGGTTCATAATTGGTTGATGGATGTATGAATGAATGAAAAGACTGTGTGCATGTGTGAATACGAAAGAACCACTCCTAAATTCCTTTTCATAAAATTTCTTCGCGGGTAATCAAGTGAAACAAAAGTACTAATTCATAAAACTTTCTCAAATCAGATTAAAGTGCACAATTAGATATGAATTCTAGAGGACGCGGTCGTTGTGGACGCGGTAGAGGAAGAATGACTAGGTCAGAACCCATTGGATCGGGTCAAGGGTCTGATAATGAGGTACCACCGCCCCCACCACTCCCAGTTGTTGGTTTAGAGCAGCAAGCTCAGATGGGGGAAGATGCTGTGTCGCAGGCTGTGCTGCGAGTTCTTGAGTTGGTGGCTGGTGCAGGAGGAAATTCGGGAGCTCGAAAGTCTGTACCCGAGTGACTCCGAGCCAACAGAGCTGAGGTGTTTCGGGGCGTATCAGGTGTGGCACCCAGTACGGCTGAATATTGGTTGGAAGCAACCGAGCGAATTATGGATGAGCTCGATCTGACCGCTGAGGAGAAAGTGAAAGGAATGGTGGCGCTGCTTCGCGACGAGGCATATCAATGGTGGCTAACAGTTCGGGATAGTGCCACGGCAGAGGATCTCACCTGGGAGTACGTTAAGGCGGCGTACCAGAAGAAGTATGCCGGTACTCATTATATTGATGCGCAGAGGAAGGCGTTTCTGAGGCTGGTTCAAGGGAACAAGTCCCTAGCGAAATACGAGGCTGAATTCTTAAGGTTAAGCCGATATGCTCGAGGGGTAGTTGCTACGGAGCATGAGCGATGTGTCCGGTTCGAGGACGGATTAAGGGACGACCTGAGGTTGTTGATAGCTCCTTATCAGGAATGGGAGCTCACTGTGTTAGTCGAAAAGGCTAAGGTAGCTGAAGGGATTAAGGACTCGGTGAGACAGAACAGAGATAAGGATAGGAATCGGGATAGGAGGAATTTTGGATCGTCTGAATCATCTGAGGGTCTTCAGAAAATACTGAGTGTTGAAAATTCTGTTCGTGTTGCTAAGCCAGCTATGGAAAATCTGGACCATTCGTGTGTTCAGTGTGGAAGGTATCATGTCGGTGAGTGTTGGAATCGGGAACGGGAATGTTTTAAGTGTAAGTCTAAGTCTCACCTGATTAAGGATTGTCGTCAGGATCCGAATAGGGCTCGGACAACAGGCCAATGTTATGTGCAACAGGGTAGAGATGGTCAGCAAGTGACAAAGGGTCGTGGTCTGAACCATGGAGGAAATGGTTCAGGTCGAGGTCGTGGAGCACCAAACAGAGAGGCTGAAGTTGCAGATGCAAGGCAGCCAAGGTTGGTTTATGCAGTCGGCTGTCGCGAGGGGGAAGATGTGCCCGAGGTGACAACGGGTAAGTTTCTTATTTCTGGATTATCCTTCATTACTTTGTTCGTTATAAGGTCAGTTCATTCCTATGATTGCTAATGAAGTGTATGGAACCTTAATTGCGAACTTAGAGAATGTGCCTAGGTAGTTTAATAGTTCTTTAAGATCAGAGTGCGCAGCAGTGGAGTAAGTGGGGTAAGTTAGGATGTACGGATGCTCGTTAGTAAGTAATTTCGAGGACAAAATTATTTTAAGGAGGGTAGGCGTAACATCCTAGATTAGGGGTTGTGCGTTTGGAGCATAACTCAAGTGTTAATAGGCTTTAAGTGTGGTTGGTGATGTTTTAAAGGTTTTAAAACTCTAGGATTAAAAGGGGATGCATTGGAAATTTTGAAATTTTAAGTTAAAGGGAAATTAAGGCAAGGTGGCCTTAAGAGAAAAAGTATGTGAAATTTGACACACAAACAGCTTGGAAAAGTGGCTCAAGATGCCACTTAGGGCCTCTGGAAATGGCGCCACATGCAAGGGTGTTGGGCACGAGTTTGAGTCACATAGGAAGTAAATAAAGAAGTTTTATTTTTGCTTCCGTATACAGAGGTGGACGGCAACAAGGCTCTTAAAAGGGAGTTTTATTCTCTTTAAAATTGGCTAAATAGGGATAAATGATGATTTATCTTAAGTATTTTAAAGAGATAAATAAAGGATTTATTTATCATTATTCCCATGAGATAAAGGTTGGATTAAACTCTTTTATTTTATGATAATTAAAGGATAAAGCTATCAAATAGAAGAGTGGTGGCCAAGTAAGGGATTCTTAGATGATAATTTCGTCTATAAAGGGAAGGAAGGAGGGCTACTCATTAACTTTCTTCCTTCTCTCTCTCTCCGAAATTCTTAGGGTTCTCTTCTCTTCTCTTCTCTTTTCTTTTGTCTAGTCAATTCCCTAGCCTCCTCTCTCTTTTATTCAAAACCAAAACACAATCCAACCTAGTCAATTCTTCATAGCACCAAAAGCCAAAATTCTGCCAAAGCCGAATCTTTGTTGTGACAGAAGGGTGTTGTTGATTTCATCCAAAAAGAATTCCATGACTGAAATTTGGAAGGTTTTCTTCGGGATCTAGTAGTTGTCAACTACAAGGAGCAGTTTCGGGATTTAGATCCGTAAGAAAGGAGTTCTACAATCGCAAAGGTACAAATCGTTAGACGTAGGTTTCGGGATTTAGTCAATTGTGCTAATCAGGTGCGTAGTTATCGCACTATTCTCCTGTTATTGTATGTTGTTAAGTATGTTTGATTATGATGTGTATGTTAGCCGAAAATAATGGCTAAAATGGTAGATACCCGTAGTGGGTAATTGATTAATCAGGTCAGTGCTCTATTTTGCCTATGATATATGTGTGATATTTGTGGAGAGCATGTGACAAAAATTTACTCTGATTGTTAATCTGACATGACACACATATATGCATGGGACATGGGATGTGAAAATTGAAGGAAAGGGTGTACATCATTATGTACGTGGTCTAATGCTAGCCTCGTGCTACATTAGCGCTTGATGTTAGCTATGTGCTTCATCAAGGGAGGTGTTGGCTAAGTGCCCATCTCGACGGTTGATAGCTGTGTGCATCACCGTGGACTAATTGATATGTAGGATCCCTATGGGATCGGTGGCTCAGCCACGGCCTTGAGCAGCAAGTCTGCCAAGGTAAGATATGTAGATCATTATGTGATCAGTGGTGGATTAGCCACGGCCTTGAGCAGGGGGTCTGCCAAGGTAGGTGTAATGGATGGACCCTAGGTTGGGATGGGCTTCATAATTGCATATTTATGTGTATGGACTGTGTGGATATAGGCCAAGCCCATATGTGGAGATATGTGAAATGACTATGCACTGAGTCGATTTGACTCACCCAATATTTTAAACCTTTCAGGTGATGCGTAAAGCTTAGACCGGGTTGGAGTGGATACAAGGGTGGCCATGCAGAAGCAGATTTTCATGCAGAAAGGTATATTTAATTAATTAAGCATTTATATCTTCAGTACTTTGATTATTCAATTATTGTAATAAGGGCCCTAAAAGTATTTAAAGTCTATTTAAGTGTTTCTCATTAAGTTTATTATTGTGTTTTATTATGGATTGACAATTGAGGAATTATTTGCAAACGATTTTTATTTAAATCTATATATACTAAAGTTTTAATCTGGATATTTTTATAAACACCACACCTTACTTAAGAATTTTAATGAACACTGTTTTCTAAACTTAACAAAATTTTCGTGTTTTATCATTAAGTTCAAATTTGTTTCAAACGTTTTCCGCAGTGGCATTTCAAATTTGGTCGTAGTGAATGGGCCGGGTTTGGGGTGTTACAAATTCTTTTATATTTTAGACCTATCGAAAATCTAGGGACTAATCTGTATTATTGATTTTGGCCGAATTATGGAAGGGTGTATTCGGGATTTAAGATTTGGAAGGTAAGCACATAGATATGTTCGGCCAAGGCCTATTTTGGATATCTAGATCTATTTCATAATTGTTAAAAAGCCGAAACTAACCTATGTAGAGATCCAGTGTTTGGTAGAATACAAGGAGAAGAATAACAAAGTTTTCGTGGATTTGAGTAATAAGCAAATCGATATTGAGGTAAGTTTTAGTACACAAATCCTACTAGGATTTGGTTTTATGGCCGAATGAGTTTTTCATTAAATATTTAATATGGGCCGAATGTAGGGAGTTAAAGATCTAAGATCGAAATTTGGGATTTCAAGTAAAATCGCTAAGTGAATCAGGTGTGTACCCTACCCTAAGTTTTAATATGTTCATGGCTATGTTTTAAATTAAATGTGCATGTTTATAATAATGTGAATATGGCTAAGGTACCATACTATGGTACAAAGTACTAAGGTACGTTTCCTACTCCTACTAGGAATATGAATATATGTTATTTTTAACATGTGAAAAGTGATAAGAATGTGAATTAAGGCATGGTTTTGCATATTGTGTATGAAAAATGGGGGCATATGGGTTATATGAAAAGGGAAAGTTAATGTGGTGACCTAAGACCACGAAATCTGAATGTGGTGACATAAGACCACGATATCTGAATGTGGTGACCTAAGACCACGAATTCTGAATGTGGTGACCTAAGACCACGGTAACTGAATGTGGTGACCTAAGACCACAAATTTTTATAAGGGCGATGAGCACGTCGACTGCAGCGACTGCCTTCGATGGTGTGTAGCGGATGGAGGGTTGACTTGGTAGTCCCCACGGTGTGCAGGATGGTACGAGTGGTGTGTAGCGGATGGCATAAAGGTTTGGGTTCGGGTTGCATCATATTGTTTAAATTCTTTATGAACATGTATGACATTGTATGCCTGAAATATTAAATTTTAGTGTTGGTTACACATTGAGTCTGTTGACTCACCCCGTTGTGGGATTACTTTTCAGGTGACGACCAGTGATGGACCGGGCCGGCAGATGCTTAGTGGAGGCCATGTGAAGTTCAGATTTCTTTTATTTGGACTATTTTACTTTAAGTATTTTGAATTTTTTTTTTTTGGGAATTATTTGATGTAATAAGGCCATAGTAGATCTACTTTACTTTGCTTTTATTTATTAAGCTTACAAACTTTTATTTATTAAAAGATTAAGTAAATTTATTTTAAAACAAAGCCTAAACGTTTTGTCACCTAAAGTAAAGGATTTTAATAATGAAATAAACTTGTTATCAACTCAAGCCCAACCCAAAACAATCTTTCTTTCAAAACACACAAGTTTTTCCTAAGTAACAAAAGAATTTGAAACGATTTTCACCGGGGAACATACCAGATCCGGTTAAGGCTCGTGGGCCGGGTTTGGGGTGTTTCAATTTGGTATTAGAGCCCAGTTTTAAACTCTCGACCTTGGGTTTAAGGCCCAAAATGTCTTCAAAGTTAAGCCCAAAAGGGATTTTGTGAATTAAGCAGGTTTTTCTGGCATGACCCACTAAGTCTCTGACCCGAAGTCCACCAGGTAAGTACTCCGATCTTTTGTGTGATTTTTATTATGATTTGTAGAAGGGTAGAAATGGAACATAGAATAGAGATTAAGTACTTGAACCCTAGGACTAGTATACCCTAACAAAAACATAAGACTTAAATGCCTAACTAAACAAACCTGTGGTTAAGTCGCTGAGTTAGGGTGTGGTAACCATGGTGCGCATGTCTAGGATTGGTTTTGGTGGGAGCTTGGTATTTCAGTAGTCCGCATGACTCACCTCTTCTCCACTCGAATCCTACCTGGTGCGTAGCCTCGGTTCATCCTAACCAAGAGGACTTATACACGGGCTAAACCCCTAACTAAAACTCGAAAGGGACTAGCCGTATTTTTATGGAAACCCTAGTTTTGAAATTTCTAAATTACCCTCTTGATTTGAAAAGATCATTTTTATAAATTTTCCTAAAATATTTTTGATTTACAAATTTACAAAAATACCCCTAGTGGTAAAATTACAAAAATGCCCTTGGTTTATGAAATTTCCAAATACCCACAGTTCTTATCAAAATTTCACTACTTTGCTTGAAGGAACCCTAAATTTACAAAATATCAAAATACCTTGATTATGGAAAAAAATTTTTACGAAATTACCCCTAACCTGCAAAATTACCGAAATACCCCCGAGTTACAACATTACCAGAATGACCCCCGATCTTTAAAAATTTCTGCAACAACACTGATTTGGAGAACAAATTCTCAGAAACAACCTTCAAGTTTTGTAAATTCTAAAATATCCTTAATTTATTAAGATTTATAAATTTACCCTGGTTTATTACTGAAATACCCCTATAATTTCAAAATTTTTGAAATACCCCCAGAATTTCAAAAATTACCAAAACACCCTTATTGACAAAATCACCAAGGAACCTTATTTTGACAAATTATGAAAATACCCCTGGGCAGTGGAAAAACAACAACAATGAAAACAACAACATTTCTCTGAATGAACGAGAGTTCATAATTGATTGATGGATGTATGAATGTAAAGGCTGTGTGCATGTATGAATACGAAAGAACCACTCCTAAAATTCTTTTCATAAAACTTCTTCGCGGTTAATCAGTGGAATAAAGGCTAATTCATAAAATTTCTTAATCAGATTAAAGCACGTCGTTACATATGAGTTCTAGAGGACGCGGTCGTCATGGACGTGGTCGAGGTAGTATATAAGAAATGTGTTAGTTTTGTTAAGATCAGAGTGCGCAGCAAAGGCATAGTGTGATGAGTTAGGATTGAACGATAGTAAGTAATTTCGAGGACGAAATTATTTTTAAGGGGGGTAGAACTGTAACATCCTGAAAAAGGCCTATGCATTTTCGGTTTAATTGTATGAAATGACATGTCTTATGTGTTATGAATGTATTTTGAATATTTTTGGAAACCTGGTAATGTATGGAAATGTCAAGTTAAAATAGGAAAGTGAACATTTTGGAAACTTGGAAATGTCAAGTTAAAATAGGAAAGTGAACATTTTGGAAACCTGGGAATGTATGGAAATGTCAAGTTAAAATAGGAAACTAAAACAAGGTAGCCTTAAGAAAATTAATAGGAGGAATTTGACACACAAACAGGCTTGGAAAAGTGGCCTGAAGATATCTCTTGAGGCCCAGGTAGGTGACGCCACATACAAGGGTATTGGGCCTAGGTTCGAGTCACTTGGGGATCAAATAAAGGAGTTTTATTTTTGCTACAAAGAGCAAGGAAGTGGACGGCACTAAGGAACCCAAGGGAAAAGTTTTATTCTCTTTAAATTTCGTCTAAATAGGAGATAAATAATAGATTTATTTATCATTATTTTTAGGAGATAATTGTTGGATTAATTCTTTTAATAAAGTGATAATTCAAAGGATAAAGTAAGGGATTCTGAGTAGTAATTTCGGCTATAAGAGGGAAAGAATAGGGCTACTCATCAATTTTTTTCCTCCTCTTCTCTCTGCCAAATTTCTTAGTGCCCCCCTCTCTTCTCTTCTCTTTCATTTGTTAAGCCGAATCTATAGTCCACATTGCCAAAATTCTCAAGTTTTCTTTTCTTTATTTTTGTGGAAACCGAATACCCCAAGTGAACCCCTAGCCGACTTCTCCCTTAAATCCCAAAAATCGAAACCTTATCATCTAGTCATCAAGGCCGATTCTTTAAGGGGCTTTTAACAAGGGTGCTACCGATTTCTTAAAAGGATAAGATCCAAAATTGGTTTCAATTCTTTTATATTTTAGACCTATCGAAAATCTAGGGACTAATCTCTATTATTGATTTTGGCCGAATTATGGAAGGGTGTATTCGGGATTTAAGATTTGGAAGGTAAGCACATAGGTATGTTCGGCCAAGGCCTATTTTGGATATCTAGATCTATTTCATAATTGTTAAAAAGCCAAAACTAACCTATGTAGAGATCCAGTGTTTGGCCGAATAGAAGGAGAAGAATAACAAAGTTTTTGGGATTTGAGTAATAAGCAAATCGATATTAAGGTAAGTTTTAATACACAAATCCTACTAGGATTTGGTTTTATGGCCGAATGAGTTTTTCATTAAATATTTAATATGGGCCGAATGTAGGGAGTTAAAGATCTAAGATCGAAATTCGGGATTTCAAGTAAAATCGTTAAGTGAATCAGGTGTGTACCCTACCCTAAGTTTTAATATGTTCATGGCTATGTTTTAAATTAAATGTGCATGTTTATAAGAATGTGAATATGGCTAAGGTACCATACTATGGTACAAAGTACTAAGGTACGTTTCCTACTCCTACTAGGAATATGAATATATGTTATTTTTAACATGTGAAAAGTGATAAGAATGTGAATTAAGGCATGATTTTGCATATTGTGTATGAAAAATGGGGCATATGGGTTATATGAAAAGGGAAGTTAATGTGGTGACCTAAGACCACGAAATCTGAATGTGGTGACCTAAGACCACGATATCTGAATGTGGTGACCTAAGACCACGAATTCTGAATGTGGTGACCTAAGACCACGATAACTGAATGTGGTGACCTAAGACCATGAATTTTTATAAGGGCGATGAGCACGCCGACCGCAATGACGCCTTCGATGGTGTGTAGCGGATGGAGGGTTGACTTAGTAGTCCCCACGGTGTGCAGGATGGTACGGGTGGTGTGTAGCGGATGGCATATAGGTTTGGGTTCGGGTTGCATCATATTGTTTAAATGCTTTATGAACATGTATGACATTGTATGCTTGAAATATTAAATTTTAGTGTTGGTTACACATTGAATCTGTTGACTCACCCCGTTGTGGGATTACTTTTCAGGTGACGACCAGTGATGGACCGAGCCGGCAGATGCTTAGTGGAGGCCATGTGAAGTTCAGATTTCTTTTATTTGGACTATTTTACTTTAAGTATTTTGAATTTATTTTTTGGGAATTATTTGTTGTAATAAGGCTATAGTAGATCTACTTAACTTTGCTTTTATTTATTAAGCTTACAAACTTTTATTTATTAAAAGATTAAGTAAATTTATTTTAAAACAAAGCCTAAACGTTTTGTCACCTAAAGTAAAGGATTTTAATAATGAAATAAGCTTGTTATCAACTCAAGCCCAACCCAAAACAATCTTTCTTTCAAAACACACAAGTTTTTCCTAAGTAACAAAAGAATTTGAAACGGTTTTCACCGGGGAACATACCAGATCCGGTTAAGGCTCGTGGGCCGGGTTTGGGGTGTTTCAAGTCGGATATAGTTGGCATGCCATAGGATATGGAAGAGAATGGGTTTTTATCGGCTTACTGATCAGGCACTTATGTGCCGACTACGTTACTGTTAGCGTTACTGTTACCTATTCGACACTTTGTGTGTCGAATCTTATCACATCTTATGTGATTCGATACTTTGTGTGTTGAATATCGTTATTGTTATCAATTATTTCTACCGCATCGACATTGTTAAGGTACTGTGTATCGTTAAGGCACAATATGCTGTACTGGTGTGTTGGTTGGAATCCGTGTATTCGCCAAGTCCGAGTCAAGTTAATAGGGACAAATGAGATAAATTTACTGATAAAACTAAATTTGAATGATATGGCATATGTAAAAGATGAGAATTGAAATAAAGAAATAAGAATGGTATATATATAATCAAATGATAACATAAAAAGATTGAATTGTTCATTAAGTGATGATAATTGCAATGTAAAAGTATGTGTGTGATTTAATGTATTTAATTATAAATTGAATTATAGTGATACCACTGAGTATTTGCATACTCAACATACGGTTGTTTCTGTGCGCAGGTTGTATAAGTCAACTACTGAACCAACATCCAAAGCCAGACCCGATTTCAGTAAACTTTTGGTGATGTATATTTTCTTTTGATAATGTGGCATGTACATAGGATGTGTATAAATGTTATTATTTTTTGAATATAAATGGTTAAAAATGTTAATATTACAAGTCTAAGAGTTATAATGAAAGAAGCTTATCCATTTCAATTTAATTAGTACATTGATAAATTTAAATTGATATTATATTGATTGAGTTTGATTAGAAGGTATTTAGAATAGAAAATGAGTTTGTGAAATGAATTGGTTGAGTTGGTTATGTTTGAAATGGATTCAGTTTTAATTGCAGGGAGTTTTATGTGAAAATAAGCAGAAATGCTGTCGAAATTTATAAATTTTTTTTTGGAGTACTTGAACGAGTCTCGTTTCACTTTTAATACATGCTTTAGACTTCGAGAGTTCATTATAGGGACTTAGTTATTAAATTATACTATGAATGTTATTTTATTAGTGAATTATTCGTAAGTTGTCTGATATGTCCGGTAATGCCTCGTAACCTTATTCTGGTAATGATTCGGGGTTAGGGGGTGTTACACTCTCACCAAGATTTTGGCTGGCGGAGAGGCTAGGGAAGAGAGAAAGGAGAGCATTTTCTCAGTTTGTTTTTAAAGAAAGGAGAAAATGAATTTTTTTGGTAAAAACTTGACTTTTATAGGGCGCCAAAACGACGCCGTTTTGGAACTGGCCCTAAACCCCAAAAATAGCGTCGTTTAGTCCTCCGACCGAGATCCAACCCGCTACAGGCCTAGGATCAGCGTGTTTTTAATGGAAGGGTTAATTGCACTTTTAGCCCTTTCGATTTTTTATTATTTTTTATCAAGTTTTTATATTTTTTTAATTTTACCCCATAACTTACTGCGATTTCAGTTTGGTCCCTATTTGAGCGACGTCATTTTGGAGGAGAAGGGAAAATTTCCCTTTTAATCCCTCCTTTTTATTTGCGTGTTCAATGGGGTCCTTTTCCTTTTTATTTATTTCGGATTTGCCCCGAACTTCTGTTTTAAGTTTAATTTAGTCATTTTTTGGTTATTTTTGATATTTTCTTGTTAAAATTAATTTAATATTCCTATTATTATCATTACTATTATTATTATTTATTTATTTATTGTTTTTACTATTATTATTCGTTTATTATTATTATTATTACTATTATTTATTTATTTATTATTATTATTATTATTATTATTATTATCCTTTTAATTTGTTTTATTTAATACTTTATTTATTTGCTTATCCTTTTATTTTAAACTTTTATTTGTTTGTTTATTTACTTTATTTATTTATTTATTAGTTTTCTTTATATTGGCTCGTTTGTCTTATTTATGATATTCTATTTTCGTCTTATATACTGTCATTCATATTAGCGCATTATCATAATCTTATGCCTATTAACATCGCAATTTATTTTTATTTTACTACAAAATTGTGCTGCATTTTACCCGATACATTAAATTTTGTTTTAAAATAAGCAATACTCTGTGTTTTTAAAATTCGAAAAGTCATTCCCTAACTTACGGGGTTTCGACTTTCTCGATAAATCTGAACAAATGAACATTTTAAAATTTTTAAAATAATCTCGGGAATTACGAAAAGATCGTGTTCTAACTTACGAAATATGATTTCTTTCTAAAATCGAGATAATCAAACATCTTCCAAAATAAGTTTTTCGGCGTTTATTCTCGTATCGGGAGTTTAGACATTGTGTCCTAACTTACGGGACATAATTCTTTTTCTCGATTAACGTGAAATATGCCATGTTCTCGAAAACTTTTCAATTTTATAACAAAGGATCATATTTTAAAATTTCTTCAAATTTTCAATTTTCGACACTAAAGACATCAATTAATCAACTAGGTACCAATTTTGGGCGTATCGAGGGTGCTAATCCTTCCTCGTGCGTAACCGACTCCCGAACCCATTTTCTAGACTTCGTAGACCAAAAATCATCGTTTTAGTAAATTTAAATTTTTATGATTGAATTAGGAGGTGACCCGATCATCCTCATAAAAAAGGATTGATGGCGACTCCCGTTTTTTGTTTTCATTTTTCGAAATCAAAGTCGACTCCTGTTTTTCAAAAAAATGGTTTCGACAATAACCACACTCAACCAATATGCACATAGGCATCTCAAATAACAACTTATAAACATGTGTCACCAAGTACTCCATTTGGTCAAAATAAATACATACCATAAATATTACTTACCAATACACAAACCATTTGGTACGAAAATGCCATTCTTTAACTAATATCCAATACACAAACCATTTGGTACCAAAATGCCATTCTTTAACTAATATCAATTAACTAAAATACTTATACATAGCAAGGTACCAAATCACCACATATATCACATATCATAAAGCACATATACCATATGCATATTCAACTACCATTTCATATTTTATCGTTCAAACAAACTAGCCAAACATTAACCATAACAAGGTTACTCATATGCCTGCCAAACTTTGCTATTATACCATCAATATACCAAAACTCAACCAAGTCAAATGGCCATTTCGACATTCAAACACATAGACCAATATTAATTAAAATACCTATACATGCCATTATAACCAAAATCAAAAAAATTAACATCTACCGATATAATTGCTGGATAGTGTGATAAATCTCCGACGAGCTTCCAACCCGATCGAGCTTCCAATTATCTGAAAAGGAAAGAAAAATCACTACATAAGCAATGAATGCTTAGTAAGCTCGTATAAACTTTCATCATATCTATCCATTTCAAATATGAAATTTATACAATTCAAGAATAATCATATACCGATACCACACGATTCATGAAACCAAATTCAACAATTCACAAATTGAATAATTCTATAGCATCACTTATACTATTATCCCTAACAAAGTAGAATTTTAAACAACTTTAAACTTCTCCACATTTTTTTATTTTCATTTGTATTTCATTACTTTCCACACACGATCCATATGCATAACACATAAGACATAAGCATATCATCAACCATAACCACAAGATAATGCATTTAAACATAGCTCTTTTGGAATTAATCACATGATAAACCATTTCATAAGAAACTACATAATTTAAACCTTACCACTCTTTCATATAACAACAAGCTCATATTAACTAACAAACCTTCTACATTTTCAAGGATAAGATTAGATTTGAAATTCATAAGTTTCTTTGCTTCAGAGCTTATATGGTTCATGTACATACCTGTACCACCTCTTATTAGACTCTTACTCATCTGTATCTTTGATATACTCGTTGAACCATTCAGAATAATATCGGATACCCGAGAATCTCGCACACTAAGTGCCAATATCATGGCCCGAAGCCAACTCAATGAATCTTGCACCCGAAGTGCCTCGTATATAGCCAAAGCTATCTCTATATCATATCACATATATGCTCACTCTCGAGCTATCAACGGGCCTACTCACACAAGCTGTGGGTCAAGACGTAGCTACACGGTGTTGCTCACACAATCTGTCAAGTAACCGTAACACATGCTGGTATACTTAGCCACCGGTATGACGTACAGGACCAGCACCAGGATCACTTAATCATAGTAACCCCTAATGACATGTCATTTTTATTCTATCTATTCCTAAGGTTCAAACGGGACTCAATAGTCGTTATACGTCGTTGAATTTCCCTTGTTTCATTACAAGATAAATTATATAATAACATATATATATTGATTCATTTTCAGTAAAAACTATATAATAACATTCAATTTAATCAACAATATACATGGTACAGTTCATACAAACTTACTTGGCTAAATTGCAGAAATACCAAAGTTTAGGGGCATTTTGGTAATTTTTTTCCTCGATATTCCACCCGATCTTGATCTAAATTAATAATTTCATTCAATATATTAATTAAGACAGTAAAACATTTCATTTCATACAATCTGTTCACTTTTGACATTTTACAAAATTGCCTCTAAAGTTTTACTTTTATTCAATTTAGTCCCTAAGCCCAAAACATGCAAATTAACCATTTTTACCCAAAATTGTGCTTAGCCAAATGTTCATGGTATCCAAAGCATCCCATTCATGCAAAAATTTCACATTAATTCCTTGTACTTTTATCAATTTAACAATTTATTCCCTAATCAGTAAATTCATCAAAAAATCACTTAATAAATTACTTTTAAATATAAATCAACATTCCAAAATCATCATCTAACATAAAAAATCACAAGATTCATCAATGGCAACATTAAAAATCTTTAACAGTTTCAAAATCGAAGGTACGGACTAGCTGGACTTAGTTGCAACGATATCAAAAATATAAAAATTATTAAAAATGGATAAGTATTTCACCTACATGCGACATTTGAAGGTTGGCCGAATGCTCATTGCTCCAAAAATGAAGTTCTCACGGTTGAAGAAGAAAAAATAAAAAAAAAAAAAAAAAAAAGGTTTTTTCTTTTCTTTTTATTAATTTATTACTTACTAACCTTTTTAATTCATTATTTCATAATATAATAATATATAAAACTTTAAAATTAAAAGAAAATAAAGCATCCACCGTCCCACTATTTTAAGGCTGGACAATTTACTCAATAATACCATCCAATTATAATTCTTTAATCAATTAACACCTTTAAACTAATAGCGATTGACTTTTTCAATTTTTACGATTTAGTCATTTTCGCTTAATTAACTATCGAAACGTTAAAATTTTTCAATGAAACTTTAATACCACCTTAATGACACTCTGTAAATATTTATAAAAATATTTACGGCTCATTTTATAGAAACGAGGTCCCGATACCTTATTTTCTAAAACCACTTGACCTTAGGGTGATAACACTTGAACTTAACAAATCGCTTGTAAAACAAAAATCACAATATCAAAAACCTTTTTAAAATCACAATTAACTCATAAATAATAAATATAATATTTACAAACCTACTCGTCGGATTTGGTGGCCCTTTAAACCACTATTTTTGACACCACTAAAAAACGGGCTATTACATTTTGCAAGGGTTAACGATTACTGGTGCAATTGCGATTATCGAAGAAAAACCAAAACTGCCACCATGTTGTTAAGAGAATCAACCTAAAGTCGCGACAACACGACGTGACTCTTTCTCCATCGATTCCTATTCAACCAAAATTTAGCACATGCAAATGGGTCATTTGAGTGAGAATTGTATGACAGTCTTGTGCAATAGAGGTCTTCTCAAAGACACTAGAGTTGGTAAGTTAGGTTTTTACGAGCATTACATTTTCGGGAAATAAACCTGAGCCAGTTTCAATTCAGCAACACACAGAACAAAAGAAACTTTAGATTATATTCATTTCGATTTATGAGGTCCATTTTCTGACATCTCGAAATGAATATAATCTTCAAACAGTTTTGTCAGAAGACGAACCCCATAAATACATAAATCGGAATGAATATAATTTAGAGTCTCTTTTGAGTATTTAAAGATGGACCCCATAAATCAGAATGAATATAATCTTCAAACCGATTTATTGGGTCCATCTTCTGACAAAACTTTTAATATAATCTTCAAACTGATTTATGCATTTTCGGGAAACAAACCTGAGTCAGTTTCGATTCAGCAACTTACCGAACAAAACTTTCATTGATGATCACTCCAGAAACGTTTGGATTTATTTCTTAAAACAGAAAAATGAAGTCTTCGAAATATTCAAACAGTGGAAGACACTGTTAGAAAAAAAACTAGAAAATCTGTAAAAAGATTGAGAACTAATAATGGTCTTGAGTCTTGTTCGTCAGAGTTAAATGATTTCTGTAAACAGAAAGGAATTGAAAGACATCGAACTATTGTTGGAACTCCGCAGTAGAATGGAGTTGTAGAAAGAATGAACAGAACCTTGCTGGAAAAGGCTTGATACATGCTTTCTAATGCAAGCTTAGGGAAGGAATTTTGGGCTAAAGTCGTAAACTTGACAAGTTATTTGGTAAATTGATCTCCTTATTGAGAATTGAACAGTAAAGTTCCGGAGGAGATATGGTTAGATAATCCTTCCAATTATTCTAATATTAGAATTTTTGGTTGTCCTGCTTATGCTAAAGTTAGCCAGGGAAAACTTAAACCAAGGGTCATTAAATGCATCTTTCTAGGATACTCTGTCAGTACAAAAGATTTTAAGTTGTGGTGTTTAGAATCTGACAAAATAATTGTTAGCATAGATGTTACGTTTGATGAATCTGCCATGTTTTGATCAGAAAAAGGGGACTTCTACTTTTAAAGACACAACAAATCAGAGTTTCTCGAGCAAGGTGGAGTCAAAAGCCAAAACAGAGGGGGACGTCTGGATGAGCAAATGCCCAACGCTAGAATGACACGATGAAAAAAGGTCTCGTCTGAACAAAAATTCGTACAACATCACGATGACACGAAAAAAATTCAAATTCCTACAATATTGAAGTTGATTTAGATCTGTTTGGGGTTTCATCCGACCCTCAAGTACCCTCACCATCTCAATTAACTAATTATAAGTTGGCTCGTGACAGGAAAAGGCGAGAAATTCGACTACTATAGAAATATTGTGAAGGAAACCTAGTGGCTTATGCTCTAAGTGTTGCCAAGAGTATTGATTCAACCGATCCTTCATGTTATTATGAGGCAATTTTGTTGGAAAATCGAGTTTGAAAAACGCAGCAAAATTTTTTTTAGGGAAAAATCAAAGTTTTATTTTTTTTTTCAAAAACAAGAACTTGGTTGTGATATCTAAAGTAATAAATACTTAATCAAAATTGTACCTTTTCGATTCATCTAGGATGAACACTTCGACCGAGTAGTTTTCTCCGTTATTCTCAAGCTCACATCTGTTAAGTGTGGGCTCACTTCAAATCAGAAAATTTTCCACAAGAATTACCAGTGGGGTAATTTCACAATTTCTCTAAACTTTTAGGCCAAATTATAAATAAGAAAAATGTTTCTAGGAATTTTCTGAAATAAATTTTTCAAAAAATTTTCTTTCTACAACATTCTCTTGAATTCAAGTGTGTGTAAATAATAACCAAAAGCTCTCTTTATATAAGGAGAGTTTAGAGAGTTCAACTATGATTAAACTTAATCACTTTAATACTAAATTTAATCTAATATTTATCAAGATAAATATTACATTAAATTTAATATTAAATCTTATTTAATTAATAGAATATTTATCTACAAGATAAACATTAAATTAATTAAATATCAAAATAATCACTTTCATATTAAATTAATAAAATACTATTAAGATAAGTATTAAATTTAATTTAATATTAAATATATTAAAATAATATTATTTTTTAAATAGTTAATCTGAATCAAATTCTTTCGTAGAGTCCTAGTAGGAGTGTAATTCTTTCACTGCTCAATCACCAAAGACCCACCGCCGTCGACCATCTTTTGGCCACCGAAATGCCACCGTCGTAGTCGCCGGCACCCCGACCTGGTTTGTTCTGGGCTAGTGATGGCCTGACCAATTTGGCCTAGCCACCGGTTGGACAGTCGGCGCAGTTTTATATATTAGGCCCGGTTTGACCAAATTTTGGGTCTTGGTCTCGATTTTGGGCCCTGGGCCCAATTTATGACCTCGAGTCCAATTTTCAAGTTCAATTACCCATTGGATCAATTGTCTAACTTGAAAATTAATTTTCAAAAATATCATATTAATTTTAATTAATTTGATTTTACTTGATCAAAATTAATTTTCCCAAAAATCACTTAGATTTTTCAAATTAATTTTTCAAAAAATTCTTCATTCAAATTCTCTAGTTGAACAATTCTTATGACCACCTAATTTAATTCCACATTGAATAAATCGACTCAATTTAATTATTTCCAAAGGCGTAGAATTTCCTTCTGATTCAAATGCAGTCTGATCGAGTTTTTGTTGAGCTAGCGGAGGGACCAATCAGATAAATACAGTTAGGCTCTTGTAACACCCCAAACCCGGCCTAGACTTTATGACTGGATCTAGCATGTCACATAGAAGGGTTGTTTAAAAACTACGGGTTCGTTAAAAAGTTCGTATTCTTTTTGAAACTTCGAGCTTTATTGTTTGTGAAATTCAGATTTGTTTTTATAGTTTTCTTGTAAAAATGTTATTATTATTATTTCCAAAAAACTTTGTTTATAGTAGAAATCAGATTCAGTGAATTGCGAAAATGTGATATTTTGAAAACAGTAATTGTCATTTTAAGAAAATCCAGAGTTTAATTGTTTATAGTTTGAATATAACTAAAACGATAGCTCAAAGAAAAATTAAAGCCCAATGGCCTTATTACAAAATATTAAACCCAAATTAAAATAAATCTCAAAATAAGGCAAAACAGAAATTTACTAAAGTTTGGGAGAAGTACTCCGATGTATGGCCACCACAGAGTCCTCCGCAGCTCCAAATCCTCAACGCTGGGGATCACCTGCAAGGTAAAAGCAGAGGGGTGAGTTACGAGAACTTAGTGTGTAATTCCCTAATCGATCATTAACTGGGCCCGAGCCCATACACAAGTAGACTAGGCCGAAGCCCATATAGAAGTAGTCTGAGCCGAAGCCCTATAAACATGATCATGCAAACAAAGTATGCAGCCCAACCTAACAATCCATCCTCTACACACCCCCGTACCAGCCCAACACACCTGTGAGGACCAAGTCAACCCACCCAACCCAACACACCAATAAGGCAGACAAGCTGCTAATCACAGAATTTGTGGTGGAGCCACCAGAATTACAGAATATACGTGGCATGGCCACCAGACAGAATGTGGCAGAGCCACCAGAATACACTTCCTTCGATCATCAATATCCCAAACCCATACAAAATGTCATGTATGCAAAGCACATATCAAAATGATGTATGAAATAAATTACCATCATGAATAGTTAAACAGAATACACACAATCGTACTAATTAACCCCTAAGGGTATAACGATAATTTACCCACCAAGGGTATTTCAGTAATTTACCCTCCAGGGGTATTTTGGTAATTTACCCTCTAGGGGTATTTTGATAATTTTACCTTCAGGGTTTTTTGGTAATTTACCCTTCAGGGTATTTTGGTAATTTACCATCTAGGGGTATTTCGGTAATTTCATATTTAACGGCCTCTCTGAAGGCCTACTGTCGCCTCGAGCGACACAGGACCCTTTTTGGGTCTCTACGAAACTATTGGGCCTGAAATCCATTTTAGGCCAATTGGGCCCACACGCTTGTGTGGCCCATTTCGTATGATTTCGGTTTCAGATTTACAGATTTTGCAATCGAACCTATCGTTTGATAGTCTTCCAATAATTTTGTCCCAGTGGGCTGGATAGCCTATTGGGCCCATTTGGCCCGTTTCGGCTCGATTAGGCCCGCTACAGCCTTAGTTTCGCGAGAGTACTCGTGACACGCTCTCAACGACTTGCCATCTTTATTCGCATTTTGATTTACCACTACGAACGTTCGCACGCTCGAGTGGTCATAGATGCCAATTTTCTGGCTTTTCGACTTTCGGTCGAATCACAGAACATTGCAAGCATGTATTCAGAAGAGTGTGAGATTACACACCTGTTTACGAGTTGTGAATTCTGCTGTTTCCAAACTCGTAAAATAACGTTGAAAAAATAATTAATCTCTACATCATGAAAGCAACAGGTTGATGTATTCGACAGAATGGGCCACACTTACCACGTAATGCACTCTTTCCCCACACCAAAGTAATCGGCCTTGTTTCGGGATTAGAGATATTGGTTCCCTAACGTTGACCATCAACAAAAATCACATTAGAACGCTACCCTAATGATAATATACTAACCAGCCCTTCGGCTTAAAGAATCCAAACGAGAAAGAGATGAGGGATAGGAAACCTTTATCGGTTGAACGAACTTTTACCAATGATTTGAAAACTCAAGATTACTTGCCATCGTATTCAGCCTCAAAGATGATAACCAACAAATACTTCCCGAAGCCCGAACGTTGAGTGAGTAGAGGAGAGGGTAAACTTGATCCTTACAAACAATCGACCTAGGCAAAGAGGAATGGAGTTAGGAATTCCGATTTTGACAAAGCAAGGAGAGGGGTGAAGGAGATGAGAAAAGAAGCCAATACCTTTACCTATAGAGAAGTCGAATGAAAAGATAAGATTCATTACAAGCAGAAAAACACAAGGGCCACAATTCGACTATGATGGTTGAAACCAAGATGAAGATCGATCGCAAGCTAAAATATTGGGTAGGAAAAAGGTTCGGTGGATAGATGTTTAGGCAACACAAATAAATGAGAAAGATTGAAGAAAAAGAGAAGAAGTGAATAGGGAAATTAAAGTTTTAGCAGAATTGTAACAGCCCGATTTAGGGCCTAGTCGGGATAGTGGTGCGAGGCCACGAACCCGAGGTGAAATTATGAGTTTTCTAGGTTTATGCCAAGTTTGCATGCTAGTGTGAAAGTTTTGTAAAGCAATTTTATTAAGTTGAGGTCAATTGGTCCAAAAAGGAATAAATTGCAAAAGTTGCAATATATGAGTTTCTAGAAGCTTTTTGCATGAAATAGCTCAAGATTAATAATTGTGAGTCCTTAAGTAGCAATTTGCCCAAAATTTAATTTTTGGACAAAATTGGCCTTAAGAGACTATTATGGAAATTTTTAAGAGGAAGGGCATTTTGGTCATTTGGCCTATTAGTGATTAAAATAGGATAAAGATGAGAAAAATTCACTCATCTTCTTCCTTGTTGCTGTCGAAAATTGGGAGACACCATAGCTAGGGTTCTTCATTTTTTTCAAGCTCATAGTAAGCTCATCTTAGCCCTGTTTTTAATATTCTTCGTATTTTTGAAGTTCACGTATTATGAGTTAGCTAATTTTAACTATAAAATGAGCTAAGATGCATGTTCAAAAATCTACCCTTGAATGACATGCTTGTTAAATGATATTTTATGGAAGTTTAAGAGAGTTTGATGTTAGATAAACATTTTTTCCTTAATGAATTTCATGAAAAATGGTAGTAGGGACCATTTTGTAACAGTTAGAAAATTGGTCATACCTACTAGAAATAGTGAGAATTGATGATTGTTATAGAACAGAAAATGATTCAGTTGAGCATGAAGTTTAAGAAAGTTGCATGAAAATCCTTTTACGAGAATTGGGGCAAAAGTGCAAATATTAGAAAATATAAGGGCAAAATAGTAATTTTTCCAAAATATGAGTTATGAGTCAATTTAGTCAATATGGTTATTAAATGATCTATTTATGATTATAGATCAAGAAAAATGAAGCCCGGATCGAACCGAGGCAAGAACAAAGTCGAGGACTAAATTGCACATCGACATACATTTTGTATATTGAGGTAAGTTTGTATGATTTCTAAGCTTTATGATTATTATTATTAAATTTCTTAATATAATATACAATAATTTTATGAAATGATCATGTTATGTTCAAGCAAGAAATCATAATGATAAGTACGAGCAAGTCCCGATGGGAGATGAATTTCCCAGGATACTCGATCTACCACACAAGTTATCATGTAAATCCAAGGCAAGCTTGGCATTGATCAAGATATCATGTAAGTCCAAGGCAAGCTTGGCATTGATCAAGATAGCAAGCAAGATATCATGTAAGTCCAAGGCAAGCTTGGCATTGATCAAGATATCATGTAAGTCCAAGGCAAGCTTGGCATTGATCAAGATATCATGTAAGTCCAAGGCAAGCTTGACATTGATCAAGTTAGCAAGCAAGTTATCTTGTAAGTCCAAGGCAAGCTTGGCATTGATTAAGATATCATGTAAGTCCAAGGCAAGCTTGGCATTGATCAAGATATCATGTAAGTCCAAGGCAAGCTTGGCATTGATCAAGTTAGCAAGCAAGTTGTCATGCAAGCCCAAGGACTCAAGCTTGGCATTGAGTATGTTATCAAGAGCAAGACTTCATATAAGTCCATGTCAAGACATGGCTGTGAAACCAAGATGAGATAACCCATGTAAGACCATGTCTAGGATATGGCTTTGGCATCATATTATATGGGAAGAGATTTAGTATCCTCAGTTATTCACAGAAATTCATCGGGCAAATGGGTAAGCTAAAAGAAGATAACAAGAAAGCTAAGAAAGTAAAGTTAGTATCAAGATGAAGTTAGATGAAGTTGAGTATTATACATGTTGTGAATGATAAAGTAGATATCATGATTATTGTTATTATAGTATACTGATCAATGTGATCAAGTGATACATGTATCATGGTTACCTTACAAGTATGATAATAGTAAATGTCATGAGACATGTAAGAATCTATATGAGTAAGTAAGCTCTTTAGCTAAAATTCATGATACTATTCTTTATGTGAAATGGTTTATATTAAGAAATAATGATGCTATGAGTTGTTACATGCAAACTTACTAAGCTATATACTTACGTTATGATTCTTTATTTCTATGCAGTCCCGCCAAGCTAACTCGTGGATCATTAAATTCGGAGCTCGCAACACACTATCAACTCTTATTTTGGTATAGCCAAGTTACTTTACTAAGTATGGCATGTATGGGAAACATTCATTTTGTAGACACGTTTTAAGAAGGGCCTTTGTAAAGGCTATCAAGTTTATTATTCTTTTGTATATGGCTAAGTGATTGGCCAAATTTGACTAAGCTTGTATGTTTGTTGAGATCAATGAAACATGTAGTAATATTCATAAAATTGGGTTGTTATTGCATCGTTGAATTGTGTATGGATATGATCTTCATTTCAGGGTGGCTAACGGCTTGGTAAATAGCCTGTAAGTGCCCCTACGGTTGGACACAGGGGCGTGTGTCAAGACCATGTTAACCCTGCACCTTAGTATTATTAGTCAGAATAGGCCACGGGAAAATCCCACGGCCGTGTATGTGTTCCGTGTAAGACACACGGTTTGGACATGGGCGTGCTCCCAGACCGTGTTGATTTAGTCAGTATATCAAGGATTAGCACACGGTCTAAGCCTACGGGCGTGTCATGGCCGTGTGAAATTAGTCAGTAACCTCCCATGGTTGGTAGACATGGGCGTGTCTAAGCCGTGCGAAAATGGTCAGTAGTTCTCTACAGTTTGAAAGCATAGGCGTGCTTAAGGGTACACGGGCGTGTTCCGAGTCACACGGGCATGTGACCCCTGCTTCAAAAATGAGTTATTTGATTTTAAAACCGAAAGTTTTCTGACATGGGTTAAAGGCCTCGTAGGCCCTTGTTATATGTGTTGACTAAGAAGTGAAGTTTTTAAGTTGGAACGAAATTTTATAGGCCGTAAGTACATGTTCTAGTAAGTTCAAGCATAGTAATGTCTCGTATCCAAACCCGGTATCGGTCTTGGGTGCGGTGTTACAAGAAAGGAGTTGAAGCAAAAAGACTCAGAATGCACTAGTCAAAGAATGAAAGAAATGAAGAGATTCAAGTAGAAAAGTGCACGAGTGGTTAATTATCACAAACTAAGTAAAGAACACACTTAGAAAAGAAAAAGAAGAAAAAAGAATACTCAGAATACTAGCCACAATTTTGGCACACACACAAAAGGTTTCGTTTTTTTTTCTTTGCTACCTACCAAATGCAAAATTTGCTTCCCTACACTAACCTCTAGCCGAAATTTTCACCCCCCACACACTCCACATTCGGCCAACCACTCCCACACTCCTTACTTTCACGATTTTCTCCACCTTTCTCTTCTACACTTACTCCCCTTCACTCATTTGAAATGCTTGACCAAGTCTCCAACCAACCTTGCAGAGTTTGGTCTCCACTCAGCTTCCTCCTTTCCTGGGCACAAAATAAAAACTCCCCCTATGCTGCTTGTGGGATTCGAACCTCCAACCTCCTTGCACTCCCTTTGATGCCACACTACCTTGCCATATGCTCCACTTGTGCTAGAAAAATACCAACAAATTTCCTTAAGTCATGCTTCCAACAGCACTCTCCATTAATTCTCAACCCCCACACTCCCACATTCGCCCAACACCTCTCCTCTCCTCTATCTCCACGATTGTCTCCTCCTTTTCCTCCTAACTTTGCTCTCCATCATCCATTTGAACCAATTGACCAAGTCTCCAACTCTCTTAGCAGAATTTGACCCAAACTCAGCTACCTCCTCTTCCAAGACATAAAATAAATACCTTTAAAAGCTTGCCAAGGGAATCAAACTCCTTCCCCCTTGTTCTGCCAATGATGCCATAGCCACCACACCACACACTCCACTTGTGTCTCCTAAACACACCAAATTTTACTTAAGTCCTACTTCTAGTAGCCCTCTCCCCTAAAAGAGCCAAAAACCAAAATTTTTCCTATGGCCTAACTTGAACTCGAGACTTCATAGAAACCCCGTAACCTTCTAAAATCACCTTCCTAACAGGTCCAAGTTGAAATGATGCCGTTCTCATATTCCTAAAAATTTTAAAATGCTCCTATGCTTGGGGCTCAATAAGCCCAATTCTCCTATGCCCAATTTTGGGGCGTTGCAGCTCTAGTAATTGCAATTATGTTCAAAAGCATCGTTATGATAATTCACAATTACTTAATCATGGAGTCAGTCCACAAGAAGTACCATGATTGAAAACTCCTTATTGTATACTCTTTATGAAAGCAATTCATCCAACTACTTTGTCCAATGACATCGTCATGTGTGTGTTACCTTCATATGATATCCTTGATTCCTTTAAGTTAAATTTGTTCTCTTAATACAATCCTATTTTATCTCATTGTCACCATTGTGTCTTCTTAATAATTAATATGGTCACTGTCAACAAATTACTGTGATAAATTGCTCGTTTAAGAATAAGCAACGCGTTGCCACATTCCATATTTATCAATCCACACAATGCCAAAGAGAGGATATCGTTAACTCTTTAATTGAGCTATGAATTCCACTATTGCTAGTAAAGCCATGCCATACAAAAGTCATGTACCCAACATATCGACTATTGGTTTGATCATCTTTTGAGCATAAACCTCCACTTATATCAAAGCACATGAGTTACATACGCATGATTAGTGACTAACTTAGGATTTAAGTAAATCACACCATGAATGTCACAAGTGAATTTACTCACAAACGGATTCAGAATTAATTCATCTTGGGTCCAGTCCAATGTATCATTTTGCCAATGAATACATCTATGTCTCTACCCGTGCAATCAATTGCTCCGATAGCCAAGACTAGTTATCTTCTTAATTGGAATTGTAGACAACATAATAATCCTTCTCAGTATTTGAATCAAATACTCACTTTGACTCTTTTACCGGATTACGGACTCGTTTAGATTATCTACTGAAGCAAGTAGTCTTTCTCGCAATGTAAACATTCTATAGTGCCACGTATCATCAGTCTGAACTTAGACAATCAATGAGCTAATATTTGCTTATCACAATTTCGCTATGCATGCAAAATATGGACAGAAATGCAAAAGACATAACATGAAATGTGAAATTTATTTATTCATCGTTCAAATATATAGAAAATAATTACATATTTACTACAATATGGGCACATTTTCCAACAAGTTCAAGCCTCCTATCTAGCAAATGAATTATTGCAATGGAAGAAGAAATGAAATCATTTCAAAAGAACGAGACTTGGAGGCTAGTTAAACCACCTATCAGTAAAAGAATCGTTGTTTACAAATGAGTGTTTAAAAAAAAGGAAGGTTCGGGTCCTAATGACACTAGGTACAAGGCAAGAATGGTTGCAAAAGGCTACAATCAAGTGGAGGGAGTTGATGAGTTGATTTTCATGATATTTTCTCTCCTGTTGTGAAACATATGTCCATTGGGCGCTTTTGGCCTTTGTTGCATCAAATAATCTTGAGTTAAAGTAGTTAGATGTAAAGATTGCTTTATTTTATGATGATCTTGAGGAGAAAATCTACATGCAACAACCGAAAAGCTTCAAAGTTGATGGTAAAGAAGATCATGTTTGTCTCTTACAAGTCTTTGTACGGTCTGAAGTAGTCTCTTCAGCAGTGGTATAAAAAGTTTGACTCCTTCATTTTAAGTATTAGTTTTTCTCGAAGTAAGTTTGATAGTTGTATTTATCTAAAATGTCTTGATGATGGTTCTTTTATATATTTGTTGCTTTATGTTGATGATATGTTAATTGCGGCTAAGAATCAATATGAAATTAATCATCTTAAACCCATGCTTAAATCTAAGTTCGAGATAAAAGATTTAGGTACAACAAAGAAAATTTTGAAAGATAGACATTTCGAGAAATATTTTTATAGCAACAAAGCTATATCAAAAAGTTCCTTGAGCGATTTGAGATGTAAGATGTAAAACCAGTAATTACTTCTTTAGCTACACACTTTAAACTCTCAATTTCATATTGCCCATAAAATGAATAAGATGAAAGGTACATGTCAAAAGTACCTTATTCAAGCGCAGTTGGAAGTTTGATGTATGCAATGGTATGCACTCGTCCCGATATTTCATATGCTATCAGTGTTATTAGCCGATACATGACCAATCTTAGTAAGTTACACTGGCATGCATTTAAGTGGATTTTTAGATATTTACGGGGTACTTCTAACATGTGCTTATTGTTTGGAATAACTCAAAAGGGTTTAGTCAGATATGTTGATTCTGATTATGTAGGAGACTTAGATCGAAGAAGGTCTCTTACATGTTACCTATTTGCTTTTGAGAATTATGCCATTAGTTGGAATGTGACACTTCAAGCTACAGTGGCTTTGTCAACTACTGAAGCAGAATACATGGGAATTACAGAAGTAGTAAAAGAAACAATTTGGTTAAGGGGTCTATTCAATGAACTGGTAAGTGAAAAAGGGGCAACTGTCGTATATTGTGATAGTCAAAGTGCCATACATCTCACCAAAGATCAAATGTATCACGAGAGAACGAAGCACATAAACATTCGTTATCATTTTGTTTGAGAGGTGATCATTCAATGGAATGTTCATATTCTTAAAATTGGCACAAAACACAATCCAACTGACATGTTGACAAAGAGCCTTCCAGTTTCGAAGTTTGGGTATTACTTGGACTTGGGAAATATCTAACGAAGAATCAGTTAAGCCTGTAATAGGGCTTAACAAGGGAGTTGGTCAGAATAAGAGTCAAGGTGGAGATTTGTGGGAGAATGCCTCTTATTTTGACCAAAGTTTATTTTTGGCTTTTCTTTTCCCAGTTAAACTCTACTTTTAGTTTTCCATTTAAACTTTGATTAACCTAGAGTTATTGTAGTCATATACGCTACGAATTTCAGCCTATAAATAGGCCTTAGTTATTTTAGGTTTTACACAACAAAAAAATTATTTAAATTGAGAGAATTTTTTTTTTTGTTTTTCAAAGGTTTTTTCTTGTAGGGCTTCAAGTTTTTCTTTTACTTCTCTCCATCTTTTGTACTCTCTTTTATTGTAGTGAAATCTCCTTTTGCAAGTGATTTTTTACCCTCACTTGAGGAGTTTTTTCATGTAAAACTTGCATGTTCGATCTTTTCGATTCTTATTTTATTTATTTTGTTCGTTGTTTAATCTGGTTTATCCCCTATATTAAACACATTCTTTATTTCCTTTTTCCTTCCCCATTTTGGTTTTTAGTTTTGTCTTCCCAAAATACTTACCTAATAGTGTAAATCTAACCAAAAAGTGTAGACTCCCAATCTTTCTGACTTCCTCTTAGTGTTGTTGAAGCATCTTTGCATCATTTGTTGGCTTCTCACTTGACTGGTTTCAGTGTAGGTGGTCTCTGAAGTCCTAAATCCTAAGTGAAAAACTACTTCAATCTCCTCTTCAGCTTGCAAGATCATTGTTGAAATTGCCAATAGCCCCCATTTCCTACCATTTATTCCATTGTTAAGATCTCAAAAAATTTATTGGCAACCTCCCTAACTAGCTTCAACAGTTAATCTTTTTTCAAAGAGCTCTACAGCTTGAAAAGCCTCTAGCGGTAAGTAATTGGCTGCCACCCCTACTTGTGGCCTTTTTCACTCCATCCGCCGACCACTGGACAATTTTTCGATGTGATGAGGATCATTTTGGAATAATAAGTTTTGGAATCGAGGTAATCCTTTTCTTTTCTCAATAAAGATTATCATTACGACATTGACATCACACTTAGCCTTTTCTAAGACTATTTCTTTTGCTTGAGTGTAATGATCGGTCTTTTTTATTTGTCGATGACAACCTTTACTCGGTGAGCCTTATATGACTCGTGTTATCTTTCCAAAATTTTAGACATCTTTTTTTGGTTAAAAAACGAAGTTTTCATCACTACGAAAGCGACAATATTAGAAAGAGGTTCATTGCATCAAGGTGAAAGGTGATTGCTCACTTTGATGGTTAACTGCAATTATAGTGGCTTTGAATCCTCCCCTTAACTCCCTTTCGATGTTTAACGATGGAGGTTGGTTTAAGTGTTAGATCCTCCCAGTTGTCCAAATTGAGTTTTACATTTATCGGCTTTTAGGGCCTTATTTTGTATTGGTAAAAATATTGGTTCTTGTTCAATTATATTGAGCTTGTTAAAAGTTGTCTTATTTGAAACTTTCACTTTTTTTTTCACTTGTATCAAATTTGGCTTTCAATACCTGTAAAACTATCTCATATATGAAAGTTTCTCATCGATAAAAAAATGTATTCATATTCAACATATATATATGTTAAGATATTTTTCTAAGAAATGGGAGTTTTTGTTTTGGTAGTTCATACTCTTTTGTAGATTGTTTCTTAATTTTTAGTTATCCAGATGCTATTTGATGAATAAAACATATAGTTTAACTTCCTCTCCTCTAAGTCTATTTTCTTATTAAAGTCTTTTATTCAGTTGTAGCAAAAACTCTCAATTAACAGTGATATCCAAGCCAGGTTATCAAAAAGCAAAAACAAATGCTTCAATTTTTTGTACTCCATGGCGTCTGAAAATTTCGTGCAACCAACAATACCTTACTTCAATGGTCGTTATGATCACTGGAGCATGCTAATGGAAAAATTTCTAAGATCAAAAGAGTATTGCCAAATTGTCTCGGATGGAGTGCTAGAGTCAACAACAATAACGCCAAACACAAAAATAGAAAGGATGAAGTTGAAGGATCTTAAGGTCAAAAACTACTTGTTTCAGGCCATTGAATGTTCAATCTTAGAGTTAATTCTTTGTAAAGATATCTCCAAGCACATTTGGGACTCCACGAAGAAGAAATATCAAGGATCAAATAGGATCAAGAGACAACAATTGCAAGCTCTGCGATTTGAATTATTATTCATTTAAATTATACATATTTTTTAAACTACTAATCTTTTTTAAAAAAATTATTCATTTAAATTATACATATTTTTCCTTTTCACCTAGAGAGTGTGTCACGTAATGTAGATTTATAAATTTACTTTTTCTTGTGTAATAATTGTAAGAGGCCCATTTTGCCCGGTCCTGTGAAAACCAAAATAAAAAATAATAAATACCAAATGTCCAATAAACAGTCCATTTACAGGCAATGGGCCACTATTCTACCCAAACCCGATTAGCCTAAACCCATGGCCCAATTACACCCTCAATACCCAATACTATCAACAAACCAAATTAAACCTAGGGACCCAAAACACTTTAACTCTGCCCAGACCCAAACAACACATGGCCCAAAAGGGCTCAATTGTAACACCCCAAACCTGGCCCAAACATTACTACCGGATCCGGTATGTCACTAAGAAAAATTTTAGTAAAACAAATCGTGTTGACAAAAAGCCCAAATAAGAATTTCATAAAATGTGCCTTAATAAGCAAAAGCCCAAAAATTACATGTCCTTGGAAAAAAAAAAACGAGAATAAGTAATAAAGGCCCATATTAAAACAAAAATATAAACTAATGGCCCATGGCCTTATTACAACGTAGCTTAAACCCATAACATAAAATACTTAAAAAAAACTAATATGGGGAACTTGTCGCCGGATCCACCTTCTTATGCATGGCCACCTTGCGCTCCACTCCGGCCCGGTCCGATGCACTAATCGTCACCTGAAAGGTTAGTTCAAAGGGGGTGAGTCGCGAGACTTAGTGTGCAACCCTCATGCACCACTAGATTTGGGCCTCATACAACATAGCAACAATTTCATTTACATGGATAACAAGTAATATGCAAAAGCCAACCCAATTGCCTAGGTTTCCATCCGCTACACGCCCCCGTACCAACCAACACACCATTGGGGATTTCTACAATCAACCCACACCGCTACTCTCCAAGATGGTAGTCAAGCTGCTCATCAACATATATTGGCCGAAGCCCTTGTAACATATAATGGCCGAAGCCCGTATAACAGTCCACGGCATTGGCCGCTACAGTAATTCATGGTAAAAACTGTTACTCATATACATGTACATATAACTTCCTCCTTTCATCACCCAACCCATGCAACATGTACAATAATTTAAAAAAAAACATGTACAACAGTTTACTTGTAACATATAGTCAGATTATTTACTAACCTGAGGGTCCGTCGTTTAAATCCGATATTTTAGCTTTTAATGTAACATATAAATCTTATGAACACATATACATTTATATTTTTATTATTGTTCAGATCTAGACGGTGGGGAAGTATTACACACCTGATATCACGAAATCCAATATTCTTAGTTGATGTCCTTGATATCAAGATCTATTATCCTCAATCTATAACTTTGCTTAAAAGCCGAAAAAACTGTGAAAATATGCCCTATCCTATATTCGGCCATGGTTAGTATTCTACCCAATTTTATATATATAAATAAACAAATCCTCTTACCTTGAAATCCCGAAAGTAACACGATTCTATAACTTAGAGATCTATGCGATTGGCCTCCTTCTTCAAATCCCAGAATGCCGAAAAGAAGTGTGAAATAAAAGATTAGTTTCTAATAGCCATTCGGCTAAGGACTATGAAAAGCCGAAAGAACATTAAAATCCCGAAATCAAAACTTACCTAGTGTTTCTTTTAGATTCCGGCACAAGTAGACTCCATTAAAGAGGATTCGGCAACCACAGGAGATGAGATCTAGCGATTTCGGCTTTTATGAAAATCCCAAAAAAGATGAACTGATGTATTTTTAGCTTTTAGAAAAACTGAGTGAAGTGTTTCGGCTTAGAAGGAAAGTGAAAAGAAAGTGGAGAGAAAGAACACTTAGGGGTTTCAGCTTTCAGAAGAAATCAAAAGAAAAGGGATTACTAAAAAGAACTGAGAATTTCGGCACAAAAGATGAGAGAAGAGAATGGGGTTCAAAATGCCGAAATTGAAGAGGTACCCCCTATTTATAGGGAATTTCGACACCCCCTCCAGGAGATGGAATTTCGGCCAACTCTATACTCAGAAGATAACTCTTATCTTTTCTCCTCTATCCTTCTATCCCTTATCCCTATCAAAACACTCATCCATAAGAGGCCACATTTGCACCAACTCTCCCTTTATTTTATCACTTGTTATCCTCATTAATTAAACAAAATAATCCCTAAATTACAGACCTTGTCTTGTCCCCCTTAGCTCACATTGGTCGCCAAATTTTGACCCAATTCTTTGGGCCCAATGAACCTCAAATTAACATATTAAACATAACCTTACACACAATGCACAAGCCCATTAATACCTTACCATAACATTCTAAGTGCTACATGCATCTCAAAAATTTTAAACGTTCCCATCCTCAAGGCCTATTGGGCCCAATTCTACTAGGCCCAATTTCAGGATGTTACATCAATGCCTAAACAGTCCAGTAAGCCTAGGGTTTCTGGAAAACCCTAGGCACCGCCAGTGCCAAACAACCTTGTCGAGCCCTCGCATCGCAATCAGCTCCTCGCGCCCACGCTGACCATCGGTCACGCTGTAATCCGCGCGCGAATCCCGTACCACTGCTGAGACCTTCGTCGATTGCCTGCAAAAAAGGAAAAAAGCAGTGGCAAATATGGAAAATTTCCTATATTTCCTTTTTTAAATTTATTTTTGGGTTATAAAAACCCCATAAAACCTGTAAACGAGGGACACAAATAGGAATCTACAAAAGAAATACATTGAACTAAGAACTCAGAGAACTTTAAAAGTGATTTCAAATTTTCATTTGAATTATTTTTTCCCTCTCCTCTTTGATTCACACATACTTTATTACAAAAATAGTACTAAAATAAAAAGACAGATTTTTACCCTTCGACTCGCGCTGAAAAGGCAAAATTTTCTGATCTCTGGTTGCCATAGGTGGCGTCGCTTGCGACGGCGCGTGAGGTATACGCGCGATGGGCCATCATTGGAGCTGGAGCCGGATTCTGGCCTTCGGCCATAGGGGGAGAGAGCATTGAGGGCTCTGTTTTGATTTTTTTTAAAAGAGCTTCTGAAATGAATTTTTGGGTTAAATTTTGGCTTATATATGTGATCCAACGGCGTCGTTTTGAGGGCTACCCTTAAAGCCAAAAATGACGTCACTTTAAGGAAGATCCACGCATTGACCCGAAAACCCGGGGAGGATTCGCGCATTTTTAGAAAAGGGTCCAATTGCTTATTTAGCCCTTCTACAATTTCTTTTTGTTCAATTTAATCCTTTTTTATTTTCTAATTCAGACCTAGAAGTTTGTTTCTATTTTAATTTAGTCCTTTGGGCTATTGAATGATGGATGTCCGAACGACGTTGTTTTGAAAGTTTGGCATAATTGCCATATTGACTCCTCGCAGTGTTGCCGCGTTTTGATTTAACCCCTTTATATTTATTTTTATTTCTATTGGATCTTGTTTTTTTTAAACCTTTTTATTTCATTTTATTTTAAATTAATTTAACATTGTTTTAAATTATTTTATCATATTAAAATTCTATATTTTTGTTTGTATATTAATTTATTAATAGTATAAAGTTTTTGTGTATTGTGTTTCTTAAATACATATCATTTTTAAATATTAAATTATTACTATTTACTATTTTATTTAGTTTAATTATTTGTATATATTACATATTATTTTATAATTTATATATTAGTTATTATATTATACATTTTAAAATTTTGTATATTATATAATATTTTATTATATCATGCATTATTTTTAAAATTTTTATTTTGTATAAAATCTATTTATATTATATAACATATTTTGTTTATATTGTTTATTACATATGTTATTTTTATGATTAGTATATTATATATATATGTTTTTATTTAAAATTATTATATACTATTTGCTAATTATTTTATTATATATAATCATTTATATATGTATTAAATTATTAAATTATGTTATTTTTTATAAGTACTTTTACTTTAAATTTTTTATTATATTGTTTATATATATATATATATATTAAATCATTTTAAAATCGTCATATTCTTTTTTCAATGTTTAAATATATCATTCCTTTTTCATTTGATTTTTTTTATTTCGTGAAGATCTTAATTATCGCTATTTATTTTATATCCCATGTTTATTTATTTATGTTTCTTTAAATTATTTATTATTGCTTAATATAATTCTTTATTTATTTATTCATGTTATATTATTCTTTAATTTTTATTGTTAATATAATTTGTAGTTATGTTGAATTGCTATTAAGTATGTATGTTGTAATATCTTACTTAAGCCATTTTTATAAAAACATCTTTTGAATTGGCGCATTTTATTCAAATAGTTTTAAAAAAAACGGTGATATCTAATATTTGGGTACTTCAAGAAGAATTGTGTCCTAACTCACTGAGTTTCAATTTTTATCGTTGAACTCAAAATATTAAGTATCCCTTTACTTTTTAAATTGAAATTTATAAATTTCTAAATCAAAACTTATTCTCGAGATTTCAAAACGTTATATCCTAACGTATTGGATATAATGTTTTGTGTCTCGAGATAAGAATTTTCTAAATAAAGGTGAGCCTAGTTTCGAAGCCATGAGATGTTATATCCTAACTTACTGGGTATAACATTTTATTTCTTTGAGATAGGTAAGTCTTAGTTTTCTTTCTAACAAAAGGATCATATTTCAAAATTTTTTCAAATTCTCAACATAAGAACATTAATTAATCAATTAGGTACTAATTTTTGGGCGGTACGAGGGTGCTAATCCTTCCTCGTACGTAACCGACTCCCGAACCCCTTTTTTTTGTATTTTGTGGACTAAAATCAACATTTTGAAATAAAACGTTTTATAAGGTGATCCAATCACACCTGAATAAAAAGAGATTGGTGGCGACTCCATTTTCGTTTTAAAGTCGATCTCCTTTTTTTCAAAAACTATTAAAAAAATAGTTTTGACAATAATAAATTTAAAAGGTAATCTAAAACTGAAGTTTATTTTTTTCTATCAATATGAGGATGTTTTAAGGGTAAGTATATTTCCCCCTAAAGTTGGCACCTGAATTTGTATTATGTTATATAATTTAACACCATCATAATAACTTTGTTAGTTGGTGCTGGCGTGACACTAATAACCAATCTAATGACAACACATGGTAGCCTCTCAGAATACTACGTGTCAAACATAAATAAAAATCTATCAAAATATTTAAATTAATAAAAAACTATAATTTTTTCACATCAAAATGAATCGGACAAATGGTTGTTCATATTAAATGTATCCGAACAACCATTTATTTAGGTTCATTCCACGTGTTTTAGTAATTATATATATTTATAAAATATCAATTTTTAGATTATAATTATTTTTAAATATATTACAATTAAAATATATAAAATCCTATAATATTTTGAAAAATATAAAATATAAAAATATATAAAATTACTAAAAGCATGTCCGAACGAGTTTGGATAAATGGTTATTTAGGTGTAGTTGAATCTAGACAATCATTTGTCCAAGTTCATTTTGTTGTGAAACTTTTTTATTAATTTTATATACTTTAAATTTAATAATAGTATAAATAACATGATATTTTATTAAAACAAATTAAAAGTATATAAAATCAATAAAACACATCTAGAATTGATTAGGACAAATTGTTGTCCAGATTTAAATGTATATGGACAACAATATGTCTAAGTGCATTTTTAATGTGGAAAATATACTTTTTATTAATTTATATATTTTTAAATATTTTTTTATTTTTATTTATGTTTGACACATGACATTCTAATAGGCTGCCATGTGTTACCACGAGATAGACTATCAATGCCACGCCAACATAAATTAACGATGTTAGTATAAAGGTACCGAACCATGTGATGAGATACACGTTAAGGTACTAACTAAGTTAAAAAAAATATACCAACTTCGTACAAAAGTACAATTTGAGGGCCAAAATGTATATTAATCCTTTTTTAAGTTTTTTTAAAAAATTGATACTAATATTTTAAATTTAAATTAGAATCTTCGGCGCTTTTTATTATTATTTTACTTTCTAATCAAAATTTCAAATTGAATATTCTATTTTTTTGTCTTTTTATATACTTTATAACTTTTTTCAGATAATATTAGATAATATAGCTCTTTAAACATTCAAGTTTAAATTTGAAAACCGAATCTCAGAGGACTTTATTTATTTATTTTCTTTCTTTTTCCTATGTTTTTTTATACAATTTAGAAAGACAAACAAGTCTTGGACTCGCAAGGCCTCTTTACTCGCCGTGTTAGGAAATGGATTAGTTTAAGCTCCTAGGAGCTGGAAAACACACGCTTAGTCAACATGACATCAATGAAATGAAACAGTTTTCTTTTTTGAGAGTGAATTAATGTAATTTTTATTTTTATTTTCTAAAGCGTGCATTTCTTCATCAATTGATGGAAGAAGGTAGAGAATAATTTTTTGTTATTTTAGATTGCAATTTGTGTGTGTAATTTTGTAAAAAAAAATTTAAATAATTTATATAATATTACAAATTGTATACGATTAAACACAGTGATGGATCTAGGGATTAGCGAGGGGCTCGCCTCTAAAATGGAAAATTGTTCATTTAAATTTTTTAAAATTTTAAAATTTTAAATTAATAAAGATAAAATTGTACTTTGACCTCTTAAAATGATAAAAGTTTAATTTAAACTTTTAAAAATTTTAAAGATATAGGCTATTAAAGGTTAATTTTAGCCCTAAAATATTTTCTGTCTTCACCTACGATTAAATAAAAATTAAACACATATATGCTATTACTATTTTTTCTCAAATTTAATGAGTTAAATCACAATATATTATCTCATTATATAAAAGAGTGATTATTAATAAATTGTATAAATAGTCATTTAATTTTTAAAATTTTTATTTTAGGTACTAAAATAATTTATAATTTAAGCATACGTTATATAGTTTGATTAATTTGGTCATTCTCATCAAAATTGTAGATAGAAAACCCATGTGGATTTTTTTTTGTAAATTGTAATAATATTTAAAATCTCCAACTAACAATTTCATTATAAAAAATTTAGGTTGGATTTATGTTTGCAATTTTAACGGGAGTGCCTAAATTGTAATCTTTTTAAGTCCACATCAACATTCTATGATTGCATGATCCATGCTAATTTAATATAAATTAATAAATAACAGTGATTGTGAGATTAATGTTATGGTTGTATGATCAATTTTGGACTTAATATAAATTTCCCTTGGTACCTGCTTAAGCTTAACCTCCTATTGCCATTGTAACCAGAGGCAAATCTGTCGGTACAAGTAGAGGATTTGGTCCCCGATATTTGAAAATTTTCAGTTTAGTCTCTTTATAAATAGAGCAATTATAAATTAATATATATAGTGAAATTGTACTTTCACCTTCAAAACATAAAAATTTATAAATTAATCCTCTTATAAATAAAAAAATTTATAAATTAATATATAATACAATTACACTTTAACCTCCCAAAAATGTAAAAAAGTTATTTAATCACATTAGAAACGATGAAATTATAAATTAATACATAATAAACTTATGTTTTAAATCTATGAAAATTATAATTAAATTTCTAACTTATAATTTTTTTTTTTTTTGAAATTGCCATTGTTTGTGCCTGTAATTACATATTAACGAGCAGTATCAATGAACAAGCATGTTCCCCACTTGAGTAGTGCCTCGCGACTAGGGGTGCTCAAATGGTTAATCGAACCGAATTATTATTAACCGAACAAACCGAACTTTTTAACCATTTAATTGTTAATCAAATCAATTTTTTTTAGAAAAAATTTAACCAAAGTGAAATATTTCGGTTAATTCGGTTAGTTAACCGAAATTTATATGTTTTTGTTTTTGTTTTTGTTAAAAAAGTATAAAAAATATAAAAGAAAACAAATTGATAATGTTCATTTGATCAATTTAACCGAGTTAAAACTACATATAATTTGTATTATTAATTATTAAGTTCGGTTAATTCAGTTAATTACCTTGTTTCGAACCGAATTAATCGATAACGACACTTTCAAAAAATCATTAATCGACCTCCAAAAGAATTAGATCAATTAACTGACCGATTAATCGAATTAGATCAGTTTGATCAGTTAATTCGATTTTAATCAAAATGTGAACACCCCTGCTCACTACTACTATCACTCTCGAGAATTACCTGCCTTTAGTCACAACCACTTCCAATTCATCAAACACCACCCACAATTCCAAATGGAGAATCGATGTGACACCAAAATCTTGCTAAACCTAATAATCGAAAAATTAGTGATAAATATATAAACTTGAATGGTTGATTTTTGTTAATACTTTATGTATCAATTATTTTTATTGATTTTTAAGTCAACAATTTAATATCAATATCTAGTATTATTATTCAATCAAATTAACTTATCAATATAAATAAAGCACAATAATTGAATTTTAACAAATTAAAATAAGGAGACGACTTTGTCGATTTCTACAAAGTTAAAAGACGAAGATTCATTGTATTATTTACAAAAAAAAAAAAAGACACACATATATGAATATCAATATGATAATAATATCCCCTTCCTTTTGTACAAATATTCACCCTCTTTTTACATCAAACAAAATATAAGCAAAGCATTAGTATTTACGTTACAATTTAATGGGAAAGGTGTTAACGTCACAACTCGAGTCCTACACTATGAGATGCCATCACAAATGAATTTTAACATATTAAACTTCTAGAGCATTGTAAAACACCAGATTCACTTGTCAATTCCATAATAGATCCAGCATCGACAACCTTAAAATTTTGTTCTTGGTTATAGTTAGGCTTCGCTCCACCTACACCTGTTTGCTTACTGAAAGATGCTCCATTTTTAAATACATCCCCTACCAAATAAATTTCCATAAACCTTTCTCTCCTTTTCTCCAAGTTACCTCTTTGTTCCTAACATCATTCGGAGCGACAAAAAAAATTGGCCTCACTCTTGATGCTGGGGCTCATGCTACCAACGATGGCGTATTGTTCCCACCCTTGGTAGAAATTGTTCGCTACGTGTGCATATCCATGGTGAACTCTGCAATGTAATTTAATATATAACAATTTCAAATAATTCATGTAAATATGCATTAAAAAACATGGAGCTCACCGATCCATAATTATTATTTACCTTGGCATTCTTTGGTAGCACTTAGGTCTGAAATGGTTGAAAATGACAGTGACTTTCATGTTTTTGTCTCTCAAATGACCATCATCATGTCCGAGGAGCATAACTTTGTCTTGGTTCCTAAACTAGTTGTTCGACACGGTGATGTTGGTGGAACCGCGAGTGACATCAAGGAGGCCGTCTTGGCACTCATACAATGTCTTATGATCGATCCACACTTTCCTTGCAGTGACCAATCTTATAACGTCTCCATCCATTTGGCCTAAAGGGATTACCTTTGTGTTTGGACCCATCACAGTGCTAGGTGGTTGGGCCTTGCAATGGTGGATGCGAAGCCCATGGATGATTATATTGGTCGCTTGGTACACTAACAGGCACCCAACGCCAGTTATGTGGACATCAACGCCACGACCGTCGATGGTAGTGAAGCTGTTTAAGAGAAATGGTCTTTGAAGTGTGATGGTCATGCTGTTTTGAATGTGATCCATACTTTTCTTTTAATCATTGTGGTTCTATAATGAAGGGTCCCTAATTTAGGACTCAAAGGGTCGTCAAAGGATCAGTAACCTTGTACTTCACGACGTCTTTACCAATGTTGTTGATCATTTTGCCGGCAAAACCAACAGAGCATTTGGCTAATTGTTTTCGTTGACTCCACCAAAGAGGGATCCCTCTCCAACATTTATCGATTACATTCATATTAGCCAAACTCGAACTAGGACTTGCCATTAGAATGACCATGAAAAGGGCTAATGTGAAGCAACAAGATAAAGTTGTAGTCATTGTTGTACTCTTTTCTTGAGTGGAAGATGGAAGAATAAGGAGAGACTATTGATGGTTTTATACAGCAAAAAAATTGCCAAATTTGAGAGTTAAAAAATTTGTTCATAATGTTACGAGGTGAATGTTATTGTTTTTTTTTTATCGGATGCAAATAGTTTGGGTTGCTTTCTTAGTAACTAACTTCTTTTTTGTTGAGACAAAAAAGAGTTCATGTGTTTAATTTTAGTTGAATTTTACTAGTTGTCATTGTGCTATACATAAGTTGCGTATTTAATTCCTATACTGAATGTATTCCAATTTAGTCAATTAGCCCCTATGGTTTTAGAATTTTAAAATTTCAATCATGAGCCAAATGGTAGACATTACATTCATTAAGTTATATTTTGCTAGTTCTAAAATTGTATGCGAAAAATAGATTATCACAAGTATAATGTCATGTCAATTTGGTATTTTCACATAATACTCATAAACATGTCACAAATGGATTTAACGACTATTTTTTGAATCAGAATTGAAATTTAAAAATTCAAGAAGTAATGCCATATTATGGGACCAATAACTAGATTAGCCTAATTAATTTTGTATTACGATTTTTTAATTAATTTTTTATTGCAATTTTTTCGTATTTATTAAAATTAGTAATGGAAAATTCTCTAATTCATTTGGATGGCAAGCACATTTAAATCATTCAATTGCAAATGGTAAGAATTCTTTTAATATATTTAATCTAATCTAATTTAATTATTCTGTTGTTATATTGAAATTTAAGATTTTGTATTTTTTTTATAATTAGTTGGAAAATCAAATTTTGGAGACATATATTCGTAATATATCTGCTCCTCCATCGTCTTTAATTGAATCATACTTGAGAGAAGCTAGATTTTTGCACGTGGCCTTGTATGGGTAGGGGATGTTAATTGGACCCATACTTGTAAGCACATTGGTGGAAAGATGGAGACCCAAGACACACGTATTTTATCCTCCATGCTGCAAGTGAAATATCACACTCGAGGACATGCAGTTACAGCTCGAGTTTCCAGTGGATGAGCTGGTAGTGACTGGGTCAGTTGTCACTGTCGATTGGAGAGATATATGTGAGCAATTTTTTTGGGAAGGTTTCAAACACAATTTATGGAGCTTGGATAGATATGAATTAGTTGAAAAGATATTTTTTTGGGCTCGATGCAGAATCAAGTGAAATTGAAAGAGAACAACATGCTCAGTGTATATCCTTAGGATCATCGGGGGTCTCCTAATACTTGATAAATGAAAACTTGTCCATTTAAGGTGATTGCTAAAACTTGAGGACTTAGAGAAGTGGACCGACTCAATTGGGGGTTAGTTGTGTTGGCGATATTGTGCCGGGAGATGTGTTGGGCTACACAACCACAAAAATTAAAGTTTATGGTTGCATGCTCCAACTGCAATCATGGGCGTGGTATCGATTGTCATTTTTACGTCCTCGAGTGGACCACCTTATACGTTCTCATTGGTAACAATGTAAAATTCATTATATAATATATTTGTAACACCCCAAACCCGGCCCAAACGTTATGGCCAAATTTGGTATGTTACAGATGAAAACATTTTGAAAACCCTTGTTTAGCCGATTTTAATTTAGAGTAAAAGATGTTGTCTTATTTTAAAAACAGTTGAGGTATATAAAGAAAGCAATACTTAGTTCATTTTTTAAAAAAAAAAAATATATTAAGTCAAGTTGTTACCAATTTTGTCATTGTACCCGATGGTACGAAAGAAAATCATTTTCGTTTGAATTTAAGAAACTTGTATAACCATGTTAAAGTTATTAAGCAATTTAAATAATTCATCCCAAACATGTAAAATAATAAAAATAATCTTAGGAGGCCTTATTACAACTGAACAATTAAAACCAAAATAAAATAAAAATACTTCAAAATAAACCCAAATTTCCACTGCATGGCCACCTCGAGTCCATCCGGCTCCTCATCCGCGATCTACGTGTCACCTGAAAAATGTTAAAGGAAAAGGTGAGTCACCAAGACTTAGTGTGTAACCCTTTTCCAGGTTTAATGCATCATCATACACACAAATCAAAAATTAATTTAACATGCACCCAACCTAACCATCCAAACACCTTTTCTACCCCGTGTGGTACCAAACCACTGGTGGTGCCAAACCACTGGTGACTTAAAGTCACAATATTCATCAATAATTGTGGTGCCAAACCACTGGTGGGGCCAACCCACGTGTGATACCAAATCACTGGCGTCGATCCCATAATATAATCCGTGGGGCCAACCCACTGTGGTGCTAAGCCACTGGGACGAGACGCTATGAGGTGCCAAACCTCTGGAGGTGCCAAACCTCTGGTGACCGTGGTCACGAAATGTGATACCAAATCACTGGTGTCCGTCGACACGAATATCACTTCCCCCTCCACTCGTTTATCCCACATCAATCAAGGATATGCATTTAACAGTAATCATGCCAATATGTTTATCGAGCACATACATAGAGTTTACCATTAGCCACAGCCACATATACCAAATATGTCATGCTTCCCAAAAGCATCGTAAAGAAAGTCATAACGACAAGGACTTACCTGAATCCTTGCTTATACCATTATGGTGTTAAATCCGATTCTACACAACCCGATTAAGCATACACATAACCTTTAGCACATTAAATAGTTATAAAGTGTGTATGTACACACCTGCTACTAATGAGTGTCCTAAATCCCGAAGAATCAAGTCGGCCACACTAGATTTCCTTGTCCTATATTCGACCAAACATGTAGTTAGTGCTATTGACCATTCGGCCAAACCAACATATATCTGAAGGATTAATATTTGAACCGAAACCTTACCCAAACGCCTTTGAGTACAACTATAGCACATGATTTGCGACTCCGCTTCACTTCCCTATAATCGGCAGTCATTAGTATCACAAAAATAGCCTTTCAAATACCAAATAAATGGTTTACTACATCCTTACCATCACTTACCAAAATTGGTAACGAATGGAGGCTTCACGTGACTATTTCCAAAATCCCGGAGTACCTAAACAGAATTGGTTTCAACACTGATTAGCCACCAACACAATTCGGCTTTCCATTTATCCAAGTCGACAGAGAGAAAGAATGTGGGAGAAGAGTTTCGGCACACTTACCTTCCTCTATGACCGATTGGGAAACACTAAAAAGAGACCACCCTTGCTTTAATATTCGGCCAAGACTTCACAAAATAGGGAGAAGGGGATTCAGCTATTGTTGGTTAAAATAATAAACAAGGTTCGGCTTGAGTGGAAAAAGAGGATGAAGAAGAAGTAGAAAAGAAGCTGGAATTTTAGCAATATCAGCAGAGGAAATTCGGCAGCAGCTATGGAGAAACGAAAAGAGAAAATTCAAGGACTTTTGGCACCTCTTTGCTGTACAAAAATCAACTTTGAACAGCCCCCCAAAGAGTCCCAATGCTGGCCAATTCCTCCCCCTCTCTTTTGTGATAATTAAACTATTAATTATCACTCAAGATAATAGCACTTATCTTCTATCCTTTCTTAAACAAATTGAATGAAAATAAAACACCAAACTTACCTATTCTAGCCGAATTTGAGAGTCCAAAGTGCAGCCAAATTCTTTCTCTCCTTTACGCCAGCAGCCAAAAAAAATAAAAGAACTACTGCAGTTGTCTTGGTTCGAAACCAAGACCTCACGCCCCAGCCTTCTTCTTCTAACGCCCAGGCCACTTTTCCTCATTTGACTTTCATGTCAAATACTCCTTTCATTAATTTATAAAACCTTCTTCTTTGCCCTTATTCTCTTAACGCAAGCAGCCCAAAAATAAAAATGCTCCCTGCGTCCCTCGAACCCGAGATCTCTCTCTCTCAAGTGGCGCCCCAAGCCACTCCTACTACCTGGACTTTCATGCCATGATCCTTCACCAATAGATTTTAAGGCCTTCCTACTTAAGCCCAACACTTCAAAAAAAACAACACGCAGAATGCTTCCTCTGTTACTCGAACTTGGGACCTGCGCTCCCCCCTTCTCCTTCAACACGCATGGAACCACTTAGCCAACCATCTCCTTGTGTCAAGTCCCTTTTAAAAATTTTCTTAACCCCTAACTCACCTAGCTTCCCTCCTTTAGACACTTAAAAAAATAAATTTTTAACCCTAAGTCAGGCCTAGCTCGGGTTTAATTCTAGACCTTAGAACATGCCAAATAAATCATAATATTTATTTCAAGTACACATGCACACATGGGAACAAATAATTAAATTTTCAAACAACCCCCAATTCAGGGTGTTACAGTTCTACCCCCTTAAAAAGAATTTTGGCCTCGAAATTACCTGGATTAGAAGAGTTGGGGGTATTGCTTCCGCATCACATCCTCGGGTTCCCATGTGGCTTCCTCCGTACCATGATTCCGCCATAGCACTTTCACCAAAGGTACTGACTTCCTACGTAGAACCTTGACATCACGATCCAGGATTTGTACCGGCTCCTCCTCGAAAGACATGTCTGGATTTACTTCAATTTCCTCAACTGGCACAACGTGTGATGGATCCGACCGATATCGTCTAAGCATCGATACATGGAAGACGTCATGGATCCGCTCAACTCTTTGGCAACTCAAGTCGGTAAGCTACCGGACCCACTCGCTTACTCATCAGATATGGCCCGATGAACCTTGGGCTTAGCATCCCTTTTCGCCCAAATCTCAATACCTTTTTCCAAGGCGACACCTTCAGAAAAACTTTATCTCCTACTGCATATTCCATCTCTTTTCGCTTAAGGTCAGCATAAGACTTCTGCCTATCTGACGCTTCCTTGAGACAAGCCCGAATCACCTTAACTTTGTCTTCTGTTTCTGTCACCAATTCTAGACCCAAGACTTGTCATTCACCCAACTTTGTCCAACACATAGGAGTACGGCATTTTCGTCCATACAGTGCTTCATACGGTGCCATCTGGATACTCGCTTGATAACTATTATTATAAGCAAATTCTGCTAGCGGTAGATACTCTTCCCAACTACCACAGAAATCCAGAACACAACCTCTTAGCATATCCTCTAAAATCTGTATGACCCTTTCCGACTGCCCGTCAGACTGTGGATGGAAAGCTATACTGAAATCCAATCGTGTACCCAAAGCCTGATGCAATGCTTTCCAGAACCTTGACGTAAATCTGGGATCCCTATCTGAGATGATCGATACTGGCACACCATGCAACCTTACTATTTTCGACACATACAACTTAGCTAGCTTCTAAAGTGAGTAATCCACCCTTACCGGTATGAAGTGAGCTGATTTAGTCAGACGGTCCACAACCACCCAAACTGCGTCCTTCTTGCTGGGCGTAAGGGGTAGCCCATTGACAAAATCCATTGTGATCCTCTCCCATTTCCACTGAGGGATCTTTATTGGTTGAAGTAAACCCGATGGCAACTGATGTTTAGCCTTAACCTACTGACACGTCAGAATCTTCCCACAAAGTCAGTTACCTCACGCTTCAGCCCTGGCCACTAGAATTATTTTGCAAATCTCCATACATCTTGCTACCTCCAGGATGCATAGCGTATGGGCTGCTATGTGCATCCCGAAGAAATCTCTGCCTCAATTCCACATCTTTTGGCATACAAGCTCGCCCTTGGAAGCATAACACTCCATCATCGGACAGGCTATACCCTTCTAAACCACTATTTTGAACTTGCAACCTCCGAGCATTCAAACTTCCATCTACTAACTGTTTTTCCTTAATTTCCTCGATCCAAGTTGGCTTAACTTGCAGCTCTTCCAAAAGACTTCCATCGTCGTATAGACTCAAATGAGCAAACATCGTCCTTAAGTCCGCCACGACCTTCAGACTTAACGCGTCAGCCACCACGTTAGCTTTGCCCGGATGGTACTCAATAGAACAGTCGTAGTCCTTTAATAGTTCAATCCACAGTCGCTGCCTCAAGTTCAAGTCCTTCTGAGTCAAGAGATACCTCAAACTTTTGTGGTCCGTGTAGACTATCGACTTCTCCCCATATAGATAATGCCTCCATATTTTCAAATCAAAGACTACTGCCGCTAACTCCAAGTCGTGAGTTGGGTAGTTAACCTCATGCGGTCTTAACTGACGGGACGCATAGGCCACTACCTTTCCTTCCTGCATCAATACACATCCCAACCCCGTATGGGACGCATCATAGTAAACCGTAAATAACTTCCCTGCCTCAGGCTGTACCAGAACCGGAGCTTCTGTCAGAATCTTCCTTAGCTTATCAAAACTTTCCTGCTGCTTCTCCGACCATACAAACGGAACTCCCTTTCTTAATAACTTAGTTAGTGGGGCTGTGATTAAAGAGAACCCTTCCACAAACCTTCGATAGTACCCTGCCAGACCCAGAAAACTTCAAATTTCTGCCACTGACTTAGGCGGTTTCCACTCCAACACCGCTTCAACCTTGCGAGGGTCCACTCTAATCCCTTCCGCTGACACCACGTGACCTAAGAAAGCCACCTCCCTAAGCCAAAATTCGCACTTACTGAATTTGGCATATAACTGCTTCTCCCTCAGTACTTGTAGAACTATACGCAAATGCTTGTCATGCTCCTCCTCCGTCTTTGAATAAACCAATATGTCGTCTATAAACACCACGAAAAATTGATCCAAGTACTGCTGAAACACCCTATTCATTAAATCCATGAACGCTGTAGGTGCGTTGGTCAACCCAAATGGCATCACTAGAAACTCGTAATGCCCATATCGAGTACAGAACGCCATCTTATGAACATCAACCTCCTTCACCTTAAGTTGATGATAACCCGACCTAAGGTCTATCTTTGAAAAAACTGATGCACCCTTCAGTTGATTAAACAAGTCGTCAATCCGAGGCAATGGATACTTATTTTTGATTGTTAACTTGTTCAGCTGATGGTAGTCGATACACATCCGCATTGACCGTCTTTCTTCTTGACGAACAGCACAGGTGCTCCCCACGGAGATATACTTGGTTGGATAAACCCTCGATCCAAAAGCTCCTAAATTTGAGCCTTTAGCTCTACCAATTCCTTTGGTGCCATTCGGTAGGGTGCTATAGACACAGGTGCCGTTCCGGGCAATAAGTCTATGCCAAACTCAACTTCCAGATCTGGAGGCAGACCTGAAAGTTCTTCTGGAAACACATCCGCGTATTCCCCTACCATTTGAACCTTCTCAACTGTTGACTCCTTAGCCTCCAAAGCACAAATTTGAACCAAAAATGCCTCACACCCTTTTCTGACCATTTTCTCCGCCTTCAACGCAGACATCACGTTGGATAGGTAATCTCTTCTATTACCTATCATGACCACTTCATCACCCTCAACCATCTTTAGAACCATGCGCTTAGCAGCACAATCCAACTTCGCCTGACGCTTAACCAACCAGTCCATGCCAAGAATTAGATCGAACTCCCCAAACGGCAGTTCCATCAGGTCAGCCAAAAACACTACCCCTTGGAGTTCTAGGGGTACTTCTCTATATAGTTTGTTTACAACTACAGAGTTACCTAGAGGGCTAATTACTGTCATCTCCCTAGCAGTAGTCTCAAAGTGTATGTTCATAGTCTCTACCACACTACTAGCAACGTATGAATGTGTTGAACCCACATCAATTAATGCAACATATGGAAGTCTAAAAATTAAGAACGTATCGATTATGACGTCCGGTGCGTCACCCTCCTCTCGACGCCTCGCTCGTAGACTAAACTGGGTTGCCTTGCTTCTGTGTTGCCTACCCCTCTTCCCGGATTCCTGCGACCTCGATTAGAACCATTGCCTCTTCTACCATTATCGCGACCCCTCTGTGATGGTCCTGCATTTCTAGCCTGAGCACGATTCTGACCCTCTGGCTGATTCTTAGCCAACTTCGAGGACAATCCCTTACACGGTGATCCAACGATCCACATTCAAAGCATCCCCTTTCACCGGTCCAACATCCTCCCCAATGTGATTTCCCACAGCGGTTGCACTGAGCTGGTCTCTGATTAGTAGTTGTGGGCCTTCCTGCCTGATTCGGCCCACTCTGCCTAGCCCTTTTCTGTGCATTACTACCCGATCCAGACGACCCAAATCCTCTTTTCTGCTTGTTCCTATCGTAATTCTGTCTCACGAACTCCTTAACCCCTTCGGCTACTTTAGCCTTTTCCACCAAGACAGAAAACTCACGCTCCTGTTGTGGAGCAATCAGCAGCCTCAAGTTATCCCTAAGTTCGTCTTCAAAGGACACATCGTTCATGCTCCGTTGATACAATTCCCCGAGCATAGCGACTCAACCTCAAGGATTCTGCCTCATACTCCGACACAGTCTTATTTCCTTGTACCAGCCCCAGAAAGGCTTTCCTTTGAGCATCAATGTAGCTGGTGCCCACGTACTTCTTTTGATAAGCAGCTTTGAAATACTCCCAAGTAAGGTCATCTGCAGTAGCACCATCTCGAACTGTGAGCCACCACTGATATGACTCATCCTTTAGAAGCGACACCGCTCCTTTCAGCTTCTCCCCATTCGTCAGATCAAGATCATCCATGATCCTCTCAGTCGATTCCAACCAGTATTTCACCGCACTGGGTGCTACTCCCGATACACCCCAGAATACCTCAACCCGTTGGATCTAAGTCGCTCAGCCACAGACTTACAGGTTCTTGCACCCACGCCAGCCTCAGCAACTCGTTCTAACACTCGTAGCACTGCCTGGGATACTACGTCGTTACCACCAGTCTGATCCTGAAACTCAGTTTTCGGCATCGGCAGATTCGACATCTCATTCCCGGACCCATGACCCGACCTCGCGGGCTCCGGCAGGGTCATCCTACCTCTACCACGGCCACGCTGCGGACGTCCACGACCTCTTGAACTCATTCTAACAATCACGTTTATCTGTTTAAGAATTTTATGCATTAGTATTTCTCTTGGTTATCCGCGAATAAGTTTTATGATAGGAGTTAAAAGTGGTTCTTTCGTAATCAAACAAGCACACAGTCTTTCCTTCATCCATTCAAAGAGGCGTTGTAGTTTCGTTGTGATTGTTTTTCCACTACCCAGGGGCATTTTCGTAATTTATCTTACAAGGGTATTTTTGTAATTTTTTTCAAAAAATACAAGTTCTCAGATGATTTTGTCAAAAATTATTTTAAAACTCTTAATTTCCCAGGTATTTTGAAAAATTTTGAAATTCGGGGGGTATTTTGGTAATTTCAAAGTTTAGGGGCATTTTGGTAATTTTTCACAAATCAGGGTAAATTTGTGAAATTTATCAAATCGGGGATATTTCAAAAGTTGTAAAACTTTGAGGGCTCTTTTTGATAATTGTATTTTTCAAAATAGTGGTGTTGCAAAATTTTGAAAGTCAGGGGTATTCTGATAATTTGGTAGGTTAGGGCAATTTTGTAATTTTCTAAGATTATGATGTTTTTGCAATTTAGGGTTTTTGAGCACTTTATAAATAATGGAAAATTTTGATTGTAACTATGGGTACTTTAGGAATATCGTAAATCAAGGGCATTTTCGTAATTTTACCCCTAAGGGTATTTTCACAAAATAATTTCCAAAAATTTGGGTTCTAAGTGAATTCACAAAAGAAGGATGTTTTTGAAAATTTCTATTTGAAAATTTTCCATACGGAGGGTATTTTGGTCATTTTTCAAACTGAGGGGTATTTTGGTCTTTTTTTACTAAAGTTTTAATTAGTTCAAAAACAAAACGGCTAGTCCCTTTCGGGTTTTAGTTATCGAGTTTAGCCTGTGAGTGTGTCGTCTCAGCTAGGATGAACCGTTACTACGCACCAGGTAGGATTCGAGTGAGTAGGAGGTGAGTCACGAGGACTGCTTAAATACCAGGCCCCCACCGAATCCAATCCTAGACATGCGTATAACAATTGCCACATCTTTTGCTTAGTGACAACTCACAGGGTTTGTTTAGGTAATTATTAAATCTTATGCATAGTTGGGGTATGCTAGCCCTAGGGTTCAACAGTTCTACTCTAGCAGTCTACATTCCCATTTTTCTCTTCTACCCCTCATCAAAAGAATTCACAAAAATTGATAGAAGTACTTACCTGGGCGGATAGGTGCCGGAGACTCGGTGCCATACTGTTCAAGCCAAAACAATTTCTCAAACATTATAATAAGGCCTACTATCCAAAAACCAAACATTTTGGGCCTTGGGCCTCCCACAGTCGAGTTTTGAACCGGGCTCTGATACCAATTTTATAACACCCCAAACGGCCCAAACGTTATGGCCAAATTCGGTATGTTAGAGATGAAAACATTTTGAAAACCCTTGTTTAGCCGATTTTAATTTAGAGTAAAAGATGTTATCTTATTTTAAAAACAGTTGAGGTGTATAAAGAAAGCAATACTTAGTTCATTTTTAAAAAAAAATATATTAAGTCAAGTTGTTACCAATTTTGTCATTGTACCCGATGGTACGAAAGAAAATCATTTTCGTTTGAATTTAAGAAACTTGTATAACCATGTTAAAGTTATTAAGTAATTTAAATAATTCATCCCAAACATGTAAAATAATAAAAATAATCTTAGGAGGCCTTATTACAACTGAACAATTAAAACCAAAATAAAATAAAAATACTTCAAAATAAACCCAAATTTCCACTGCATGGCCACCTCGAGTCCATCCGGCTCCTCATCCGCGATCTACGTGTCACCTGAAAAATGTTAAAGGAAAAGGTGAGTCACCAAGACTCAATGTGTAACCCTTTTCCCTGTTTAATGCATCATCATACACACAAATCACAAATTAATTTAACATGCACCCAACCTAACCATCCAAACACCTTTTCTACCCCGTGTGGTACCAAACCACTGGTGGTGCCAAACCACTGGTGACTTAAAGTCACAATATTCATCAATAATTGTGGTGCCAAACCACTGGTGGGGCCAACCCACGTGTGATACCAAATCACTGGCGTCGATCCCATAATATAATCCGTGGGGCCAACCCACTGTGGTGCTAAGCCACTGGGACGAGACGCTATGAGGTGCCAAACCTCTGGTGACCGTGGTCACGAAATGTGATACCAAATCACTGGTGTCCGTTGACACGAATATCACTTCCCCCTCCACTCATTTATCCCACATCAATCAAGGATATGCATTTAACAGTAATCATGCCAATATGTTTATCGAGCACATACATAGAGTTTACCATTAGCCACAACCACATATACCAAATATGTCATGCTTCCCAAAAGCATCGTAAAGAAAGTCATAACGACAAGGACTTACCTGAATCCTTGCTTATACCATTATGGTGTTAAATCCGATTCTACACAACCCGATTAAGCATACACATAACCTTTAGCACATTAAATAGTTATAAAGTGTGTATGTACACACCTGCTACTAATGAGAGTCCCAAATCCCGAAGAATCAAGTCGGCCACACTAGATTTCCTTGTCCTATATTCGACCAAACATGTAGTTAGTGCTATTGACCATTCGGCCAAACCAACATATATCCGAAGGATTAATATTTGAATCAAAACCTTACCCAAACGCCTTCGAGTACAACTATAGCACACGATTTGCGACTCCGCTTCACTTCCCTATAATCGACAGTCAGTAGTATCACAAAAATAGCCTTTCAAATACCAAATAAATGGTTTACTACATCCTTACCATCACTTACCAAAATTGCTAACGAATGGAGGCTTCACGTGACTATTTCCAAAATCCTGGAGTACCTAAACAGAATTGGTTTCAACACTGATTAGCCACCAACACAATTCGGCTTTCCATTTATCCAAGTCGACAGAGAGAAAGAATGTGGGAGAAGAGTTTCAACACACTTACCTTCCTCTATGACCGATTGAGAAACACTAAAAAGAGACCACCCTTGCTTTAATATTCGGCCAAGACTTCACAAAATAGGGAGAAGGGGATTCGGCTATTGTTGGTTAAAATAATAAATAAGGTTCGGCTTGAGTGGAAAAAGAGGATGAAGAAGAAGTAGAAAAGAAGTTGGAATTTTAGCAATATCAACAGAGGAAATTCGGCAGCAGCTATGGAGAAACGAAAAGAGAAAATTCAAGGACTTTTGGCACCCCTTTGCTGTACAAAAATCAACTTTGAACAGCCCCCCAAAGAGTCCCAATGCTGGCCAATTCCTCCCCCTCTCTTTTGTGATAATTAAACTATTAATTATCACTCAAGATAATAGCACTTATCTTCTATCCTTTCTTAAACAAATTGAATGAAAATAAAACACCAAACTTACCTCTTCCAGCCGAATTTGAGAGTCCAAAGTGCAACCAAATTCTTTCTCTCCTTTACGCCAGCAGCAAAAAAAAAAATAAAAGAACTACTGCAGTTGTCTTGGTTCGAAACCAAGACCTCACGCCCCAGCCTTCTTCTTCTAACGCCCAGGCCACTTTTCCTCATTTGACTTTCATGTCAAATACTCCTTTCATTAATTTATAAAACCTTCTTCTTGGCCCTTATTCTCTTAACGCAAGCAGCCCATAAATAAAAATGCTCCCTGCGTCCCTCGAACCCGAGATCTCTCTCTCTCAAGTGGTGCCCCAAGCCACTCCTACTACCTGGACTTTCATGCCATGATCCTTCACCAATAGATTTTAAGGCCTTCCTACTTAAGCCCAACACTTCAAAAAAAACAACACGCAGAATGCTTCCTCTGTTACTCGAACTTGGGACCTGCGCTCCCCCCTTCTCCTTCAACACGCATGGAACCACTTAGCCAACCATCTCCTTGTGTCAAGTCCCTTTTAAAAATTTTCTTAACCCCTAACTCACCTAGCTTCCCTCCTTTAGACACTTAAAAAAATAAATTTTTAACCCTAAGTCAGGCCTAGCTCGGGTTTAATTCTAGACCTTAGAACATGCCAAATAAATCATAATATTTATTTCAAACACACATGCACACATGGGAACAAATAATTAAATTTTCAAACAACCCCCAATTTAGGGTGTTACAATATTTATCATAATAAAATTATTTAAAATTTAAATTATTATTTTAACATATTATTTCAATAGGTGGAACCATGTGCCGAGTTATGTGGGACTACCAGATGAGCTTCAAGATATACGGCTCCTGTTAGATCAATGATCAAAAGTGGATGTATGTAATTTTAAATTTTCAGTTATATAATATTAACGTAGCTTATGTTAAAATTAATAGTAAACATATAACTAAAATTATTATTGTATTATAGTTTGAACGAATGTCATACTCTGATCCGAGAATTCAACATACCTCTTGTCCGAATTCTAGGTGAATCCCAACATTTGGCACATGAAGGTGCCATTGATAGTGTACGCTACGATGGAGATGCACAAATTTGATAGAGTTATACAACAATTTGGGTTTAGGCAAACAATTCCAGCGACACCCCAAGACATAAAAGATCTGCACAATATTGGCTTTCGGCGTAGAACCGATGAAAATTGGGTTACATTCCATGTGCAATATATCACTATTTGGAACCATAGTTACGAATTTATACCTAATTGAGAACCCATTATCGCTCGAGAATTAGCCTGTGATCCGGAGTACATGCCATTAGGGGTGTTAAAACGATTAATCGAATGGTTAATTGAATCGAACTAGTATTAACCTGTTGGATCTGGTGCCCTAAGTGTAATATTTTTTTCAATATACAATTGTAATTTTTTCGAACAGATTGGTTTATAAAACAAATTCATTGATTACAATAATATAATTTGTATAATTGTCCTCTCATGGTTTTTGCACGCAAAGCAAAATGGAAGCTAATGTTGCTAATTAGTTGTCTAATGTTTAACTAATACTAAGCGATATTACGTGGTCAGTTGTAGTACAAAAAGACAACTTGTATTAGTAGATGAACCTAAACATTACTTATTCTAATCGGAAATGAGCAAACCGATTGAAAGAATAATATGTCATCTATCAAGCCCAATTGGGGAGATGTTTTGTGTAATAACCCATTTTGCCCGGGCCCATATATAAACCAAAAATAAATAATAAATGTTCAGTCTAAAGTCCCTGTTACAAGACCTATTTTCAAAGGCCCAAAAACAAACATGTTGGCCCAAAATCGAAAACATTAACAGACCCTAAACCAAACCTAAAACCAAATAGATCCTAGCTACCCTTTGACCCAATTAGCCTAAACAGACCCAAAGCCCCATTACCTTCAAACCCAAAACAAACACACGGCCCAAAAGGCCCAAGACCCTAATCAGAAGTCAGAATGGCCTAGGGTTTTCTAAAACCCTAGGCGCCGCAAGCAGGGCCACTCCAATCGTCGCGCCTCAATGCCAGGCCAACAGTCGCGCTACTTCAGCCGGAGACCAATCGTCGCACCATAGTCTTGTCCGGACCTTCGATTGTCCCATGATTCATGCCCATCGTCACGAGATCTTCAACCTGCAAAAAAAGGGAACAAATCACAGTCGGAAAAGGAAAGAAGAAGATATGGAAAGATATCTTTTCCTTCTTTATTTTGTTTTTGTTGGGTATAAAAACCCCTTGTAAAAACCTATAACGGATATGAAAAAAGGAGAATACAGTTACGAATATTCATACACCAAAAAATATCAAAATATTCTCAAAAAAAAAAAATCAGAGCAACAAACAGACAGAACCAGTTTCGTGGAGCTATTTTTGATTTTGTTTATTCGTTTTTATATTTTAATCTACACATGTTTTGTATGTAAAACAGTATTTAAAAGAAAGCAATGAAGTTTTTTACCTTTGCTTGCGCCAGTAGGTGACGGTGGCGTGTGGTGGCGTGGGAGGTGGCCATCGGTCGACGACGACTTGGCGAGAGAGACAAGAGCCCTCTTTTTGAGAGCATTTCAAAGGTTTTTTTTAAGGCAGGGGGCACAAAATGAATTTTTGGCTGAAAAATTGGCTTATATAAAGCTTAAAAAATGACGTCGTTGTAAAGCCTAGGATCCGCGTGCGCAATTGACCCAACCCGAAGGATCCGCACATTTTCACTGAATGGTGTAATTACCATTTCAGTCCTTCCACAATTTTTATTATTTTAATTTCATTCAAATTAACTTTTCATTTATTTTAAATTAACCTTAAACTTTTCATTTTGTTTCAATTTAACCCTGGACTATTTTAAAGGTAAAAATCAGAACGATGCCGTTTTGGAGAAAAGGTTTAATTACACTTTGACCCTTGTATTTTAAACACGCGTTTTAATTTAGCCCTTTTTATTTATTTTTAATTACTGTTTAACTCCTATTTTCTTTATTTTAATTTTATTTTCATCCTTTTTATTATTTTATATTATAATTAATAGTTTCATCATATTAAAATTTTCTATATTATTTTCTTATATTTATTAATTTACTAATAATACAAAATTTATGTATATATATTATATATATATATTTAATTATTATTTTATATATTATTTTATTTGTTTAATAATTCATATATTATTATATTTTTATATATTATTTATTATATTATATTTTATATACTATATATTATTATGTTACATTTATATAAAATTTCTAAAACTTTATTTTTTATAAAATTTATTTATATTATCTAATTTATTTATTTATATTGTTTATATCATGTATAATTAATGTATTACATATATACATATATTTTCATTATTTATTATTTTAATTGATATTATTTTCATTATGTATGTTTTCTTTTCTTTTATTATTTATTTACTATTTAATCTTGCATGAAAAATTCATATTTATTTAGTATTTTTAATTGTTTTATATATATTGCTTTATATATTTGCTCATGTAATGCCCTTTTATTCATTTATTATTTTATGATTACCTTAACATAGTTATTTTAGTTGTATTATACATTGTCTATATTACATGTTAATGTATTATAATTGGTTTTAATATTTATGTATAAATGCATATTTGTCACATAATTATTGTTTAAAATAAAAATGCACTTTTGTAAAATTAATATTTTATTTAAAGGTTTTTAAAATAAGGCAATGTTTTGATATTTAGAAATTCAGGAAATAGTGCCCAATCGTGCTGGGTTGCGATTTTCCGTTTGGCTAAATAACTAAATATCCTTTTAACAAGTTTTATAAATTATGAGATGATCTTAGTGACAAGGGTTTAAAAATATCATGTCCAATAGTGCTGGATGTGATGTTTATATTCTTTCGGATCGAAGGACTCTCATATTTTAAATCAAAATTGCTTGAAGTTTTTATAAATTATGAGATAACTTTAATTATGAGGGTTTAAAAATGTTGTGTCCAATCGTGCTGGATATGATGTTTATATTCTTTCGGAATAAAGAAATCTCAAGTTTCAAAAAAGAAAAAACTTATTCTTGAGAAGTCAGAACATTATATCCTAACTTATTGGGTGTGACGTTTTGTGTCTTGAGGTAAGAATTTTCTAAAATAAAGATGCACCTAGCTTCAAAGTTATAAAATACTGTATCCTAACTTATTGGGTGTGGTATTTTTATTTCTTGATATAGATAAGTCTTGGTTTACCTTCTAATTAGGGATCTTATTTTAAACTTTTTAAATTTCAAACATTTGGACATGTCTTTATCGATTAGGTACCAATTTTGGGCGTTATGAGGGTGCTAACCCTTCCTCATATGTAACCAACTCCCGAACCCTTTTTCTCTCTTTTCGTGGACCAAAATTAAATGTTTTAAAATGAAACATTTTACGAGGTGATCCAATCACACCTAAGTAAAAAGGGATTGGTGACGACTCCTATTTTTGTTTTTAAAGTCGATCCCCATTTCTTCAAAACTTGATTTTAAAATGGTTTCGACAGCTTGGTGACTCCACTGGGGAATAAGAGAGTCAAGCCATAAAATTGATAATTTCATGTCCTTATGTCTGAATTTAAAATTTTGGTTTTAGAAAAAAGATGATCCTTTTAGTTCATGTGATTCTAAAATATATCTCTTCGCATTGCACTGCATGACCGTTGTGGTCATACCCTTAAGTGGGAGTGAGAAGCTATGCCTTCGTGAGGTTTTCACCTCCGCATGGGCTAGTGGATTGCTTCCAGAATACATCCGTACCTATGTCTTCGTGTGGTTTTCACCTCTGCATGGCCATAGGGAAATGTATTCCCCTGAATCGAACTCGGTCCATATGAGCCTATAATGGGTGAGGATCGAGGAATTTGTTGGTTCGGGTACCTCAACTTTAGAGCTGAACCACATATAGTGAACCCTAGGAGCTCACCTTAGGTATAACTATGTCAAACCTTAGTGGTCACCCAGATAGGTGTTTATTTATTTTATTTGCTTTATATTACATGGTATTAACTTGCTGTGTTTTATTTTTTTGAGCATGTCATTTCATATTTTAAGAGGTATCGATTCACAATCAGTTTTTAAGTTAGAAAGATGGTTATGGAGAAGGGGTTCCTTAATAAAGTGGAAGACAATGTAGTCATTCGTATATAGCTAGAACATAGGCAATTAGAGGGTATGGATTTGTTTGAGCAAGAGGGAAATGGGGCAGTGTTGGAATCCCCGCCACTTCTGCCACCTGTATCTTCTGATGTTGTTCCGATCAAAGCAGAATCAGATATGAAGAAGATTGTATGACACCTTTTGGCAAAGCATGGTGTTTGAACTAAAGGGTAGAAGGTAACTATATTCACCAATCACTTCAAAGTGAGCGTGGGAAGTACAGATGGACACTTCTACCATTACAGCGTTTCTCTTTCATGTGAAGATGATCACTTAAGTAGACGGACATATTTTGTTAGCACCAAGGTTAAGAGTAGGCAATAATGAAGATTTCTTTCCAAGGAATGGGCGTTGGAATTTTAACAACAAGGAATTGGTGGAGCCATCTAGAATTGAAGGATAGACTGTTGTGAACTTCTCGGCTCTTCGTTGTGATCCAAACAACATTGCAAGAGATTTGATTCGTTGTGGAGAAATGAAAGGAATTCGTATTGATCCCCCATTTGATATATTCAATGAGATGAACCAGAATAGACGCTGTTCACCTATGGTTAGAGTTTAAAATAAAAATGGAAGCGAAAGAATCTTTCTGAGTATGGAATTGTGACTCAGTGTATGACACTAGTTAGGGTGAATGATCAAATCTTCTTTTGAAGATCAAAGGCTAAGCTTGGACGATCTCTTCATCACCATCGAAGCAATAATTCTGTGATTGAGTTAAAGTCAAGCTTGAACAAGATCAAGGAAATGAAGGGTAAAATTGAAGAGTTAGAAGCAACATGGCATAGTTGTGAGCTTCAGATCGAGCTTCTTGAAACAAGGGAAGGGCGTTGGAAGGAAGAGCTTCACTATTCCCATGACCAGGTTAGAAGTCAGGATTACCTCATGAGTGAAGCAATAGTTTAGATTTGTGAGATAGCTGATCATGTAACACCCCAAACTCGGCCCAAACGCTACGACCAGATCTGGCATGCTACGGGTTGAATGTTAAAGTTCAAGTTCTCTGTTTACTTTAAAGAAAGAATGGTTTTGAAAAGAAAATAACTTTTCGGTAACACGTTATGTTGAAAACTTTGCCTGTTGGCTTTAGAAAACTCAGTTCATGTTAACCAGATAGTCATTAAATGTGGGATTTTTGAAGGAAACCTTAGCTTTTGCGTTGAACTTGTTTGAAAAGCCCATTTTCATTTCTCTTTATAATTAACTCTTTGAAAATATAAGTTTATAATCCATGAACATGAACAACGGTAAACCAAAAATTTAAGCTAAGAGGCCTTATTACATACTAACGAAAATAAACCCCAAAAAAACTAATAAAAATAAAATAAAGGGAAACCAAAATAAGTTCACTTAAATAAAAGACTTTATGGCCCCTCGAGTCTGCCTCGGGTCTCGTGTCCACGATCTACTGCTCATTTGAAAAGTTGAGAAAAATAAAGGGTGAGTCACCAAGACTCAGTGTGTAAATCCCTGGATCACATAAGCGGCCTGAGGCCCATAAACACATTCTGGGCCCTGGCCCACACAAAATGGCAACAGAACAGGTACATGCTGAATGACCTAACCCAACCTAAAATTCCACCCTCTACACGCCAACCCCTACCAGCCATCACACTGCGGGGATTTCTACAATCAACCCACCAACCACTACATGCCATTTTGACAGCCATTCTGCCAGTCATAATGCCGATCACTATGTGACCTTAAAATCAAATGTGGCAGAGCCACCGATCTCCATGTGACCTCATAACACATCGTGGTTTAACCACCGATCACTAAGTGACCTATTAAGCATGCTCTTCCCTTTCATCATATCAACCCTATTCCATGCATACATACATGCAAAAAAAAAGAACAATATACCATCTACAAGATAACAGGTTATCACATACATTGATACACATAGAGAATTTACTTTGTTTACGTACCTGGCATCCCTAGCCTAACCCCTACGGGTTACTCAACTGTCCACACAGCCTTTTTCAGCTTTTCAGCCCATATCATGTTTATTATAGAAAAACTTATGTGATAAAGATCTACACACCTGATTACTGACAATATGATACTTTCTATGTCGACACTGTTAATAGCCGCTACGACTGCTAACTGCCTACGGCTTTATTCTGAAGTCGGTCCATAACCCGATGGCCAATCTCTGATGGCAGACACCGAATGCTTCTTGAACTTAGGGTTTGGGTTTACGGGCCCAACCCTCTCCTTCCCCTGATCGATATTTGATTCCATCAAAAGACCTTATCAGTTGCTACCATCATAACATATGGTTTGTTAATCTATAACATAGGGTTAAGATCTCGAACACGATAATTAAACCTAACAAAAATCTAAAGAGAACCCCTTACCTTGAAATCTCGAAGGAGATAGAGTTTGGAAAACTAATGATTTCTGGCTTTTCGGATCTAGATGATCTATTTTGCTTCGATTCCCAAAATGTCACCCCAAAAGAAAACGCAAGAAGATAGAAAATGTTAAACCAAACGATAGCCTCAACAAGCCAAGTAGCCATTCGGCTTTGGCCCCCAATACTAAAGAGAAAAGAAACATAAAAAATTGGCCCTTACCTTAACACCAATCAGATTCGGCTACTCCAACAGGTTTCGACTTCAGCGAAAATCAAAAGAAAGATAGTGCAAAGGGATCTATGGAGATTCGGCTTACTGAAGAAATCGGCAAAGAAGAAAAGAAAAGAATAATGAATATTTAGCTTTTAGGAAAAGAATGGAGAAGAGAATTGAAATTAAGGGTTTCAATTTTTTTTCTTTGAGAAAGAAACGATTGAGAAGAGAGGAGCAGAATGGAAGGAAAAGGAATAATAGAAACGGTAAAGAAAAGAAGATTTCGGCAGACTAGAGGAAGGTTCGGCTTTAGCAGAATAATGAGAAAAGAGAATGGGAGAATAAAGATCCAAATTCCAAAAATGAAGAGATATTCCCCTCACTTAAACACAATTTCGGCACTACTACACAAAAGGTGAAAATGCCCATTCTGAAACCTCAAAACTCATCCTATCAACAGGGAAATTTCGGCACCCTTAGCCACATCAAAGCGATTCCTCCTCCTCAAAGAGTTGGAAATTCGGCCACCTCCTTGCTCCCTAGATAATTTCTAACCTTTCTCCCTTATCTTTATCTGATCACACCTCTACAAGTGGCCTAGATAACACCACCTTTTCCCTCCTTTATCTGCCATATTATCAACCACATTATCCGCATTATCCACCTCATTCAGTTCCCTAATTTCAAGCATTCAAGCTGAACTCCACTACTGCTCCCTGCTAATGCCAAAATTAATTAAAATGGATGGGTAACATGCGACTCGAACCTTGGACCTCATCACGCCACCTTATAACCCTTATGTGACGCCACCTTCCACTGGGCCACAAGCCCATTTTGTGTCTTAAAGCACAAATTATATCTTTTAAGTCCTAAGCCTGCTGGCTCTCCATTGAAGTGCCCAATAATAAATTTTTGCTAAGGCCTCGACCCAACTCCGAGCCCATTCTAGACCCCTAAAACACTCTAACTAGCATATTAAGCACAATAACACATCACAGCACACCAAATTTAAAGCCCCACAAATTCAGGATGTGACAGATCATCTACAGATTTTTGGATTACAGGTTGATGCGTTGAGCGTTAAGTATGAGCTACGGTCCGATCATAGTCGAAAGCTAGATAGTTGAGAGCTAGCCCCATTGCTTTGGAAAATAAAAACTTTAGGATTTAGGGCGAAAGCATATAGTAGTCCATTTTATGTAAAAGAATTTATTTTCTAATAAAGTTTTCTACAATGAAGTTGATCAGAATCGATGCCTCTTTGCATTCATACATTTGCATTAGAATTTTATAAGAGAATCCTAATTAGGTAAAAATATTTCAGAGTTAACCCAAAAAACATGGAGCAAAGGTTGGAAAGAATAGAACAAATGCAAAAACAGATACAGGGGCAATTGGCCGAGATTCAGCAAGAAATACAGAAACAAATGTTAGAGTTCCAAAAGAATGTGATTGGCCAGTTAACCCAGTTACTAGCCGAAAGATTTGAAAAGAGGAGTGGCCCAGCAGTCAATAGTGTGGATGAGAAGAAATACATCGTTTACATCCCAATTGGTTTTAACCCGATCGACGATCAATCCCAACCGGTTGTTTTGGTAGAAATGAAGGAAAAAGGAGAAGGGACCTCAAAAGCCCTAAAAAAGAAGGAAAAGAAAATGAATGATACTAGTAGGTATAACAAGAGTCATTCAGAGCCGATTACAGTAAATCAACCAAGGAGGGTAGTTACCAGCAATCAGGTTTCCCCAAGATAAAACTCTGAAAGGCTTCAATTTACGGCAATCCCCATGACGTATAATGAGCTATATCAAAGTTTTTTTGACGCACACGTGGTGTCTCCATTTTATTCAAAACCATTACAACCTCCGTTCCCAAAATGGTATAACGAGAATGCTCAATGTGAGTACCACGCAGGAATAAAAGGGCCACTCAATTGAAAATTGCAATACGTTTAAAAAGTTGGTCGAAAGGTTTATTAAAATGGGAGTTGTAAAGTTCGATGATCCATCAAAACCTAATCACTTTAATGAGGAAGTGAATGCAGTGATTGAAAGAGGAGACAAGAAAGTTGCAACTCCTTGAAGATGAAGAGGGAGTCAGAGAACAAAGTTTCCAAGCTCTTGCGTACTTGGGAGGGTTTTGAATAATGAGATTGTGGAAGAAATCTTGTACTTTTAGGGTTAATTTAGGGTAATGTGTAAAACATGCTTGTTGCCTTAAGCCTAGAGGCAACAAGAATCTTTTTGTGAAATAGGCTTATGTTCAAAATTTTATTTCAATAAAATGTATCTGTTTGAGCATATATTCTTTTATGCTTAATGTAAATTCTTTTGTTTTTATTCTTTTATTCTTTATTCATGACCATACCAATAATCATCTTTAGAATCATTTATTCTTTGGATTTATTCGCCTTCGTACCTAGGTATCCAGATGTCAACGTCATGAGCGACGTTGTTACTGACTCTCTTTTTGAATGAGATATGGGTTTAGGGGATCTAAGGACTTTGAAGATAACAGAGATTGTAATAGATCATCTGACTTGTTAAGAATGGTTTAACAAGATGGAAAATAGACCTTACTTTACAAAAGGTCATTGCGAACTTAGGAAAGGAGCGAAGATTGAAGCCTAGCTCACAACAAAAATAAGGCAAGACATCATCGAGTTGTTTTCAAGAATTCAAAGATGTTTTTGCACAATTATATCAGGACATGCCTTGGCTAATAAGAAGCAGAATAAACAAAGAGGATCGGGCACTATTGATTCACCATGGAAGGGGATTGCATCAGTCATACCGTAAATACGAAATTAAAGAAGGCAAGATCCATGTGCCTACTCCAATTCTTCACAAATTTTCCATATGGGGGCATGGATGTGATAGGGGCAATCTCGTCAAAAGCTTTTAGCCAATATCAACTCATCGGCATAGTCATCGTTTACTCCACTAAGAGGGTGAAAGTAGTTTTGTATGCCAACGTTACGAAGTCGAAGTCATCAAATTCCTCAAATAAAAAAAAGATGAAGAAAAAGATTAGGTGCTAGCAGAATGCTATAAAGGATCACATTTAAACAACTGTACAAAGTCAAAGTTTACAATTTGTCCAAAGATTAGGTAGCATATCACAGTGCAACAAAAGTTGCCAAAAAAAAAGGGTGGCTAAGACTTGTAAAGATTGGCATAAGAAGCTATCACTACTCTCTATGATTATCAAACGTTGGCTAGGACCTTTGCTGGGGGAAATGTCTTACCTATTGGTTTATGGAATTGAAGCGTTTTGCCAATTGAACCTAATTGAAGAAAAGGTTAAAACTATTCGTCACGGTGATAAACCGTAAAAGTAACATATTTTAACCCCATATTTAGTATGCTTTTGGATGAATTAGCCATTGATTTCTGTAAAAAGGTGCTTTTAATCATTTCTTTTCATGTTTATACTCAGGAAAGCACCCGAGGATAAAAAGAACACAAAACAGGCATAAAACGGAGTAATTGGGCCTTAGTAAACAATCAACACGGCCTGGCCCAAATTCCACACGACCGTGCCTCGCCAAATACCTAGAGCACGGCCTCAACTCCATCACACACGGTCGTGCATCATCCACTTACCACACACGGATGTGCCTGGTGATCTACATGGCCGTGCCCAAATTGACAGACCTGAAGCACGACCTAACCCTGACTTGCCACGACTGTGCCCAAAATGATAGAATCAAGACACGGCTCAACCACGATTTACATGGGCGTGTGCCATGGCCGTACCCCTGCCACGGGAATGAGCAATTTCACTCGGAATTGGATGCTTGATGCCAAAAAAACATACTTTTAAGTCTACTCAAACACCCTAATAGTAATTCTACTTGAAGGAGATACTTAGGAGCCAAGTATAGCATCCCAAAGCCTATATAAACAACCCAAGGTAGACATTAAAGGGGAGCTTTTTGGCAGAGGCTTTTTGCAGAAGCATTCATCTTTTAGGGAGTCACTTGGAGACAGCCAGTTGATCCATATCAAGAAGTTGGAACTCCATTCAAAACGGAGGATCTCCTTCTTAATACCTTCAGGGGGTTTTAGGGAGTTCTTATGTTTTGTTTTTTCTTTACTCTTGAGATGTTTTCGTATTTAGTTATGAACTAAACCCCTCAGATACCTGAAGGGGATGAAACCTATGATGGATTTTGTTATTTGGTTTTTAAAATTATATGATAAGTACTTGGTTTGTTTTTAATTATGTTGCTTAATTTAATTTGACGTGCTTAGGTGGAGGAGGAATAGACCCCACCTGAGAGTAGATCTAGCATAATTAAGCGGAGTTGATCGGGTGCCTAGAGGTAGGGTTACGAGATTTTACCGGATTAGGGTGAAACCTA